>CM057152.1:155349-420349 GCA_029962745.1 Echinometra lucunter | reverse complement strand
CAACTCGAGGGGTAAGGAGAGACCGGCAAATGTCAGAGACACTTAACATGTGTGGATTGGTTTGATTGGCGAGACACAGAGGGATACCATTCGGAATTTTTACCCATTGCGGAAGCAAAGATGTTTGAGTGAGTGCATGTGCTCAGCATACTGGACATGTGTTGTGTACTAGGGAGAGATGCATGTACTGGATGTGAAGCATGGAAGGAATTTTGGTTTGGCTATTTTGTTTTCTGGACCTTTTATTATGTTATGATATTATATCCCAGTGTGCAATACTTGAAATTGTAGAACCATTATGACAATGACTATAAACTGTAATTTCATTTTAATTGTCAGAATTTTCCCAATTACAATAAAGTACAGGTACATGTATCATAATTCTGTACCACTATTGAAAGAATTTTTGACTACACTTAATATTTCATTGTTTTATGCTTGATTCTATGGGAGAGCAAAGAAATTCATTTTAATTTATAATTATTAATGAAGAAAAGGAAACCTGAGTATTTATAAAATTGCCATTATTAGGTACCAGTTTGTAGGGGATTATCAGATTTCTATAAATATGAAGTTAAATACCATAAATTTAGTGTGTATATAATGTTAAAAAAATAGTATCTCAGTTATGTTAGTTTTCTTTTTAGGCTTTTGGTTCTTTCATGGTTAATTATAGTAGTGAATTTATTCTTGATGACCCATATGCATTCACCTACATGTAATAATAATTATCTGACTAAAACTGAGACTTCCAAAACAGGAACTGAAACTAGAACAGGAAGTTTTCATTCCAAATCTCATCTTTGAATTAAAGTAATAATGATAAAAAACAATTAACAGCTGTATTTTATTATCAAATTAAAAAATGGGATTTTATGAACATCTCTTTTCAAATTTCAGGACCCATATACATGTACATGTACATATGTAATTATCTGGACCAAAACTGAG
Source organism: Echinometra lucunter (assembly GCA_029962745.1). Classification (NCBI taxonomy): domain Eukaryota; kingdom Metazoa; phylum Echinodermata; class Echinoidea; order Camarodonta; family Echinometridae; genus Echinometra; species Echinometra lucunter. The sequence goes on along the minus strand of CM057152.1, from coordinate 419,398 downwards.
ACTTACAAAACAGGAATTGAAACTAGACCAGGAAGTTTTCATGCTAAGTCTCATCTGGAAATAAAAATGATAAAACACAATTAGCAGCTATATAATTAAATTGAAAATTGGGAATTTTATTAATAGATTCATCTCCTGTCAGGATATCGGTTTGTCTTTAAGCGACATTCAGGTTGTTAATTTGGCAAACCTACAGAGACATATAAGTAATTAGCCTAGTGTATTCATTGAAATACTTCTTGTGCATATTGGATGATTTTATTTTCTTTATGTGTTAAAAATGTTCAAAAGATGGTTGGAAGCAAGGGTATATGGCTATGCATGGATGTACATGTACCTTTACTTTTCTTGATAAGTTTAATATTTTTCAGTTGTCATTAATTCTACATTGATTATATCTTTAAAGCTTTTGGTCTTCTTTAATTTATCGTACTCTGTGAAGGCAAAATGAGTCACCTGACTTTCTGCAGGACCATCTTGGTCAAAATAATAGTACCTTCATTTCATTAAGAAGTAGTTTCCTATACTCATCATATCTACTTAAATGTATAAGAGATCTTGAGGTAAATTTCTGGGAAATCCCCCACTTTGTAGGTCATTTCTGTGCTGTGGTAGGTCGAGATGGTAACAGATGCGGATGTTTCCTACTGACACTTGGCAATGGCTGCAGTTTACTAGTTAGTGGTCATGCTCCCTGGCATGTTGTTATGCATGCTTAACCATACATGTAGGAACTGTACACAAACATGGGTGCCAGTAGCCACTATGCTGTCTCGGGGCCCAAGGGTGAATGCTATTATGCTAGTATTCCTGAAAGGTATTCTTGAAAACAAAATCACCATTTTCATACAAATACGATGAAAACTGAATTCATAGGTGTTGTTTGATGAAGTTTTCTTTTCTGTTTGAAGCTGTATGTATTTATCTTCTGCTTCTAAGAATTGCTAGCATGAAACGAGGAAAAAATGTATTACCAGTAATGAGTTTACATAAAAGTTTTTGTGTTGGCTTCACTGTTTATACTGTTTATTTTTCATGACTTCAATACATTAAAAAAAAGTAAACCCTTGTCTGGCTGTACTGTTGAGCTGAGTATATCTGTTACATCAAAACATTTGTCTAGAAGTTTTGAAGTGACATAATTTCTGGTGCAAAATTCAACATTGCTTCTTGTAATTAATCTTCAAATATAGCCACGTTTAATTAATGAAAAGATGGCATTGCACTTTTATTCTATAATGGCAGAAGATTATTTGATTAGTCTTGGCCAATTAGGTCTTTGCACTTTTTGAAAGTGAAATTGAAACTACTGTTACTGATTCCTTAATCCTTTTGATTTAACGTAAAAGAAATGGATGAAAATAACATTGAGCTAATTAATGGAACCAGAAGGAAACTTTCAATGCAACATGTAGTGATTCATATACAGAGTTTTTTTTAATAACTTTTCTCTACCATCAATATCCTGCATCTGCATGTACATATATAAAAAGTAAAAGGCTGCAGTTTATACTTTCAGAATGAGCAACTTTTATGTTGCAAAAGTGTTAAGAGCTTGTGAATATTTATAAAGCAAAGATGTGAAAATTTGAAGCACCCTTAATTGCCATGCTGTATTCATGATTATTCAGATTTTGAATTTTGAATTTTAAATTTTGAGTGTTATGGTTTGTGAACATCATGATTGAAGTTAACCTTTCATAGTAAAATGAATTTTGTGAAAATCATGTTGAATGTCATTTTGAATATCATGATTTATGTTATAACTGTCATTATTAATGATACAGCATTTACATTGTGTATATCACAATTATTTCTCTTTGTGCTCCAATAGAGAGAAAAAGAAAAGAAGAAAACTGAAGAGAGTACCTTTGTTTGCAGCCGACAGGGCATGAAATCATATACTTTTAACATAAAATCTTGCCCTAGTCAGATGATTTCATTACACATAAATATTATGAAGGTCACCATGAACGTCATTGTAAGTGGTTATCATTTTGACTGTCATTGTAACTGTCATTGTCTTTTTTTGATTGATATTTCAGATACAATGGAGTTCTTCCAGCAGGGAACCGGGGCAGAAGGCGGAGCACATTTGGTCTCTTCAAAAGGGATGCAGCCAATGGGGTCAAGCCTGATAAACAGTATGAAATCAATGCATCCAAACAAGGAGAGGTAGGTTAAAACAAGTGCCCCTCCCCCTCCCCTCCCCCCCCAAAAAAAAAAACAAAACTGACAGTGAATATGCTAGACCAGATTTTATGTCCTGTTGAAATGTATTGTTTATATCTAGTTGATCAGTTAAAACTGACAGTGAATATGCTAGACCAGATTTTATGTCCTGTTGAAATGTATTGTTTATATCTAATTGATTTTACTGAACAAAATTTTCGAATGAGTCACTTGTGAAATCTTCCATTTAATTTAGCCATTAGAATTTTTGAATTACCGAATATGATGAATCATAACAAACAGAAGTGTATCACCCCTAAATAATACAATAATCAACAAATAATGGAAAGATGAAAGAAAACAAATGAATGTTTCTCCTATAGTATATTCATGTATAGATTATCAGAAACAATCAGATTTGCTGTGATATTCTCTAATAATATATCACCTCTAAAAAAGAAAGACAAAACAACAACAAAGAATGAATAGATTAGGATAGATGAATGTTTTCTGTTTTAATGTATTCATGGATAGGATAGCATTAGAAGAGATCAGATTTGTTACCTCTAAAAAATTGTGTTATAAAATGAACAGTCCTTCCTCTGTAGTTGTACTTTCATGAGAGCTAATATGTAATACAGTATGACAGTATGCATATGAGCCGTGATTAGAAGACCATGTCGTAATTACAATTACGTATATTGATTTGAGTTAAGGTGACGTGTGTTAATAAGGAGAGTAATTAGCTGTATGGTAATTCTGAATGAATGGAGAACTCTAGTTGATGTTGGATGATGTGATATTTTTCAGAGTATCTGAAGAGAGAGATACTGTATACTGTTTGGGATACTAAGTAGCCTTCTGTGATTTGTGATGGAGTGCCAATAAAGGGGGAAAAAGACACTTGTATTTGTCATATTCATTTAATATGTAGAGAAATGAAAAAGAATTGAGACAAGAATGTATTCATATAATTATTTTTTCCGGGGGGGGGGGGGGGGGGAGAGGGAACTTGGGGAAAAAAATTGATTTAAATTCTACCATGAAGAAATGCAGAATTTTGTGAAAATACTGAAAAGAACAGAGGACTAAAGGTTGAAAAGAACCATGTACCAGAAGAAGATAGTGGAATTATTTGTCCGGGGAGGGGGGGGGGGGGGGGGGGGGGAGGGAGGGGGTTGTAACTGTTATAAGTTTGCAGTCTGCAGTGAATAACATCTAGGTTTGCTTTGATATATCAGTGAACTCTTTGAGAATTAAATCAATAATATTGTTATTGTAATCTTAATTCCTGCCTTGGGCATGAAAAGTTTGTTTTTGTTTGCCAAATTAAAAAAAAAAGAATTGTCATTCTTTACCCAACAATTTTTAGGTGAAGAGTAATATAAAGCACGAGTCACCTGTTATCAAGAAGGTAATTGAAAAAAAAAAAAAATCATTGACATGTAGATGCAGCAGGACTAACTCATACTAACATCTTACGTATTGCAAGCATGCTTTAAAGTGTACCAGTCATCTGATGAAATAATTTGTATATTGTAAGTTATATTTGAGGCTTATTGTAAAGTGGCATGGAAACCCTAAAATAATAGAGCAAAATGCTATTTGATGATTGGTACACTATAATCATGTAATGTAGACATTTTTTGTTCAAATGATTTTGATCTTATGATAGCTTTATTCCTTGCAGGATGACAAAGGGCGTGTGCATGACCAAAACCTCTTTAAATCATGTTAATAGCCTCTAACAATGCTTGATTATAGATGAGATACACTGTATATCTACTCTGAAAAATTAATGACTTGCGGGAGACGTCCTGATTGAATGTCACATAATCCTGACACTCTGATAGTTGACAGGACTGCTTTCTTGGAAACAGTTCAAGTCAGAAAGGGCATGTGCTCATAGATAAATTATGGAAGCAGGTTTTACTTGAGTCCTTTTTCTGAGAAACTTTCTGTCACAAAGCAGAGTCAGACACTTTGACATAGAAGCAAGATATATTTTTATTCTTCTCTTCATGAAAGCCAGCCCATTTTTTTCAGGGAAGTTTGCCTACCATGTGTACCTCCCATAAAAGAAATGATGTAAACACATTTACAGAAGTTATTTGTGCCCTCCTCAAAGAATCTAGACATGTCTCATGTTTATCCAATTTTACTTTTAAGGAAATCACTAGAGTAATAGTAAATCTAGCTTAAAGCCACTGATATACACTGAAAGAATTGCATTTCGTATTTTTACATCCCCTCCTCCTTCCATGTATAGTGAAAATGAATAAAAACATAATTTTCCCCCATTTATCTACAATTCCATTATTCATTCAAATCATTCAATGCAGCATAATGTAATGCCAAAATATCACCCTCAGAGAAATTTATGTATACTATAAAGAAAGCTGAACATGTGAGCCAGGAGATTGTAAAATATGCCTCTTGGACAAGATAACTCAAGATTGATCCAGTTCCTTCAAGTGAATGTTAATCTTTTCTCCAAAACAGTTTTACTGTATAAATAGGTCATTGAATTTTTCACTAATACTTTTGAAGCATGAAAAATCTTGAATGCATTGTACTTTCTATGGGATCGTCTGGTTGTCTGGTTCCCTATTGTTATTCTTCCCTCAATTTCTCCCAAACATAAAAAAAGGAAACAAATAGGCCCTCATGTACTGGCATGTCATGAAATGTCATGCTGATTCAACCTGGCAGGATGTAACGTGTACATGTACTATAGAGAAGCTTTTGAAAAGTTTATAAGCCATTAACCCATTAAAAACCAATTGGTCCCCATTAACCCATTGAAATTGACCCCTTCTTTCATGTAGCAGTATATGATTTTGCAATTTATAGTCAAGATAATGAAATATGTTGAAATCACGAGGTGGTATGACACTGTGATGAGTATTGCAATATAACACAGTCTGGAGCAAATTCTTAAATTAGCCTACTAGTATAGCTCTCTCTAAAAAGCCATGGTTTTATCTGAAAACAGTACATGTATATGCCTACAAACATTAGATCATACATTGTAGATGTTTTGAGAATAAGTCCAATGTTAGAATTTCACATGAATATATGTAGATGCCTAGATCATTCACAGTTGAAGTTAAGTCTGTTTGCTTTGAAAATCTTGCAGAATAATTTACAGGTAAATGTATAATGCCATCACTGTAATGCATTGGTGTCAAAACAAATACACAGTCATTGGAATACAAATTTTAAGAATTTATACAAATCAAAAATGCCAAGTGCACACTTCCACACATACACTGTATAAAGGGATGTGAAAATGGATTTTCGTATTTAACTTCTTAATTTGTTAGGTTTTTTAGAGACACAGGCTAAGATTGGAGGATATTTGCTTGTTCCACTTATGCTCTGGAGTGTACAGTGCAGCCAAGTCTTATCTGGACACCACACATAGATCACACCATATAAAAGGGGAAGATGATCCATATTTGAAGTCATAAATTTTCACATGGTTTATAAAATCTACTAAATTGTATATTGTCCCTGTTTTCAAGAAGTGACAGATACGAGAAAAAGAAAATTTTTCAATTTTGAGTTTTTTGCATCTTTGGACATCTTTCACTAACATCTTGAACCTCATAGAGTTTCAGACCGTAATAATGTCTAATTTCGTAACTATGGCAATGATATCAACAAGAAAATACGTAGTAAAAGGATTTTCTGTTTTCAGGAAGTGACGGCTTTCAGCTGTCCCGTATGTTTTACGTTTGCGGCTGATTTCCAACTTCGTGAAAAAAATTAAAGAGTGCGTCTTTGATTTGAATATGTGATCGCGCACAATTAGGTCAAATGCGCCCTCATTAAGTCCCATTTGTTTAACACGTGTGCGACTGAGATCTGTCACTTTGTGAAAACAAAATCACAGTGGGACCTTGTATTTCGTGTTTTCACGAAATGATGGCAATGTTTACATCTCGTTTTCTTCTAAAATATAGAAGGAATATGCAAATGATTAATAATGAAGATTGTCGAGAATATGCACTATACGAGGATATAAAATTTATTCACCCTTCATACATTAAAGAGGTTGAGATTGAGGTTTGAATCTTTGAAAGTGATTTACTCAAAACTAACTTGTTTTAAGTTGCGCACTCATCCATCACTTCGTGAAAACAGGGACGATATGCATTCCCCAAATAAAAGCAACAGTTGGATAGAGATATTACAATTTTACATGTTACTTATTTCTTGGAAGCTTCTTTATGCATGCACTATAAATCATAAAGCACGCAAACTTTCACCCATTCCATCTCCCAGTCCTCCTGGCCACCCCTGATATTCCTATGAGTCATACAGATCTATTGTGTGAATAAACCATTCTTTTGTCTGTCTCAAGGTAAAGATACAGTTCATTGCATGGTCACCTCAACAAAGGAATACCCTGGCTGAAAAGAAATTCCCATTATCCAGGATTGTTTTAATTAAATGCAGTCATGCACCATCTGTAGGATTGTAGTTGATAAGCTGACTCTTAAAGTTGGCTTTTTTGCCTTTTTCAAGGTTTGATATCTAGACAAATTAAGAACAGTGAAGCAGGTTCTCCAATGAGAAAGAAAATTGTTCTGGCTCTGGACAATACTAGACATTATTTGATGAAGGGTAATGTCACTAAGAATAAATTCAAGGTATATTCAAAGCCAATGGGTATCCTGATTGTGGGTGATGAAACTTCACTTTATAAAAAGGAATATGTTTCAGCAATGAATATCCCTGCTGTACTTTTCATATAGTCCTCAGCATAAGATAGAAAAGGTGAAAATTCCCTCCAAAGCACCCCCTCCATGCTTGCTCTGCAAATAAACAACCAAAGCAAACACCTCCCCCCCCCCAACCAACACGCATGAACATGCAAACAGAACTGCATATTGTGCACATTGTAGTAATGTAGACAAGTGAAATTTCATCATCTTTCTTTAGTTCTGCAGCTTCTGCCATGGACATACAATGTATCTACACAGAGTATATCCATGGTTCTGCTCTTCATTTTTAAAGATGTACAGTATTACTTTTTATCCTTCTTTTCTTGCATTCAAGTGTAAATGGTTATGTTACAAAAGCTTCTAGAAAAAAAAGATATGCATTAGATCATGCTTGCTTCCATAATCCCTGTGCATGATGTTTGTATTTAAAAATTATAAAGCCCTACTTCTAAGGATGTTGACCCCTGAGATCTCAGCTTGCAATATCAAGTGTATCCATCAGACTCATTACAGGATAAGTGGAAAAGCTCGTTAAATTGATGCATTTTTGATAAACTTATAAATAATTGAGCCAAGATCTTGGTGTGAAATCTTTTTATGAATGTATGAAATGAGCTATTGTCTGTTAATTTACATGCAACCTTGAATATGATACTAGCATGCAGGTTATTTGGGTAATGTTGGAAATAATTAATCTAAGCCAAGATCTTGCAGACTCTCTTTATGAATGCATGAAATGAGCCATTGCCTGCTCTTCTTCTTTACAGCAATCAAGAACAGCATTTAGTGAACACACGATAACAGACATTTTAGATTATTTTATTGATAATCCAGCTGAGATCTGGAAGTAAAATTTTTGTTTATGCATGCATTAAAGGAGCTATTGTCTGCCAATTCTTTTGCTCTTACATGCAATCAAGAATTAGTGAACATATAGTAGCATACAATTTATATGGAGATCAAATATTTTTAAAGATGTTATTTATGATTAAGCCAAGAACTGGGTGTAAAATATTTATATGAATGCATGACACAATGTATTGTACGCTCATTCTCATTTGCAGGCAATCAAGAGTAGCAGTAGTAAACACACAATAGCATACACGTTATCCAGACATCAGACAGTGGTGGTAGAATATGCAAGCGACTCATCTACAGACATGTTTCAGGTGAGTATAAATTAGTACAGATCAAATACACACAGGAGCATGAAAAAATTACAACCGACTTGTTTATATGATGGAATAATCCCATTTTTTTTCTTCAAAAACAGCTTTGTATAACATATTGTATAGAAAAAATGACAGAACATGTAGTACCAAACTAGAAAGAATTTTAGATAATGAGTATTTTGAGCACTTTCCACAGATTATTTCATTCATTGTTGAGCCATGAAATTGCAGCTGAAGTTACTTTGATTTTGCTTTTTATCTAACAGTTATTAATTATTACTACTTTTATTATTATTATTAATAGTAAGTGAAATGATTTGCATTTTTATTACTTCCCTACCATAAAATTGGATTTTTAGCGACAAATGTAGCCCTTATTTTTTTCCATTTGTTTGTAGGAGGGTAAGGAGGTGTCTTAATGTATATTAAACATTCAAAAAGTGAAGTGTGTTTTATTTTCATTTATTCATTTGTGTGTGTGTGCAGAACTGTAAAGCGGTGTTTCATGGAACTGTCTGTATGGATTCAATGCATCAGGGTATACATGTATATATAGGACAAGAAAAACAATGCATACAGGACTCCTGGGGATTCCAGTTACAAAGTCTTAAATATAGCCGTTTCTATTATTGGCAAAGCATGAGAGTATCAAAGTACACAATATTTTATCTGCCATGAAACATCTCTAATCCTCTGTTCTGACATTACAGATTGGCAGATCAACCGAACCGGTTATAGACTTTGTCGTCATGGATACGGTGCCTGGTGCCAAGACGCAGAAGGATTGTGTTGTCTCGGAGAGCACGATATCGCGGTTTGCCTGCCGCATCATTGTTGAGAGGAGTCCACCACACACGGCAAGGATATATGCAGCGGGCTTCAACTCAACAAATAATATATTCCTAGGGGTAGGTATTGTTCACTCGCATTACATCTTCCCACGAGGGTACATGTAGAACATGAAATGAATATCAGTTGGCTGTTTGTGTGTATTATGTACATTTGTCAGCAGACCATCGAGTCATAATTTCAAACAAGCTAGCATCAAAGTCAATATAGGCATTGTTGCAAGGGTTTTCACACGCTAGTAAAAAAAAGTGATATAACTCATTCTACTCGACCAAATTTTTGTTTGACAAAATAGATAAAAATGCCCGATACATGTTTGTGTGTTGCTTGACAGAATTTAATGACATGTTTGCACAATTACGGAATATTTAGAATACTGCTCATTCTAAATTTGATTTATTGAGGTTTAAAACCTTTTGACCTACTTATTGTATTTGTTCAACTAGTATTTTTATAGAATTTACTGCACTATTGTGCCTTTTAATTGAAATTTAGTGATTTTGCTGGCATAGTTATTATGATAATAATAATAATAATAATAAGATTTGTAAGGCGCCGAATCCATTTGATGATCAAATTCTCAAGGCGCAACTTGTCATCTCAGATGGATGTATGAAAAGGGCAGTTCAATTTTTTTGTCTCTTTTGTACCTATAGGTCTTTTGTTTAATTTCTGAGAAATAGACTAATAGCCTGTCAGATGAATGACTCTATAAATGATTTTGTCCTATTACACCATTTAGATATTACTTTATTTTTCCATTGGATTATGGCATGTTGCTTTTGTTGCTAAGTATTTCTTTAAAAGTTGAAAAGGCTCATGAAAGTATCTAACAAAATAAAGATAGATCTTTGGTAACATTTCCTCTTATATAGCTCTATCTACTTAAAAGAGAATGCATGTTGCATCAAAGGAAGTTTGTATCACTGAGCTTCATATCCACACATCTTAATGTCTGTCATTTTCACAATGTTGAAACCATAAAGTGTGCTCTACATTCGATTGATTGAGCACATAATTTTAATCAAATTTTTCGGTTCTCTCTGCTATTGGTTCTCTGCTATTGTTTTGGTTGCCAAGATGCATGGCCATGCATTTTGAAATTGTCCACTCAGATGGAAAAATTGATATGGAAAAAATCAAGCAACATTAGTATGACTGACTTCATATTGTTGCAGTGGTATAAGAGTACACAGCCTTTACTTCTGACTATGGTGTCCCAAATATGAACAATGTGAAACATTTTTTCAAAGTGCACTAATTTTTATAGAAATGAAAATGACTTTATATCAGTCATTGATTCATGGAAATGTATGTGTTGAGGTATAGGTGGTACTCTGACAGATTTCATTTTGTTTTGGTCATGTATCCTCCAAATAACATATGTAGTGGAATATTCTTGAATTGAATTTTGTAATTTTGTCAGGGATATAATCTATCAAATCTGTCACAGCTATGGATGTGAGAAAGATTTCATATGGCTCTTGTGGAGTTTCTTATGTACTTTTGTGAGCTCTAGAAATTCAATTGTGCATGAGAAATGGTCATAGGCCCATAGAGTAATCACCCCCCCCCCCCTCATGGATTTCTGAATCAAACAATGACAATTTCTTTGCACTGCTATTACTCAGAAAAACTTTTGCCCTCAGACGATTACTGACACATGTCGTCTGTAATCTAATTCCACTTCTCATCAGGGATTAAAACGCTTAGGATTGCTTCTCACATCAAGATTCATGTCATAATTTGTGATTATGTGTGTTTCCTGATTGTATGTGTGATTCATAATGCCCTTTGTCATGGGATTCATTCAGAAAGTAAAGTCTGTGAGTGATGGAAGTTCTTTATATTTTCAGAATAATACAAAGGGAGGGACTCAAAGTCATACATTGATGACACATTGCCTAGTCAGCTTAACCAAGATTATCATAATTATGATAATTATGGTAATTTATAATCATTATGATTTGTGTTGAAAAACGTGCATCACTATCTTTACAACATGAAAAACTCATCTGTTTGGAGCCAGAAGGGTGTTAAATAAAACGGGTTAACACCCTTCTGGCTCCGAACAGACAAACTTATCTTATGCTGTTTTCTATGTGAACCCCATTCAAAATCATACATTTCAGCATTGAATTTAAGTGAATCGCTATTAAGACCCCCCCCCCCCAAAAAAAAAAAAAACAAACAAACAAACAAACAAACAAACAAAACAAAACAAACCAAAACAAACCAAACAAAAAACAAAAACAAAAAACAGCAACACATGCAGCCAGAAGGCTGAAAGTGTTTTAAAATACTTTACAAGACAGAAACAAATATAGTATAATAAAATCAACAGCCTCATATAAAATGAGAACATCATGTATTATATCCCCCCAAATTTCTGAAAACATATTGGCAATGTCAATTCTAATGTATTATCTGGATGTGCACTGGTAACAATTAGGTATCTTTTTTGTTGTTGTTGCATTATTTGTAATCCCTGAGAAAATTAAATTGTAATAAGAAAATATTCATTTTTATCTAACATTTATATATGAAATGAAATAATTCTTGTAAAAAATGGAATGGATGTGTTTTTCATTCACATATAGGTGTCCAGCTCTGCTGATAGTAAATTTGTCATAAAACAAACTTACTATTGTCAATTCCTTTATTCCCTTGAAATTTAATATTAATTGGAAATGAAAAAAACCTTTTCTTCTTGATTCATGATTCACATTTGATTGTTAATAGTGGTGCATATGGTAGACATAGACAGCTGATATTGTATGAAGCAAATGGTGCAACTGGTGATGACTTGCTGCACTGCCTAAAGTTTATTGACCCCTCCCTGAGCTGTGCTCGTTTCCATCTTCACAGCAATGAAAACAAACGAGAGAAAGATCTCCTTGGGAAATATTGCATACAGCTTCAAGACAGATATGCTGGCAGTGCATGCATGTGATATCTTTAGATCTACCCCGAGGCCACTCAATATTATCAATATTTACCCCATCCCCGTAGTGTGGACTGAACTATATCTGAATGTACTTTTTTGTGTCATTAAATGAGCATCACCAAAGTATGTTCTGGAAATATAAACTCCATGTATATTTCATTGAATGTCTTTTACATATGATTTGCTACTTCTTTTCCAAATAAAATGTACAGGTGGGGGGGGGGGGGGATAATAAGGTTCAGCTGAGTGAAAAAAAAAAAAAGAAAAGAAAAGGATGAAATGAAAAATAAATTCCGCAGAATACTGTAGTACTGAGTTACATGCAAAGGCAAAGACAACAACAACCACAACAACATCAACATAAAACAAAAGAAATGAAAACTTTATTTATTCTACTTTTATGCTTTAAATTGTACACTGTAATTCTTCAGTATAAAAATGCTTTGTAAGTTCCGAAGCAACTATTAAAGAATTAAAGCAAAACGATTATTGATGGAGGATTTTTCCTCTTGCTTTCCACATGTGTTAGGCATTTATTGGAAAACACTTTTTTAAAGAAATAGTCTTAAATCTATTTTTCTGAGAAATTCCACTTTTTTGAGTAAAAGTCATTTTGTATTTTATATTAGATTGTTTTGCTGTCCATATTGCTCACAATCACATGTGCATCATAGCTGTGAAAATGTTATGCTATACCATGGTTGATTTTATTGTATCCATCAATAGAATGAACTAGGAACTCTCTGATTTGTTGTTGTCAAACAGAGTCGTAGAATTCTCATAATTAGGTTGTTTTGTCTGATGCATGCTAATGGTCACCTTGAACTGATTCTGGCAAATTTAGCCATAGCAAACAAAATAGATCAAATTTGATGAAAGAAATTGATGTTAGGCTGCAGATTTGTTGAAGGTGTCCAAATATACCCTTTTTACACTGGCAAAATCTTGCTTAGTCCCGGACTATTGGTGGGGTTAAGGGAGGCCTTAGCCCCACCGATAGTACCGGACTTTCCTTAGCCCACTTTCTGTTTACACTGCTTTTTGCAAAAGTGGGCTAGCCCCACCGATAGTCCCGTACTAGCTGGCCATGCAAAAAAGCAGGGCTAACCCTGCAATTGCGGTGCCAAGCAAGCCAGTGTAAAAAGCAAGAAAAAAGTAGTCCGGGGTTAGCAACGGGACGAAGCCCAATGCCTATTGACCAATCAGAAACAAACGCTTATTGCATATCTAACGTAGAGCGCGCTCAAAGCTAGCTTCTCAGACGTTCACGCGCGAGGGATATCCTTGGCCGGCCTTCGGAAATAGTACGGGATTAAGAAAATGCAAGTGTAAACAGCCAGCTATTCCTTGGCCCGGGCTAAGCGCTTAGTACGAGACTTATTTAGTAAGTGTAAAAAGCAAAAAAAGATAGTACGGGACTAACGAAAGTCCCGTACTAAGGAAAGTACAGGGTTAAGAAATGCCAATGTAAAAAGGATAATAGACTGCTGAGATACAATGAGTGAGTGAGTCAAAGCCCAATTGCACTAATGTTTCCTGTGTTTACATATTAAATTTGCTGGACCATTAATGTCTATGTCCTTTGGATAAATAATGTAGGAGTTGAGTTGGTATTTGTATCAAATTTATGACCCCAAGTTAAAGAGATGTGGTCATGTTAAGTGCTTAAACACTTCAATCATAATCATAAATACACATACCTGTACTTTGTTCAAAGATTAGAGAGAGGATGTATGAAGTGTTAGAAAACAAACAAATATACAGCAGAGTGTGGGGAAGAACAACTATTTTGGAGATTCTCTGTGGAAAAACACATTTATTTGGTTGATAAAGAGAGCAGCTTGTATGTACTTTACAAAAACTATCTGTATATAGAATGTGGAAAAAAAGCTCAGCCCCCCCCCCCAAAAAAAATGACAAAGTTGTTTCAAATGAGAATTTGTTTTTATGGAAAGGAGAAAGCACATGTTTAAGGCAATGTATTTAAAGGAATAATCACTCAAACATGAAACATAAGAAAGGAATTCTGGGATAGTCTCTTATATGGTAGAATACCCACAGAGATTTGCATGGAAAACTTGTCAGTTATATCGTCAGGAAGTCAATTGACCAAAGAGCAATCGATACTGAAGCATATGACATACAGGCTAACATCAATCATCAATTTAAGTACTTGCACTTGTCAATAAAATACTTCTAGCTGACCATAATCCATTCCTTAGAATAGAAGTACACATGTATATTCCTTCCTCCTAGGTGATCAGTAGTGAACTTCTGTTCATCCCAGGTTAAGAGGTTGCTAACATATAACACCCTTGGCATATTGAACCTTGAAGGTGCACTAACAAGCAAGCGGGGGGAAATTAGGTTTTGATGAAATTTACATTATGTTCAGACTACAGGAAACTAAGCTATACAACATTGTTTTAAACTGAAGTGTGTGGCAACATGGGTGTAAACACATGAAAGAGGTGTGGCATAAAGAAACATAGCTCATAAAAACTATTTTTGTGGAGGTCAAAGAAAGATGCAAGATGAAAGCTTAACAGCGTACAGTAATCCATGCCAAGTCATGCATTCTCATGACAAGAAGATTCCAATCATTTATCAAGTGTTTGTTCCAAGTTACATGTATGTCCAGACTTCTGTTTCACTATACAAACATTTAGTTACAGGACAGTTCATCGCCTGGCTGGCAGAAGGGCATTAACATGTGCGCACGGAGCAGTGTTGTACATCCCTTGGCTGGCAGAAGGCCGTTATTGCGCACGCATACTGTACCTTTGGTGTAGCGCACACTCGAGGTAATACCCTTCTGCCAGCCGGGGATGTATAAAATCGCGCACGTGCTAACGCCCGTCTGCCAGCCGGGCGACGAATTTGTCCTACAGTATTTAAACTAAAGTATGACTTACTGTACGAGCTGAAATTTTCTTGGTGGTTTTATTTTTGCGAATTTCGCGAGTCACTCACCAATCGCGAATTTAACAACACGCGAAAATATCCACACGTAAATAGCTCTCGCTCGCCATCGGTGCATTGTTGCCATATGCATGCACTAAGTGGAAAGTGCTCAGCAGTCCTCTGTTGTGTATGTACATTTACATCACAACACAGAGAGAAATTGTCACTCACCATAAGTTAGATCCGTAGTCACCCAAAAAAACCCTATAAGAAGCTAAATTCTGCTACCAAAAATGCGGAATCGGTGCCATTTTTCCAAAGCATGCGGGGCCTTAGTGGGGTGGTCAGAAGGAGAGTTGCTGAAAATGCGCTATAAATCAAGAAATCAGGGGTTTTATGAAGGCTTTTTTAGTTTAATGCAAGCTACGAGTGTGATGGTATTGGAAAAAAAAATTTGAAAAACAAATCTTCTGGATCTGCCGATATGGCCCTTTCATGTACAAATAAGTTTACTGCAAATCCCGTCTTGCTAACTGCTCTTGCGCTCGCGAAATCAGTGACTCGCGAAAATGTCTGTGAGCCTGTGATTCGCGAAAATATCTGTACGCAAAAATATTGGCTTATACAGTATAATACAGTGTACCATAGCTTGATATGATGAATCCTGTAGTCTGAATGGGGTAGGATAGAACAACAGCAGGTAAAGTTTGGAAAAGATATTTAGGAGAAGAATGCGTTCCTGTCTCTTGTTTTTTAAATCATTGGAGGAAGTGGGATGTTTTTAGGCACCGGAAGAAAGATATATTACAATCTGGAGGTAACATACAGGAAGAAATGATTTTTTTAAAATATAGATCATGAAATTTGATAACCATGAGGTTGAAGAAATGTTAAGTCTTTTACAAGGCACATGTAGGAAGTTATCAAAAAAAATGGATTGTAAGATAAGATAAGTCCAAGATCATTATTATCATTTTGTAAACAACTTTCTATATTGAGATGTAGAAATGTGTGCCAGTCTGTTTAACAATCATGTCAGTAATATCATCCTTGTATTTATGTCAGTATTTAATCCTTGTGAATTTGAGGGGCTAAGATGGCATTAGGAACAAAGACACAATTTCTCTTTTACTTTTTGAAACCCAAATTTTTGTTTAACTTTCTGTTATGAATTTTGCAAGTACTCGACATTAGATTCTTATGCAATCCAAGCACTTGCATAGTCATTGTTAAAGACATTGGTTAACATTGTTATGATTTTTAAAAAAATCTCATTTTGTTACTGGAAAATGGAATAAACATAAGGGTTATAGTGTAAAAATACCAGTCTGAAAGTTTCAGAGTATAATATCCACAGGAAGTATTTTTAAATATTAGAAATGTGAACCAATGTTTGAAAAATATACAAGGGTCGGTTGCACAGACCAGATATAAGACGTGCGCATGGGTGCATGGTTCAACGGACCGTACTGTGTGTAGTGGCGTATCACGCGGCGGAAGGCAGATAATGTATTTTTCAATTCGGGCAAAATGGTCCTCTTAGTATTGTCTCTCGAGATGAAAACTAATAAAATTGCGGTTTCCGTCTAACTTACAGTTTTTCATTCCGAATTATGGTTGGTTTAAGGGTTTTTTAGTACAAATACAAGTACTCATACACATGTTTCATCTGCAATCGAGAATTTTTTAAATCAGCTGCTCACAAAGTTAGCCAATGCCTTTAAAGTGTGCCTTTAAACTGTTATAATCTACCTTGCTACCTATCTGATTATTCTGCCTTATTTGATGATATGTACACATGTGTTACTGGTTAAAGGTTAGATACAGTTTTGGTAAGCCCTCAAAAATTCTTTGTCAGGTTTCTTTGCCTTCAGATGCTAAATAGTATTAAAGATACTTGCAGAACTAAGATGTTCAAGTGGAACATCAAACAATTGTAGGGTAAAACATAGTAACCAGTGAAGGTTCTGTATATGCAATAAGCATAACAAAGTGCTGTGATTGCTGTGCTGCGAGCCATCATGTCATCATTGAGTCCTAGGGTAGGGCAGAGTTTACCTGATTTTTTTTTCAGATAACCATAATACACTAAAATTCACCAGGAATTATGAATGGAATATCACATGATCTCACGCGTAACTTTTCATGCAAGGGGGACAGTGTGAGATCATATTTTGTCAGTTTAATGCCTATTCTCCTCTTGCTACCAAAACTGAACATGAACTTTAATGAAAGGGCAACTCCAAGGTTTTTATCCCTATGTTATCCACCACATCTCCAGTTTGGATATATCGGATGAGTCTATTCATATGAAATCCTTATGTATGCTCTGATAAAATGAAATGTAAAGTGAAATGATACATATTTAATCATTTTGATTTCAAAACTCCCCAATACTTTGTAAGATATGGGAGTTTTTGAGACTCAGAATTACCAAATATATGTTGGACTTGAGCCAAATTGAATGCTTTTAAACATTGCTTATTAACACGTTTGCTTTTAATATGTTCTGCTTCAGGAGAAAGCATGCAAGTGGAAAACTGAGTCAGGAATGGATGGGTTAACGACAAATGGTGTTCTGATCATGAGGCCTAAGGGAGGTTTCCAATCAGATGCAACACCAGGAGTATGGAGGGAAGTATCAGTCTGTGGCAATGTCTACTCACTCAGGGAAACGCGGTCATCCCCTCAAAGAGGGAAACTGGTAAGATATATCTTTGATATTATGAATATACAGAATGACCCGTACAACATTTTTTGTTTCTCTTTTTTTTTTTTGGGGGGGGGGGAGGGGGTATGGGAAAGGGGACACCTTGAATATCCAACAATAATTTTTTTGTCTCTAGAAGCTTGTTGATATATGTGCCAGTAAGCTGCCATTCAATACTGTGGTGGATTTTAAAGATTTATTTATATATTTTTGTGTGTAAATTAGTTGGAAATAAAGGATGGAAACAAAGTTCCTGTATACAGTACATGTATACTTATGGATACACAAATGAGAAGCATTTTGCATTTGCAAATTTAACTCCTCTCTGCTTTTTACCATGACATGTTCATGAGATAAGGAAAAATAGGGGATACATAAAGGCTCACAGAGTCACAAGGGTTAATTTAGTAGTTCATTTGGAGAAAAATGGCCATTATCTCTCAACTATTTGGATATTACACAGTATGCACTCATTAATTCTATCTTCATGTGCAAAACAATTGTGTTGCATTGCACATTTTTTTTAGAAGTTGCCTTCTTTATTGCATGGAGATACATTTATCATGTGACATATATCCTCCCAACTGCCAACATATGTTCCATGTATGTGTATGCTTACTATTGAGGAATGTGTGTAGAAACTTCTCCATAGAATGGGGTAGGCTACCTCTGCTATGAGCATGCTGTTCTATTTCCTCAAGACTGACCCTGGATATTAATATGGACATGTTTGACTCTGTTCATAATGAGACTATACGGATAAGTGCACTCTATATCATGAACTACATTATAATAAAACAGTTCACAAGCATTACTGGAAAAGTGCAGGTTATGTGACAAACATGTCAAGCATGTAAACGTATCAAAGGTGAAGGCAGTTGCAAGGTAACTGCTATAATTATGTTATAAAAGGGTAAGTTGTCTGTAAGTACCAGTATATCCTACTTCATTCTTAGAAATACTAGTAAACTTATCTGCCCTGACCCTTGCCTTGTACATGTATGTAATGTTCTCTTCTGCCCTTCACCCCCTCGAGCTCCTCCTTAAAGGTAGGAGATCCCTTTTGCAAAATCTTCGAAAATCCATACAACTTGGCAGGAGTTCAGGATATGCCCTTCTGATACTGTTTATTTAATCTTAAGGTCATACAAAAATGAAAATCTGGCTACCATCCTTGAATAAGCAAGTCGGATCAGCTCACCGGCAGAAGCAAAGCCAGCTAGTTAGCTAGCTAAGCCACGCGCAGCTCGCGGCCACCACACGTACCGCATAATAGCAGCGCTGTACTGTATGTAACGTGAATCCTTTCGTTGTGCGCTATCCAAAAAAAAAAATCCGCTAAAATTTTTGGTCCAAAAGAAGTACAGAGTTATCAAAAATGTTAATTATTCAGTTAATTAGCCATGTACAATCCATTTTTCTTTCACAGAAGTTTTTAATAATCATTCTCTTATAATTGAACACATATTCACACATCTTAATATTTTAGAGCTGTAAATGGGATCTCCTACCTTTAAGCCTGGATTGTAAAGAAGGTAAAAATTCATTGCTTTGTCCTTAGACCCAAAATAATTTGTAGTTTAGAAGTAAGTCCTACTTCGTCCTTGGAAATGATGCCTATCTGCTCCTGTCACTAGCTCTTTGTCCTGCTGTCCCTTGTCCCTTCCCCATCCAGATATTCAACGTTAGGGCTACATATCTATGAGGTCATTCATCACCAAGTATATTGCAGGTACCAGGATGTGTAGAAGATGCTAAATTTGAACTTCATATGTAGCACGTCCTATAGCTGTTTGATTCTTGTCCTTCTAGATACATGTACATTGTAGGTTAACATGAAATTTGTACTTCAAGAGGATTCCCTAATAAACTCAAGCGCATAGGGACATACAGATGTAATGTGTTATGCGCTGTATAAAAACTGTACATTGTTATCATTATTATTATTAAAACTGTGTAAAGAAGCGCACAACAAAACAACTAAATAAGAGTGGTAGTGTCACATCAAACAAACATGGCATAACATGTTACCATGTTTCATTATACATTGCATGTTGCACCAGTGGAATGCAAATTTCTGCATAAAGGCTGATTAAAATAATCTCCTTTTGTTTGATTGTGAACTAGTATTGATGTGTACATGCACATCTTGGTATTATAAAGTGGAGCAGTTTAATGTGCCGTTTGTAAACACTGCTAGTAGGCGCTTTCACACCTACCCGATCAGGAAAAATACCCGTAAATTACGAGAACTTGTTAAGGCCCAAAATACCTGATAATTGTTCTGCGCTTTCACACCTACCCGAAGCCAGACCTCTTCGGGGTAAGTTCTCGAAGTTACGAGCATGCGCAGAACTATTTATTTTGCAGACGAGGCTCGTGCTTTTAAATTCGCTCAGCTAGCTCAGCTCTTGCTATGATAGCGCTAGCTAGTTAGCTCCATGCGATGATCGATACGTCGATCTCTACATATTGATGTACACTTGCAGTCTGATAATCTCTCTTTAGAACTTTCAGTTTATTTTTTATTTCGAGAGGTATCCTCTCAAACCCGAGGCTGGCAAGTCTTGCAGCCAGCATATCGTAGATAGTCCTATTTCTTTGGCTGGGGGAGGCCACTGCCGTGTACACCTCCTCCTCCTTCCACATCGCTATCAGCGATGATCAGAGGATGACATACTAATACTACCGTATCGATATATCAGAATAAATCTTAAATAAAAACACGAAAGGGGAACAGAACTTTACAAAAACAACGACGTAGCTAGAAATAGACAATACAAATCTCAAATCCAGAATGTACGATACACAAACGATAACGACGTCCAATACGTACACGGTACACACAGTGCAGTACACACTTCGTGCGCCAGTGCTTGATGGAATAGAAGTTCTCGTAATTTGCTTTCACATTACAAAAATCCCCGCGACCTTGGAGAAAGTACTCGTAATTTTGCGAAAGTACCTACTAATTTACGGGTATTTTCTTACGGGGATATTACTCGTAATTTGGTTTCACACTGGCAAAATACCTGGTATTTTCTGATCGGGGTAGAATACCCGATCTGAAAATACCAGGTATTTTTCCTGATCGGGTAGGTGTGAAAGCGCCTAGTGAGGGATTGTCGCTACCTGTGAATGAGCCTTCACACTAAAAAAACAATCAACACATTATTTTTTTCAAAGCAATTTCTGATGAATAAGTCTGTATACTTTGGTAAATGTACAAGAAAACTGAGTCTTGAAGCGAACCTCTTTATGAAATCACTTTAAAAGAGTCAAACATGCTGACTTGAATCTAGTAATTTGACAAAAATGGGTGACTCAGAGCGAGAGTGGGAAAACACTCAACACCATGCTCCTAATCCTAGGGCAAGAAAACAACCACTAGAATTGACCTCTGAAAAGTTTGCATTCAATATGGGTTTTAAGAGAAAATACCATCATTACATGTTATTTGGGCCTATTATTTTCTTTCTCTTTCCCATTCTTGTTTATCCTGCCCCTTTCCTGATTCTTTACTTTGTTTTTCTTTCATTTTTCTTTCACTTCTCATGCTCTCACAGAATCCCATTCATGCTCTTTCTTATGGGGGGGGGGGGGGGAGTATCAAATATTACTTTCCTTATCGTGATTGTACAAATTATTAGCATACGAATTAGAGGGGGGGGGAAGGAAATAGGAAAGAAAAGTGAAATTGAATAAGCTTAACATCTGTGATATACAGGTGCAGATAAGCTGTATAGCTTTTTTTTAAAAAAAAAAAATTATATATGAAGTCATTTTATATCTGATGGAAAGTGAGATTATGGGAGAAGTGGTCAGGGAATAGCTCCATGAAAGATATTCCACAGTGGATTTCATGTGTGCCCTTTCATGTCCTCTCCATGATCCCTGTAATGGGTACTTAGCATGCGTTTTTGTAATCAACTCCTACATGTAGCAATTCTGCCATGCCTAATGCTTTAGATGCTGAGACCTGTGCACCTCAGCGGATGGGGTATAAATGTCTCTGGAAAGGCACTGTTTGCCATTCTGCCTTCCCTGACCCTTAAATGCTGAGGTGCACTTCAGTAGAAGGGGGAACATGGTCTTGTGACAGCCAGTAAGCAGAATATGCATCCGTGCGACATATGCTCCCATGACAATTGCTCCATGTCAATTTTGTACACTATCCGAATTCTAAACTTCAATCCTGGAGAAAAAAAAAATCATACCTAATCCTAATCCTAAATCATAACTTAAAGGCATTAGCTAACTTTGTGAGTAGCTGATTTAAAAAATTCTCAAGCTAAAGATGAAACATGTATATGAGTACTTGTATTTGTACTCAAAAACCCTGAAACCAACCATAGTTTGGAATGAAAAAGTGTAAGTTAGACGCAAACGGCGATTTTATTATCCTCCATCTCACAAGACAATCACTAAGAGGACCACTTTGCTTGAATTTGAAAATGCCGTTATGTGCCTCCCGCCGCGTGATATGCCAATCCACACAGTACGGTAAGGTGAGTCATACACGCATGCGCACTCCTTATGTCTATTCTGTGCAACCGACCCTCATATATTTTTCAAACATTGGTTCACATTTATGATATTTAAAAATACTTCATGTGGATATTATACTTTTAAACTTTCAGACTGGTATTTTTACACTATAACCCTTATGTTTATCCCATTTTCAAGTAACATAACAAGATTTTTTAAAATCATAACAACGTTAACCAATGCCTTTAAAACCAAAATTCCACCTGAACGGTTAGTCGCTAACCCTTTATCCATAGTGAAATGAAGCCAGTGAGCAGAAGCTTTTGATCACAAAAACTAATGAAGGCCATTAGTTTATATTTTGAAAGTGATCACAAAGCAAGTAAAATTTATTCCTAGTTTCTTGTCCTGATATTTTCAGATGAAGGAGGTGGGTGCTCCATGTTATTTGATATTTGATATTTTTCCTGTACATAGAAATGCTATTCTCTCAGTTTCAACACAAATCTGTCTTTTTTCCAGTGTCATTTCCTATGTATATAAGCAGTAAGAGACTAAAAATAATGTTGAAATGCATGATATTAATTATTACTTTGTTTCCTCATTGTGCAGATATAATGAGATCAGTATTTATTTTATTTCAGAACAAAAATAGAAATTTTTGAAACTATTAGATGAGCTGAAAAGAGGAAGGAGGAGAGGGAATTAGAAACTAAGATTTGGTTCTATTGACCCGACATACTGCAATTTCAGGCACACATTCACTCTCTATCATTGCATGAAGCACCAGTGGAAAAGCCCAAGTTATTTGGGAAACAGGCCTCATCATGAGGATGTGGTTTGAGTGTGGGAATATTTCAGTCACATATGGCCTTTTCCCTAGCCCTGTAGATACATGATTTAACAAGCATATACAAGAAGTACAGATGGACAAGTTATGGCATGTTGAATGGGATCAGTCATCATAATGGGTAACTAATTTCCTGTGGAAACCCACAAGAGGTGCAATGCACATGATTAGAGGATGTCTACATGATTTGTGTTGTATTGCATAGGTCATGTTATTGTCTTTAATACCAGTCAGTGCAACCTGTTTATCAAACATCACTGGCATCACATTAATGACAGTATCTCTATTTTAGGATTTTTCCCTATACCATGATAATGTTTATAAAAATTTGAAGATGACACCTTTAAAGGGGCGTTCAGATATGAGGCGACATCGTGGCACCACAACATCCCCGCAACATTTTGGCATACAAGTCATTGGGGTACGAGGCGACAAAAAATTTTGCCAAGGCAGGACACATTTTTTTTGCTGCCTGGCTGCAAAAAATTGCGCACCAATCAAGTTCCTAAAAAGTTAGCGCAAAATATGTTGTCACGAGATTGTCTGCACAAGTTTTGACAAAGTTCTCTTCTATTTGAGAGTTGATGTGTTAATGCGCGTTCATTAACATAAGTGGCACCACAATGTCGCCTCATATCTGAACACCCCTTAATAACATATAACTTGTCACTCAGTTGTAACATCTGCATCTGAAATGACATAACTTCATATGTAGTTTAATATACGTATTACTTAATTGGATGATAACCGCGCATGCAATACTTTATCTCTGCACAGTATAAAGAATATATTCAGTGTTCAACTAATGTAAAAGTCCATATGAACATGAGAGAAGAAAGGTTTGGGTGGGAAAAAAAAGAATTTCATGATAAAAGAATTGAATTCTGATCCAGGTTTGGCTTTGTGCTTTCAGAAGGCTAATCCAGATAGGCACACATCAGTGGTTGCTGTGAGCATTGTGCTTTATAGATGCTCTGATTATCGTAAAGTTCAGTGGCCTTGTGCACCTCATGCTATTCTGTTTAAAGGGAAAGTCCACCCCAGAAATTTCACTGTTTCAATAAAAGGAGATGAATTTGAACAGCATTTTAAAAAAGAAATGAGCAAAATCGGTCACAGAATATTTCACATTTTCTCAATTTTCTTGGAAGATACACATTTTCTCACCCCCATAGTCAAAGAATGTTATGTAAAAAGCAATTCTTCTGAACAAACATTGAATATGGAGGTTAGAAAATGTGTAACTTCCAAGAAAATTGAGTGAAACTGTGAAATTTCATGTACAAAGTGAATGGAGAGCTGCTCACATATGATGTCATCAGTGTTGCCAATTTGCAGAGCTGAGAGTAATTTACTAGAAAATGTAAATGAGTGTAATTTTCTTATTCTTTGACCGATTTTGCTCATTTCTTTTTTTAAAATACTGTTCAAATTTAACTCCTTTCACTGAAACAGTGAAACTTTTGGGGTGGACTTTGCCTTTAATACAGTAATCAGAGTTTGTAAATATCCTTATATTCAGTGTATTTCTTTGATGTATGTCCCTACTTGCATCATGCAGTAAAAATGATTTACAATAACTCTTTGAGAGAGTACAGGAATGTTGTTAAGAGCTATACTGCTCACCACTCCCTTGAATTTCATACTCCATTAGTGCAAAATGGTAATCTGTGTCAATTGTATTTGTTAGAAAATCCATGTGTCTTCTGCATGATTTATCATTTTCCGTTGATTGTATTTTTCTCCTATTAGATTGAAGATGAAGACAACATTTTAGAAGATGGTACCTTAGTTGATTTGTGTGGAGCGACGTTATTATGGCGATCAGCAATGGGACTAGTCAATACTCCAGTAAGTATACATGTGTCCTAAGATAAAGTTGATTTCCAGCTGTTTCTCGTCAGGCATTTGAAGAAAAATGTATTTCAAGGGAAATTTATTTTACATTCTTTTGAATTAACCTGAAAAAATGAGAAAGCCAGCAAATGAATTTTCACCTACCTGGCATATGTATACAAGAACTCATCCTTTTTTCTGTTTTTTTTTTTACTGGTTGTGCATGATTTAAATTCAGTTCAAAGTGCATTTTCCATTGACTTAGTGCAAGTTGTTTTGGGCTTGATATTCAGTTGGTTACTCTCTAATATGATGAGTATGTATTATGTAAAGATTTTAGCTATGAAAGGATTAAATAGAAAATTGATCTGAGCTTATGAATTACTTGTGACGTGTTGATAACTCTTTGTTGAGAGATGGGAACAATAGCATCTCACATGCTGTAAGGATTTCAAGTACGTCATAACAACTGCAGGGAAATTTGGCATAATGAGAACGGCTATAACAAGGTAACAGTTATAACAAGGGTATTGTCATGGTCCCACATTTACTTGCATGTAACACAAATTACAAATATAGGAAAGAGATACCCAGGCTGTTTGGGTTAGTGGTGCATGCATGGTGCACCTTTTTTTTATATCACAGTACAGTGCAATGAGCTGGGCCCTAATTTTTGTTCATAGCTCAGTGCAGGCAGCCTGGGCCTTGAAACATACGCAAAACAAATGTGACATGAATATTCATGAATGAGATACATTATTAAATGAACCTTCATTATTAATATTCATGAGTTCACAAGTATAAAGGATTTCTTTGTCATTGGTAACTTTAGCATCAGAAATAAGTACTTTCAACACATTTTCTGATATGTTCCCAAATTTTTAGTAGTTAAATCTGAGGAATGGCTTTGTAGCTGTAAACTTAGTTTATAAATCACAGCAGCAGACCTTTGTACATTCATTAGTTTACATTTAATCCCATTTGTGCATTATTTTGTATGTTCTGATGTAGCGAGATAGCAGCTATGATGAGGAAAATCATTGGGTCCCCGAAGGCCTCATTATACTTAGTTTCCCTGCACATGATCAATTATCCTAATTGGATTTTCATCAGATTTTAGTGCAGCCTGTTTTATTTTTGATACTCCTTTATTTCTTCTGACATTCATAAGGATTTTACTTTTTTTTTAAGATAAAGGGATTCTATCCATTTGTTTCTAATCAAGTTAATTGTGTCTGGTTGTAGCATTTTCGTGAAAAAGACAAAATTTCATCTTGTGATCATTGCAAAACTATACAATGTATACATGTGTTTTAGAATATATTCATTCTTAAATGCTGGAGCTGGTCATGCCCTTCATGCAAAAGAATGGAACTATATGTGCATGTATAAGATGAAGATTTTAGTTGATGATCATCACAAGAAAACTTAACATTTCACAATTCATGGAGTATTGAATCTATACTTCCCAGGTCACAGGATATTTTAGTAGAGTTAAACAATTTGAAGATGGTATTAGATGAAATTCTTGTCATAAACCATCTCTTCAGGAAAAAAATGATAATTACCCGGTATGCCATTTGATACATCCTTCTGTACGATATGGATCAATCTGTGCTTAAAACATTGTGAAATATATGATAATCTTATTCTCAGTGCCACATTGTTTGATTTGCTCTTGAGGCCTGATCTGTGATACAGAAAAAAACCCTCTCAGTCAATAGTGACATGCCATTTTTTATGAAGATTTCCTATTAGTCATTTAGTTGTGAGAGTCAGGGATGATTTATGGGTAATGTGACTGGATTTCAGAGTTCCAATTTCTGAAAGCAGCATATGTTTCTCATGACATAGTAGTGCAAATATTTCTGCCATCCCAGATTTGCAATTTTTATAGAAATACGTGACCATAAAATGATAACCTTTAGGGGGGTGAATCACAATAAACAAAATTCTTATCTGTGATTGTTTTGTGCTTTTTCATTCCATTTTTCTGCCTTTTTTGCTCTATGACTTTTATTTTTTCCAAGTATTTTCTTTCCTCATCATATCTTTATAGTGTGTTCTATCTTCTCCTGCATTTTTGATTTATTGGATGCTTCTACCATTAGTGCGACCCTTTTGCATCCTGTTTTGTAGATTGTATACTAAGTGCTGGATCATGGATATTTTAAGATAGTATGGGGTCTTCTTTTATTGGACTAGGTTCATTTTGTTTCTAAAGCATTTAAAACAGTTTCAATTAGTCATATTATGATAGCTGAAAGAAAAGAAAAGAAAAACAGCCGTGTGAAAAAAATATCCTTTTCCTGTCTCTCTACAAGTAAACAGCAGTGAAATATTTACTGAAAAAGGGAGAATATTCATTATGAGAAAATTGTATGAATTCACCCTCCCTCTCCCTCTCCTCTAAACATAAGCTCTACAACATCACGCAGTGACCTTTGCTGTCATTATAATATGAGGAACTACCGCTGCATGCAGAGACGGGTTGTAAAACACATTGCCTGTCAACGGAGTTGGGCAAATATCATGTCTATCAGAGCCAATGTTTGTTTCTGCCTAATATCACACAATTTTAATGAATGCAGTCATCTCACCAAATGGATGAGCTGTGTGCTCAGTATCTTAATCAATATGAGATGGGCAATTGATGGACTATTGGGGGTAATGTGCAGGGAATAATGAATTGTTTTGGTTACAGGGATCCGAAGCTTCGTAACTAAAATGATGATAGATGAAATACCCTAGGAAAATTGAGTGTGTTAGGGTAATATAGCAGGTTTGAGCTCCTCTGTGGTTCACTTTTTTTAATGTTTTGAATTTTAGTGTGAAATTGAGAACATTGATTGTAAAGTTAAGGAAAATTGAGAGTGCTTGAAGAGTTCTCAGAAGAGGAATGAAGAGGGAATATGCTGCCCTAAACTGAGCATGTAGCAGTACTTGAGGCTTTTCACCACGTTTAAGATGTACTGATTTTATAAGAATGTCTTTCCATAGCATGTACTCTTAAATTTTTTTTATTCTTTCATGATTATTTCTTTCAGAAAAGCTTTAAAATCGCTTTGAAATAATTTTTCATCCTTCATTTAGACACAGAGGCATTTAGAGAGGCTACGGCAAGACATCAACGACACCAGGCCGCAGTGTCCCATCGGCTTCAATACATTAGTCTTACCAAAAAATAGACAGTCTTCTAAGGTAAAGTACAGTTCTATTTCCTTCCTTGTTTGTAGAAAAAGAGGTATGAATCCTTGATACTGTATTATGGCATTGTTTCCTGTTTCAAAGGGCTGGGCTTAAGTATGAAACTAAATTTACAAGGTTTGGCATAAAAGTCAAGAAGCAGGGTGATACAAGTATGTATATATGTGAAATGAAATTTACAAAATTGATTAATTTTGCATGTACCATTTTAGATCTGAAATTCATATTTTATTTATCATAAAGCAACAAATGGACATACATTGATATTTGTCTTCACAAATTTTGACTTGTTATATTTTGTTTTTAATCTTACAGATAATGGAAGAGAAACAGCCCTATGCATATCTGAAGTGTGGTCATGTACATGGATATCATGTATGGAACAGCAAAGAGACAGCTAAGAACACAGAAAGAATGTGTCCTATGTGTAGAGAGGTAGGAGATACTTGGAAGCAAACTGACGATCTTTCATGATAATGATGAACGAAGTCCATGCCTTTGTTGTTGATATTATTGCCTCTGATACGTACTCAGTACAAGGGGGGGGGCAGGGCCCCCCTCAGATCTTGGCTGTTGATCGCGCGATCGCAACAAAAATCAGCATGCACGTCACCCACAACGTAATCTCCAAAACTGTATAGTTAAATATTACAAAATTATTCAAATTTATTCTTAATTAATTAATTATGCTAATTTATGCATAAAATAAGAATTCAGCTGTAAATCTGTAAATACAACTCCAAAACTGCTAAATTTTGGTCTAGACACTCTTTTTAGGATTCTTATCAAATTTAAATTTAAAAAATGGCAATATCAAAAAAAATTTCTTATGTATTTTATTGTTTTTAAAATTTCTTATGTATTTCTTTGTTTTTTGACTTTTGTTTTTTATTGTTTTTTCGATGGAAATCGTCGGCGACACTATTTCGATTATAAACAACATGAAATTGATTGTGTTTAATCAGTAAAAGTAAAATTAATGATACATTTATGAATTTTGGCTAGAAACAGAATTTGCATTGAATTTGTACATGAAATCACGATTTTGAACAATTTTGGGTCTGACATGCACTTACGAAATGTTGCGTAACTTCGGAACCACATACCTGGGCGTTGCGAATTTGGTCTCAAAAGTTGCCCCCAGGCTAGATAGGGTTAATTATCTGTAGCCTTAATTATGTTGTGCAAGATTGTGCAACACTTTGTTGCTCTGAAGTTGTGGGGGTGGTCTAAGACATAAATTAACCACACCCAAAATGTTTATTTAAAATGTCATTTTTTGGCTCGCTCGCTTTGCTCGCTCGCAACTATCTAGACATTGTGCCTCATATGTAATGTTCTGCCCCTCAAAATTTATGGCTCCTTATGCCACTGACTCAGATGTCTAATACAAAACAGAATACTTCTTTTACAGATAACAGATACAATTCGTGATTGACTTAAAAATAAGTTTATCAATTAAAATGTCAACGTCTATACTTATATGCTGCTTTAGTGCATGCGTGATCCCCCTTTGTTATTTGATGCCCTTTTCTAGTTATATTTTGTGCCTTGGCTTTGAGGTTTTCATGCCTTGCCTTGGCCTTGGTTTGCATGCCTTGGCCTTGGAGGTTGAAGCCTTGGCCTTTGCCTTGAGGGTTTGGGCCTTGACTACAACACTGGCTCTCATACATTGTGCTTAAGCCTTCAAGCCTTCTATTGTATAGATAATGCTATATCTGTACAAGTAATATACTGATATATTTTTTTTCTTGACTTGATCTTTTACTTGTTTGTTAACCCCTGTATACTCTTATTATTTCCCAGGTGGGTACGTATGAAGCCCTTATCATGGGTAACGAGGCAAGCTTCTATGTGGATCAGGGCCCTCCTAGCCATGCCTTCTGCCCCTGTGGGCATGTCTGCTCAGAGAAATCTGCAAAGTTAGTATGAAGGGGACATGATTTCATGGGTTATTGATTGAGATGTAGGTTGTCAAATAAATGAAAATAAGATTTGCACGTGTGCAAGGAATATGACTTATCCTGTTTACTTCTGATGCTTCTTATTGGAATTGATCAATGTTTCATTGTATGTAGGCATTTGAAGGAAAGTTTTCCATAATAATCCAATCATTTCCAGCATGCAGGAAGCCACACTGTAATATTAGATATCTATAATTAGCAGTCAGCATAAGGAACAAGGAAAAATTCTAGAGGGATACCACAAATTTCAATTAGATTGATTAAAAATTCAGTATACAAATATATACGGCCGTGAGAGGGTCTGGTCGCATTTGCATTACTAAGGGCACCATAGTTTAAGCAGATCCTCTCACGGCCGTATATATTTGGTTTATATCCGTCATCTATAGCAAAGAGTACAGAATCTGCACCTTATAATCAGATCTAGACATAGATTCTACATCTACATTCTAGATAACATTATGGCGCTATTACAGTGTTTGCATTAATTGCCGCATGCGATCTAAATCTAACGAAATGATGACATCATCATCACGCTTTGGTGCCTAAAACAATAGACATGCGCACATTAATGTCACAGTCTAGTACGAACTTTTTATGTGTGATGTCATACATCGTATATAGTATCCGTAAATAGTAGTACTATTCACGGCTCGTGACGTCAGATGTTACCCTCCATGGCAAATTTGCTCATTTGCATGAGGCTGGTGGAAATTGTATTTGATTATGTGATGCGCATTGGACCGATCAATTCCAGAGATTCTTATCATGACGGATATAATGTGATATATATATTCTACTGTTGTCTACCTAGATACTGGTCTCAAGTGCCCTTGCCCCATGGGACCCATGCATTCCAGGCTGCCTGCCCCTTCTGTGCCACCGCCCTCAGTGGAGACCAAGGCTACATCAAGCTCATCTTCCAAGAGGCCATCGACTAGGCCACTGACAAGGCCATTAATTGGACATTTGAACAGGCTACAGACTAGGCCGTTATCATGGTCATGGACCAGGAAAACCACCTAACTGCCACTATTAGAAACTTGTGAAAAGGTTACATCTCCTCCATCTTCCAAGAAGCCATTGTCTGGGCCATCGACTAGGCCTCTGACCAGGACATCCACCTGGTTATCATTTAGGGAAACCACCCGAACTGCCGCTACCAGAAACTTGTGAAAATCATATTTTTGATGAGATTCTTGACCTTGTGATCGGGGGAGGCTTGATGTTAATCATAGCTTTGCTGGTCATCGTTGACCACTGGACCAGGATAATAGACTTAACTCATTGCATATGGGAACCAAGTGATCCTTGTAGTAAGCTGTGGGATTGGACAATTCAGTAGCAATGAGGTTAATCTTGACCATAAATAGTATCTCATAATTTGATATATCTATAGATATTGATGTTTTTGGTTCTCTGTGAGCATTTTGTTAGTTGTCAAAAAATGTGTGTTGTGTGTTTTTCTTCTTCATCACTGCCTATTGTGAAGGTTTGAGATCTAGCCCGAATTTCTTCCAAAGCACCTAATGGAATTTTGTATAAGCAAGAGAATTTGTAGGAAAGATATATGATACCAACGGCCTCCATTATTATACTTCCATCCATGAAATCTCCTGCACCAAAATAAAGTCATTCAGAATAATGCTATTGTGAGGATGATGTTGAAAGGAAGACTGATGCAGATGCTGTTTTTTGTAAAGTGTTAAATAGATAAAAGCAACTATTGTTCAGATGATAATACATCAGATTCATTAGTCATGACTTAAGTGACCAGCAGCATTGTACAGGATGTGAAACACAACATACTTGTGATTTGCAGTTAAACATGACTTACAAGATAAATATGCTACTGTGTGTCTTTAGACACCTACATTATTCTCTTGAGCTCATCACACTTTTAACAATAGATTCCTAAAGCATGCCCTCCAAATTCATATCACCAACCTGATGAATTTTTGAGAATTTTTGCTATTCTGATGTAGCTGAAAACAAATTTGCCATGGTGCCCCAAATCCCACCACCTTGTCTTTAAGAATGGATTAGTAGATTGATGTAAAAGGATATTAAAGTTCATTTCATATGCATAAGATTGCACTGCGAAAACTTGGAAATGTGTTCCAAAATTGTTTCAGGAAATGGTTGTGTTTATTTAGGTGTAAATGTGACCAAATATTTGTGTGCCTTTTCTGTATCATACTGGCAAATGATTTGGTTGATTTTTTTTGTCGGGAGTAGAAGTTAAATGTCTGAATAGTATTATAGTATTGTGATTAGTGTGAATATCATTATTGCACTTGTCGAAAACTGTCATTTATTTAATGGTAACTCACATATCAATCCACATCAGCTATGAATCATTTCATTCAGTTTATGAAAATGCTCTGCTGGATATGATTTTGAGTCAAACATTCATTGATAATCATTTAAATAGAACTAAATATCTTAAATCTTTGTTCCAGTTTGTCATAGAGAAATTAATTTTTCTCAAGAAACAAGTCCCTTTCTATTTCATAAATCACAACAGTTTATTTTGAAAGTAAATCTTTAATGATAATTTCAATTCTATTATTTTTCCTTGGAGAAGAAATTAAGGCAGGGTACCCTAGTTTGTGTGATTTTTGAGAATATCAATATTATATTAGAGACTATGTTCATTTCATTTTCTCTTTCTACAAATTCATATCACAACAAGTCATATTACAGATATGGGAAAATGCAATCAGTAGTTCTTCAGATTCATACTCATATAGCAGAACTAATCAAACTGAAGGGCTCAATCAAGTAGTCAAGTGTACGGAAATATAATATATTACCCCCCCCCCCCCTTCAATATTCAAAAGCTTGAACTTGATGGAAAGTATTGCTGTTCTAATTTCTTTTTTTTTTTTCATGAAAGCTTTCATTAAGGAAAGATGAATGTGGTGAATTTTTTGTTATTTACAGAGCTGATGTGATGGGGATTTGACTAGCTTATGATACAACCATCATAGCTTTCATTGGAGTGTGCTTTACAGGCCTTCTCATTCTCTAAATAGATACCAGTACATGTACCTACACATATTCTCAAGCAGTTCAGCATTGTTGTCCGTTCTGTTGTATTTTGCCAATACATGGCTGTAGGTTGTCTGTTGATTAGAGAATTCAACTTTAGATCAAGTAGTTGGATCTACATTTATCAGTTTAGAATGACAGATTGTAGGTGAAAAAAAAAGAAAGAGTCAAAGTGAATGGATAGAAATGTTTGGTTCTGCCTTTGTTAGAACATAATGGTTCTGCCTTCAGGAACATAATGAATATTGAGATTAGTCAAGACTGAAATCTCCCCCCCCCTTTTTTTTCTTCTTTTTTTTTCAAAGGCAAATCTAATGAAAATGAAAATTCAGCATTTTAGATAGTTGTGTCCAATAAAAGAAAAATCACACACTGATTGTGAATTGCAGAAAAGAGTTTATAGGTTGTTGTGTTGGACAGTCAGTCATCATCAAATTATTTAGAAATTCCCCCAGAAACGAACATTCCTTTTTTTTTTCATTTTCCTAAATATGTTAGTAGCCTTGAAATATTACTAAAAGGTATTTTGAGTTCAGTTCAAAATGCTTTATTCTGCCTTTTTTAATGAGACATGTATTAATGATACGCTGATGAAGATCATAAGAAACTGCAAGGCATTGACAAATGGACTTTGGAACAACCTGTGTTTGAACAGTTTCTCTGTGCAAGAAAAAAAAAAGAATGTTGAAAAAAGGTGTATCTTTTTAGGTTGAGATGACTGACTATACAAAGTTTTGTGTGGATTTGCCATTGTTATTTTGCTGATCTGTACTCCATGCATGGCAAAGTTACATAAAACATGTATTTGCAAAACATATTTCTTGACAGGCATCATTCCTCTGTACATATTCAGTTTGAATCTTTGAAGTTTTTTTTTATTGGTCTTGAAATTGAAGTGAATTTGGAAGATTTCACAAACAAGGACGATGGAATGACAAGCTGCATTTAAGGACTTCTGAAAGGAACAGCATTTCACAGTTTCATGAAACAAAGGGACATGAATATGGTCTTCTGCAGTAAAGTGCTGAAGATTTTCATAAATTGAGAGGCATAAGGGCATTGCTTGTAACTCATGTACCTTTAATAGAAAAGAGATAATGCCTTTTTGACTCTCAATGACCAATATTAATTGGTAGAAATCAAGATAAAAGGACATATGACCATTCGCATTTTTATAATGAATGAAATACATGCTTGTAGATTGAGTGAATGTAAACAACTCCATTGTGTAAATAAAAGTGCATTGGAAGTAGGGAGTGTAAATAAAGGTCATTTTTTTCTAGTGAGAGTCAAATTTTGTGAATAAGAATTTTGTGTAAAGTACATGTATTTATGTACAAAGTCATTATATTGCTATCTCTATGGAGAATATTGTTCTTATTTATTACAATGTACAATTAACTTATTTGCATTCATGAAGAGAAATGACAGAATTCAAATTTCATTTATGTGGAAATGTACTTTTATTTCTTTCTGTTCAAGTGGAACATAATTTGAAGATGCCATTTCATGTATTGGAGTTATATTTTTCATGTTGGCAAAGCTGGAATGTGTTATGATATTGACAGTCATAATGTATCACAGTATTACACAATATTTCAGATTATTTTAGGTGGAATATATATATATTTTCTATTTATTTTGCAGAAAACATGCTGTTGCTACAATTGCTGTGACTGAATATCAATTTGTGCAAACAAAATAGCTTCCATGGACATCATCTCATAATTGAAAAGAAATATGCATAAAGTCCTCTCTGCTCTTCACTTGTCAAAGTACAGATTAATCCTAAGTAATGGGCAAGTCCAAGTTATTTGGTGATTTATGCCCAAATTCGCAAAGGAGGTTTATTTTAAGCCATGGTCTAAACCATGGCTTAAACCTCCACCATGAACTAAAATAAGCATAAGTAAAGCATATATAAGTGAATTATTGTATGTCCATGGGACAAAAGGACTATGCTTATGGACCATTGTTTAAATATAAACCCCTCTCATGAATTTGGGCCTTAATATCCCATAAATTATGAACTGTTGTAGTATTCTGAATATAAGTTAACATTATATCTGTCATTTCACTTTTTTGGCCAGTGATCCCAGCTCTCATGGGGCTGTTACTTTAAACAGTAATCAGAGATCATAATGAATTGGATGTGTTTGGTAACATATTGGACAAGGTAGCTTGGATTTGCCTAATACCAGTAGATTCTACTGGTAATCATTTTTACTTTAGATGTTACTTCAAGTCTGAAGAATACACTTAGAAAATACATTTATGTAAATACAAAACAGCTTGAGAACAGAGTTTGGTGCCTGCAGATTACTGCCCATTGATATGCACCAATGTGCTTTGGAAACAAGCCAGCTGAATTCCTCAAAACTTGTAGACCAAAATGCATCTTAAATAGTTTGGTAAAAGATCCTCTCCTTCCGGAAGTTCATTTGTAGGACACTTTGTTAGTGCACATTTGTTTTCTTTCTTTCTTTCAGTGATTTTTGTTTGGAATTTTTATCACATGGCACTTATCTCTGTGATAAAATGGTCATGTTGAATGTCAGAAATGCAAGAAATGCAACAAATAGGCATTATGGTGAAATGCAGAGCACTGCATATGACATGTATGTACAACTCTATGTATGGATCTTGCAATGCAGACTATACGAAGGACTTACATGTATAGGCTAGTCATACTCTACTGATAACAACCATAATGAGATTTGGATTAAAGATACACCCTACTATGTAGTGTGTACATGTTTGTATGCAGGGGGGTGTAACATAAAGAGATACAATCAATCTTACAATCAATTGTATCTCTTTAGTACATGGTTTGCCATAGACTTACGATTGATATCAATCGTAAGATTGATTGTATGTTTTATGTTACACCCCCCTGGTCTGTTTAGAGTAGGGCCTCCCTGCTGTGTACCGGTAACCATACCGATGCAAAATCATTTAATCATTATTATTATTATTGGCAAGATCTGAATGGCTTGGATGCAACATCTGTGTTGAGAGTGAAACAAAACAAAAACAAAATTCCATTGCATCCTGCTGTCCTGCCTGAATCTCATCCTACTGAATGCAAAATTTTGACATGCATATTTGGGAAGGAAAAA
This sequence comes from Echinometra lucunter, assembly GCA_029962745.1. Lineage (NCBI taxonomy): Eukaryota > Metazoa > Echinodermata > Echinoidea > Camarodonta > Echinometridae > Echinometra > Echinometra lucunter. The sequence continues at coordinate 383,393 of CM057152.1, read as the reverse complement.
GAAAAAAGAAAGAGAATATGTGCAATCTATGTGCTGAAATGTGACCGTATTTGATGTTGAAGTCCAGCAAAAAAGCTGGAGAAGAATGTGGTGTTGTGCCCAGCAAAAAGGCAGAGGAACTCATTACACTTCAGACTATAAGGAATGCCTTTGCCACAGCCTACTGCTTGGCACATACATGGAACTTTTCTAGAACACTGACAATGCTTCGTACATGTGGTATATTAGATAAAGTGAATGAGAATCTCTTTACATACGACCTTGCAGTTATTCAATGTCAGTCGCTTTTAAACAATAAAGACAATCTCTATCATCTTGACTCTTAGATTCAGTGCTCTCACATCCACCATTTTAAAGCCATGCTGAAATAGATCGATAATGAATTAAATATGTGTTCAGTTTATGCAACAGTGTTCTGATAATGTACGAGAAGTAAGATGCTTTCCATAGAGTATATTGAGGGTCAATTGAAAGCAGTATGCATCGATAGTGTATCGTATTTGTAAGATGTGGCACAATGTGAAATAAAAGAAAAACCTTTCCATTTTCAGAAAGTTACTCATGTATCGCTGTCTTTTCTTCTAAACTAACTAAACATATCTGCACAGAGATGCCAAGGTCAAAGACCAGCAATGCGCAAGATTTTAGGTAGGGAACCGTGATATTGTCAGGCGTTGTGTATAATATATATGGGGAAAGGCTGTGATGTAGGCGTGATAAAGAGATTTTGGGGGATGAGCAAGGGCCCCCAATGCAGGAATCTCACGCCTAATGCGGGAGACTTGACATGTCTGTCTGCAATAAATTATCAACCTGTTTCTGTAAATAGACGTGAAGTAAGTAATAAATTCCATATTCCATGATCCACCAGACAATCACTTGTTCTTACCTGAGCAGGAATGAAGTACAAATGGCATGATAAATACTTTATAATCAAGAAAGTCAAAATGAAAACTTACTGTCTGGGCCTTCATGACTCATCTAGACGTGCAGATGCCAACATTGCTGGCTGCTTGCACTCCCTATAAATGGCTTTATAGGGAGTGCTATCACCTGGCTTTCACTCAAAGCTGCTCATCAGCAAAACTTGTGCAGGACTTCTCTCTTCAAGTGCTGGCTGCATTCTGCCTAATACATGACAACATGCTCATTGCTGCCCATCCCAGTGATGTAGGAATTAGACACCTGTTTGCATTCCTAGCAATGTATATTTCATTCAACTTGAGACTCGTAGAATAAATTAAGAAGAGGGGAATTTCATCTCTAATTAGGGGTTCCCTGCCAAAGCAGATCAGACTCCTGGATGGCAAGACAATTGTGATAATTGTTCAAACTGCAGTGTTGGACCATTTCAGTCTGTTCTCATGCAGTTCCATGTGAACATTAGGAGCATGAGGCAATCCGGATGGAAGGCTTAGCGTTCCCCATTAGTCTATTTTTTCTGTCAATTTGTCCATTTCAATGTTCTATAGCATCCACATATTTTGCTTCTCTCCTACTCTTAAACTTTCTGCATTTCATGGGACTATTTTCAAAGTTTTTATTCAGGTTGCCCAAGAGGATGCCTAGACAACTGCCCAGGTTCCCAAATAAAAAAAAAGATAAGATCATATTTTCAAAAGCAGATACCCAATGCACAGAATTACAATAAAAGTTCCATTTTCCTTGAGACTGCCATAGTGCATTTCATTTTATTTCACAGTTCATTTACATACAATGGATATTATACTTGTACAATCATAAAATACTTCTTTCATATGTACAATTAACAAAAAGAGAGAAAAAGGAAGGGAAAAAAAAACACCTTCATAAATATTGTTGTGTTTCATACAAAAATTAAAACACAAATTATTGATAAAGTGAGCATATTTATTGGAGTTGGAAACCAATTCAAGTCACTGACATCTACATATCAATAAATTCCCTCAATTTGATCAACAAATCAGGGTGTTCTTTCTCCTCTGTGGTAACACATTGCAGTGAAAGGGTTCTTTTTTGTTGTTGTTTGCTTAATTAAAATAGTTTTCATTCTACAAGCAAGGGAAGATGTACTTAAATACATTGATGGCATAATACTGGTATTTTGGACAGTACATTCCCCTTGTTATAAATGAAAAATATAATCTCTTTTCCATTGAGACCTATTCCACAAAGAGCAAAAGGAAAAAGGAGCAACAAATAGGTACACATAATGAGGACTCCTACTCGTCCACAAAATTAAACAAACATTAAAGATTTTACTTCTGTTCTAGGAAATTCTCGCTTCCTGATACATGACTGTACTGCTCAATGAAAAAAATAAAATAAAAAATTCTGCTTTCATTCAAATCTAGAGAGGCAGAAAATATTCCAAATGGATATATTTCATGGCATATTGAATTTTTTGGTTAGAAAAAGATTTGCAGCTGCTAATTTTTTTTTTCATATTTTGATCTATATCAGACGAAAAATGAGGAACATGAAAATGAAATATATGGTAGCAAAGAGAAGTACATGTAGATATTTTCATATACATGTATACATATACATGTATAATTTGCATGCAACATTGGCGTGACATGCCATTAAATTTAAAACCTAACTTTTATTTCGGATAGCTTGCAGTTCTATCGTCATACCTTAATGAAAGGGACACAGTTTGTGCTTGCTGTCTGCACTTCAACTTCCCCTAACCAATAGAAGGCATCTAGCCAACGTACCGGTTAAAACACATGTACAGGTTATCCTGGCTTTTAGCAGATAAAGAATGCCATTTATTAACCAAACTCAGAAAGACACTAAAATAATATTCTTTAAAACAAACCTGGGAGAAAAGTTAATTAAAATCCTTCAAATAACATCTTGGAACTAAAATTCAAAAAGGTGCTTACAAGTTAAAAGGTATTGTAGTCAGCAATGGAAAAGCTAGAAACAAAATATTGTGAACTCAAACACAATGTTTTTTCATAATGCCATTTATCCTTAACAGAAAAAAGGTGTCTCTTTTCAGCACTGTCATTAACATTTGTTTATGCTTCACACACAGATGCATTAGAATAACCAAGTCATGTAAAGTATAAAATAGACTAAAAGTCTACGGTCTAATGAAGATTACTTACAGAGTATAGCAAAATTAGTAACACGAAAATCTTAGCTCAGTTACTCCAAATCACATGTTGTGTATAACAGAGCAATGAAGAAAAAGAAATGCTTTAACAAAGAAGAGATGATCTTTTGGTATCAATAAAATCTTTGTATTTTGGCATCATTAAGGCTTGTTCAGATACATCGTGACAAACCCCAGCGGTTTTTTGTGTAGTAAGTGAATGGGATACGAGGCGGCAAAAAACAAAAAAACAAAAATGCAGAGGCAAGAGGCATACTTTTTGCCTCGCGATGGCAAAAAGCTGTGGACTAATCCAATTCTTAAAAAGTTAGTGCAAAATATAATGTCACGAGTTTGTCTGCTCACCTTTTGGCAAAAGGCTCTTTTATTTGAGCTTTGATGCGTTTAATGCGTATTCATTACAATAAGTTGGTCTGCAGGCACAGACTATAATTGACACTTTGTTTAAATGCATGAGTATCTTGAGAGAAGCCTAGCAAGAATGCCTACTGGCTGGGGAGCAGCTATAGTACACGATCCCCACTGATCTCCTTCACTCTCCTACTCAGACCTCTGTAACCTGTTTCAACAGACCTGGATTTGTGCTTGCAAACTAACCATAAAATTTTCATTTCATTTTCATTTCATTTCATTTATTCAGTTCTGAAGAAAAATACAGGTACATAATGAACAATTTTATGTGAACAGAAATGCAAGCACATAGTAAAGAATTTGATCTGTTGATATGAACACAGAAACTTATTTTGAACAGAACTATAGGACTCCAGGATAAGCAGACTCAGAAGCTTGAGGCCCTGGCAGCCCTAAGTGGCATGGTTTGCAGCAACATATCTGAACACTAAAAAAAAAAAATGCAGGGATTTCCCTTTTCATTTTTGAACTAGCCTTAATGCTTGCACTGAACTACTTGTTAAAAACTAAAATGTTCCACTGCTTAGTTTTGTTACATGTACACTGAAGCAAAGAAAAACAGAATATGAATTCAAGCATATCACATCTTGTCTCTGCCATGTTTTTTTTTCTACAAAACATATCAATGACAACTGCTTTTAATAAAAGTGAAACATATTTGCAACAAATATGTAAGTATCTAAAATTTGCATATATGCCCCAACAGGAATGACCATGAAGTCACTTTCCAGATGTGAAGCAACTGTGCTGTGTCTATTTTGCTTCTCTACTTTACTTGAGAAGAAGATACTTCTGACCATCAGATTTGTCCTGCCTGATTTTCTCTACTGTTTGGAAAATACATGCAATCAGATATATACCAGTAATTCTGAATATCCTTTGGCAAGGCAGTAATCTGCATTTGCCACTGCCAAAACAGGTGTAGGATACATATACTTGAACACAACACACACACAAAAAAAACATAAGAAATAAAAATAACAACAACAAAAAAAAAAACTTTGAATGCTGTAAGCACTAAAATTGTTAGTATAGCTGAAGTTGTGTTATATTGGAGCATGTGCCAATAAGGAGCTTGTGAGGCAGATATATAGGGAAATATGAAGCCAGTGTCATTATCATTACTAAGTGTCTGTTACTCCCTGCTAAGCAGAAAAATATAGAGATATAGAGAATTCCTCATAAATCATTTGCTGAAAAAGAACTCTCCCCTTCAAATCTTAAGCTGACTAATTAAACACAACAGCAGTTCAAACAAAGTACAAAGAAATAATTCCAAAATGATTCTGCCATGCAGGGTATAAATCATATTCATGGCAAGTCAATACAAAAAATCTAGACTCGGGGAGGCTCATTTCATAAGCTGTACGCTTGGATATAATGTTGGAATATTCATATATACATAGATAATCTATGGAATATTTACAAATGTTTCAAAAGTGCCTATCAAGACATTACCTCACACTCAAAAGCCTTGAGCTTTGTTCAGTTCACAGTAATTTTACTCTTTGATATTTCAGTACATAATATGTTTTCTGCACGATAATGTACATTATCTCACACAAAAAAAATTGAGCTGCAGATGAACGAAAGCATAATCCTACATGAAGAGCATCTTATAATTCATTCCAAGCTCAACAATGAGACATAGAAATCTACGTAACAGCTCTTCATCCATCCATAATCCATAATGTAAGAAAAAAACAACAACAACCAATGACATATAAAGGAGTGACATAGAGGAAGGTCGATCTTAGGAAGGGCAGGATGCACAGAGTGAATGTTTACTATGTAACAGTTACCAGTACCATCATTACTTAGGATAGTATACAAATATACTTTGCCTTGAGAGTTTCTGGTTAAAACTATGGGCAAGAGGTGACTCCAAAATAGTACTATTCACTGAGGGGCGCAGCCCCGAAGTGAATGGTACTATTCGAGTCACCGAGGCCCATAGTTTTAACCAGAAACTCGAAATTATGGCAGAGTATATTTGTTTTATATTTTGGATCAAGATTTATACGTATTTGTACATGAATTTTACTTTTTTATTTTATATTTTTCTTGATTGATACATGGCCCCGTTGTAAATCAGCCTAGTAGGTGAAGTGGGTTTTTACCTTGTTTATTAAAATAAATCAGTCAAATGACACCAAATCAATATTCTTTATTTCATGTTTATGTCTTATTGAATGCTTTATGGCACTAAACGTTGTACGGATAAACTGCAAAGTGATCGGAAATTGAGAAATGCAGTAGCCGTGACACCGCGAGAGTTCCCCATGGTGCGCACTCGAGCTCTCGTATGCCCCACTGAATTTTCATTTCGCGCATAGATTTTGCGTACTGTGACGTCATTTCACAAATAGTATATACTATGTGGAAAATGTCGTCTTAAGAGTGACGTCATTTCCCAAATAGTAAACCTTCATGCCAACATTCTGAAATAGCTGAAAATACCAATGATCACGTGAAGGTCTTTAAGCCAATCATGAAAGGATAAATTTCTGATCCAAAATATAATATGTTTTATTTATTACTGAATGTGATAACTCTATAACAGTCAATTTCAGGATATCTCATAGGTAGTGACACATGTGTATATACTCAAATATGCTTATGTGTGAATTTGAATATTGTCTTGGCTGCAATTGTATGCAAGTTTGCTAGAAGCAAACCACAAATTGGATGATGGTCCCCATCAAATTCTCTTAAAATTAAACTGCCTGTATATATGAAGTCCAAACTGCTTTGAATCTGAACTACACATAATCACTTTGCTTATCTTGTATGACAATCCACTCTCGACACTTGCCAATTATTCAATTCTTTAAAAATGATCCCTTCATTTCATTAGTTCATTTTTGAAATGTATAATATTCAATACTCTATATCTTATTGCCTGGCACACTATGTTTTTATAGAGCACAGATTAGACTTCAGAAGACATGCTCTTTTTATCATCTATGAATGGTATACACAAAAAGAATTATGTATAATAATCAAATAAAAACATAAGCAAAACATAACAAATAATACAGCTTTATCATAATCAAATAAACAATATCAAGCAAAACATAACAAATAATACAGCTTTATCATAATCAGATAAACAATATCAAGCAAAACATAACAAATAATACAGCTTTATCATAATCAAATAAACAATATTAAACAAAACATAACAAATAAGACAGCTTTATCATATACTTTAGTGAGCATCACAAATGATTTGTCTCATCTCTTGCTTTGCACTCTTTCAATATTACATGCTCAGCTATAATCACACACAAAGTTCCATTAAAGAAATAAGTGGTCTTGTTTCATAGAATACAACATGATAAATCATCTAAATACATATGTGCAAAGATTCACCATGTCTTATTTTCCTTTAGCATCAAAGAGTTATTTCTCTTTAAGAACAATGGTAAGAATATTCTATGAAATAAGACCAAACCTTTTCTGGTAATAACTCCTTCTTACAGCTAAGTCACTTGAACAATTACTTTCATCCTTGCTTCCCATTTATAAGATCCCTAACGCAATAGAAGAATGCAAATGTGGGTCCACTTTTTTTAGACTGCAGGTGCAAAAATGATAAACATAAATGAAGTATTTTAACAAGAAGAAGATGTTTCCATCCAATACAAATACACAAGTATAATATATGTGGCATGTCCATTATTGACCAATGGAAAGACCTAAAATCCCCCTTCTCTTTTATTACTTCTTTCATGTCTTCTAAGTTCTTTCATTTTTTTGATTGTCATGTACATACTGGTGTACATGTAATGTATGGATACACTGGTATTTTGCCCCCCCCCCCCAAATAAAAATTTCAACAGAGAATTCTTAGGCCATAGTTTACATCTTGTGCACCACCTAGCAGCTAGATGATGAGGTTTGAGGATAGATTGTTTTTTAAATTCATTTTGAGATGAGAACAGGTCAGTCTGAAATGAGAATCAAAACCAAGCAATGTTTCTCTCATAACTGTTTCATTGATAAATTTAACAATCATCCCAAAACCATTATCCTACAATTTTGTGGTCTCTTCTTAAGACCAACAAGGTTGTATTTACTTTGATTTTAGCACAAAATCAAAGGACATCACAATTTCACAAGGCAACAAATTTGAGTTCTATGTTGAGAGAATCAAGGTCTTGCTCCTGGATCTTTACGCCCATGACCTCATTGAGGTGAACGATGGGACTTGTCTAGTGGGGAGTTGACAATGTGTCACAGGTCCAGTCAAAAGAGTTCTATGATGAGAGGATGAAGGTCATGTTCATGCTTGACTGCCATACTCTCACTGAGGTGAAGCATGGACTTGTCTTGAAATGTGGTGAGTCTGGTGATGAATTAGGCAAACAGGAAGGGTGACCACTTGCTGTGTCACAAGTATAGACCCATGAGTTCAATGATCTTGTTTTTAGGCGTTGACAGTCATAATCTCATTGAGGTGAAGGATGGACATGTTTCTACAGGGAATGAGTAGCCTTGTGAAGAGAAAAGTCACAATAAACTGTGTCATGAGTCTAGACCAAAGAGTTCCACAATGAGAGGACTGAGGTCTTGTTCCTGTACCTTGACCGCCATGATCTCACTGAGGTGAAGAATGGACATGTCTCGTAACGTGGTAAGTTTGGTGATGAGTTTGGTAAAGAGGAAAGGTTTATCAGCATGGAAGACCTTGGTAGCTGCCTGGAGGGCCAGGATCATCTCAAGCTGCATCTTCTCGACTGTCTTCCTGTCCTTGAGGTCTGACCGATCTGGAAGAAAGACACAATCTAGGTATGAGATTCAGTCATGTAAACACTCTTCAGGTACAACCAGAAACTTTCAACTGCACAAAGTTTTGGGGAATTTCGTGATTTGAGATTTGCAAGTTTAATGTTGCAAAATAATAAAATCATACCCAATGCAGTACTTAATTATTGCAATTAGTGAATGTTGCTTTCTGCGAAAATGGCTGAGATACAAGTTTTGTATTCATAATGTGTGAACAAGTTTCTTTACAAAATAGGAAGACAAAATTTGAATTTGATTTTGCTAAAAGGTTGGGTCTTCTAATCAGGCCATATATCCAAAGAACCCTATCCAATTACCTATGTGTCATACACATGATGGGAATGATAACTGAGGGATATGCCAGCATGCTGCCATGCTTTTATTTGTGTTTATGAATTTCATACCAGCAGTAACCTGATGACAAGATGGAAGTTGGTATTTTATTACATTTCAATCTACCAATGAACATATTCATAGATTATAAGGTATTGGTGCTGCCAACTAAATAATGCACAGTGCAGAACATCAGCGGCTGTATTTGTATATATTTTTAGATGAAAGAATGGCATCTACAAATTTAAACCCAGAAAAGAAAAAGTCTCAGGAGAATAGAAGCTATTATAGAGGAAAAGCAATGATACAGGGAAGTCATCTGACACTATGTCTAATATCAAACCATCTCAAGGGAAATAATTTGTAGCATCAATGATCTCACTTACCAGGTGAGAGTAAGGCAGCTGCAGTGAAGAGTGCATATTCTGCTGTGGTGAGTCCACAAGCCTTGGTGTCCCGCATGAACTCAAAGACTACCTCTGGCAGAGTAGAGAAGCCCAACTGATACATCATATGTACATCAAACTTGTCTCCATTGGTCACATTCACCAAGCAATCTTTGTCCAGTGCATAGGAGTCTGCACATCTCAGCAGCAGAGCATCCACAATGCTGGACTTGATGAGCACCGCTTGGTCGTCACAAGATAGGTTCGTAAATCCAGGAATGCTCTTTGCAAAGTGAATGGTCTGCTTGACCAGGACAGCAAACATGTCCATGGCTATGTGCAACATCTCCTTGTTGACAGTGCGCTTGGCTTTGCCAGCAGATTTCTTGCCCGTGCTCATCTTGCCACTGGTCAGAAACGATGTGACTCTTTGGAGGGACTGCAGGAATGGACTCGTCTTAACTTCATCCTCACCGACATCAGTTGGCATATAAAAATTGTTTGATGCAGGAGATGCTGATGTCGGTGGGGATGAAAGAGACGACATTAGAGGTTCGTCCTCTCCTTTCAACAATGACATAGCTGCACGCTTCACCATCTCCACAATAGTTTCTTTGTTTTGACTCGATGATGCCATGGCGGCAAGCATGGCTAAGGCTTCTGCTAATCCACTGGATGCAAGTTTAGCAACAGCTGCATTGTTCATTACCTCATCTTGTGTAAAACCTTGTCCTGCACTAGTCCCATTCTGATCCTGAACAGGAGCCGGCGGTACTGACATTGAAGCTGAAGGAGTGTTCTGGGCAAGCTGCGCACCCAATGCCGAGTCTGTGTTTCCATTTGACCCGCTCAATATGGAGCCTGTTATGCTCCCGAGGATTGTGTCTGCAAGATTATCATTCAGTGAGCCTCCTCTCATGCCGATGATCTGGCCCACAAGTTTGGCCAGGCTGATCAACGTATCGAGATCCTGTCCTTGTACAAGGGATCCAATGGACTCAATCACCCTCAGGCCTTGCTCTGAGGATGCTAACACACTCAATGCTGAGGCAGGATCTTTTATCTGCCCACCAGTAGCAAGGGAAGTCAAGTTATAAATCACTTCAATATTCTGACCAGTGGCTGAGGAGAGTACGGCCAAGGGATCACTGTTTGGCGGTGCCACAACTCCGTTCCCACCGCTAGCTACAGATTCTGGCTGTTGTGGAATGAAATTTCCACTATTCTTAGAGTCTAGTGGTTCAAGTTTGGCTTTTTTTGCTTTTGATTGGTCCATATCCTGCTCATCTTCCCCCTCCTCCTCACCATTTGAAATGAGGGGACTATCACCATCTGCTCCCTTGAATTTACTCCAATGAGTCATTCTGAATAGCGGTACATCTTTCTGCAAGAATGAGACAAAAAGCATCACATAATGGGCGGAGGCATAAAAAGTGCATCGGATGACTAATCAATAGTGCTTGATTACTGTCATATTCGAAAACATGTTAAGTAAATTAATTACCAGATTATTTTTTTCAATCGTAATCCACTGCATAATTCTTTATCCAGGACCTATGGGTGTGACATAGTGTTACACATGTGAGTAAAGTTAGTCAACCACTAAACAATTGTTTATGCCTGAGCTTAATACAGACTGATAAAAAAGTGGTTTCCCGGCCATTATGCCATGGGTTGCTGCACTGTTGACAAAAAGGTAAATAAAACACATAGTCTTCTTGATCTTTACTGACTGGAAAATATAGTTCTTTGAAACATCCTCAAAAGTATTTACCTGTGACAGTTTCAATATCTATTATTCAGATACCTTCTTCAGACAAGTACTTGTCAACTGATGCTGCAGTTAGCAATCAGTTTTATCATCACCAAAAGAAACTGTTTTGTGATTGCCATGCCAAAGATGTAAGACAACTAGTACGTGCCCCGTCTCTATTCGAAGTGTGGACTGAGGAAGGTGTCTGAACCATAGACACTGTACCCATCACAGTGGATGTTTTCGATGTGTCATAGAACTTACTCTCAAAATTAAACCATCGCGACCTAACAGACTTATTTAATGATGGAGAATATCTTTTTGTGCTATATTATTGTTGTCCTAATACACATAAATAATGAATGGTCCTTACTGATAGATGCTTGAGGACTTCTGTTGAAGCATTGTATCCTTTCTCCAATGTGATCATCAGTTGTTCCTGTGCCAGGGTAAGCTGAGGATAGGTCGACCCGAATGTCAGCAGTGTCTGTGTCGAAGTTCCAGGAGTATCCAAATCCATCATCAACATGCCACCATCACCCTGTGCCATTGCTGGAGGATCTGCAAATGGAGCTGGGTTTTGAGGTGTTGGTACTGATGGAGGGATTGTGCTGACAGAGAGTGCAGGGGGAGTGACTGTTACTGATGACCTGTTTGCAGTAGGGCTATTGGACCGAGAGCTGGATGGGGTGGAGTGCAGAGATGTTTCCGTTGCCGTGGGTACCTGTTGGAGTAGTGCGGAAGCTGAGGCTGGAGTGGGTGGTGCTGGTGGTGCTGGTACTGGGGTGAGTGGGGCGACAGTGGGAGATGTTGCTGAATCTGCATGCGTGCCTGGCACCTTTTTCTTTCGCTTCACTCTAATAAGGGGTTTTCGGGTTTTCAGGCGGGTTCTATCCCATACTCCTGTTTGGTAGAAAGCAAGATAAAGAAACATGTTAAATGTTACATTATCACCAATTTCCTATGCCTAAATAAGTATCTGTTCATTACTTTATGTCACTACTGACACTTGCAAAAAAGTCCATTGATTTATATGTTAAACAAAGCTAAATATTGAAATAGATCTGTGTACCCAAATAGGCTTTTTAATGACATTGAGTGCCATAAGCTTTCAGTGTAATCATTACAATATAACATAAATTGATCTCTCTGTGCTGATGTTCAAGTACCAAATCAAATATTAGACATATGACATTGGAACATACACAACAGGAAATATAACAGGCCTTGATTGATTATAAAAAAAAAAAAGGATACAAAAGATCCCACTACATGTTCTGTTCTATTTGAAAAATAAATCTATCCCCTAATGACCTTTACCTGCCTATGCAAGCTCTATGCCAGTGTCCTGACCTGAATTCAGAAAAGTATATTGTGAAGTCACATTTACATATGCAGCAGAAAACTGCTACAACAAAATAACCAAGTGTTATATGATGCAGAAATGTGAAGCATGTTTTTCTAATTCTATTATATTCTGATGGAGCCATTAACCACAGCATAAGCAAATGAGGCTTTAAGGTACCAAAGTAAGAAAGAATAAGTCATTTACTAAACAAGGCTTTTATAGTAAACAAGGCACTTCGAGGTACCGAAGGAAGAAAGAAGTCGCTTACTTTCCACCTTCATGCCCATCTCTAAGCAACGTTTCATCCTGCAGGCAGGGCAGTGACGCCTTGTGTACAGATCCATGTTACAATTGCCTCCGGAAGCACATGTGAACGTGGCTCCCGACCTGTTGCTACGCAAGAAGAAGCTCTTGCAACCCTCACAGGACAATACATTGTAGTGCACACCATTGGCTCTGTCACCACAGATCAAGCAGAGTCTTTCTTCTCCTGAAGTGGCATTAGGAGTAGCAGTAGTTGTTTTGTTGATGCTTTGGATCACATCGGCCTTGCTCTCTACAGGACTTGGTGCTGCTGATGTTGGTGTTATGCTTTCAACTGTGGCAGTAGGATCCTGTGAAGTTGTGACCACAGTAGCAGTTTCTGCAGCAGCAGCAGCAGCAACAGCAGAATTGGGTGTTTGCACCTAATACAATATTCAAATATTAAGAAAACATTTGTTAATCAGGATAATATTACAATATGCGTCTACAGCTTTTTCCTCACTTAATCTTCCTAACACCCAACTAGGCTTCTAAATACCCCTATACTAAGCATTTGCTTTTTAATTTAAAACAGGGTTGTTCTTACATTTATCTTCATAAAATGAAAACCATGCACATGTAAGATATCTCATTCAACACCAACACAATCATACTATCATCATCATCATCGAATCAATGCCACTATTATCACCAATCATTTTCATAATGATCATCATCATCACCATTGCTATGCTTACTAACCCCCTCATCCTCATCCTCCTAATTATCATCACGAACACCATCACCACCACCATCATCACCATTGCTATGCTTACCAACCCCCTCATCTTCATGCTCCTCATTATCATCACTATCACCATGATCATCATCACCACCAATTCTATGCTTACCAACCCCCTCATCTTCATGCTCATTATCATCACCAACACCAACACCATCACCACCATCACTATGATCATCATCACCATTACTTTGCTTACTAACCCCTCATCTTCATCCTCCTCATTATCATCACCCCTCTCATTATCATCACCAACACCATCACCACCATCATCACCATTGCTATGGTTACCAACGCCCTCATCTTCATGCTTCTCTTCATGCTCCTCATTATCATCACCAACACCATCACTATCACCATGATCATCATCATTACTGCTATGCCTTCTAACTCCCTACCTTCATCCTTCTCATAATCATCTTTCTCATCCTTCTCATAATCATCACCAACACCACCATCAACAATGATGATCATCACCAATGTCATCCTCCTCCTCCTCCTCCTCCTTATGCTTATCATGACCATAACCTCTACTTACAGTGACAATCTGCATGATCTGATTGTTGCCGTTGTTCTGGCTCATCTCTGAGGCTACAAGGGCTGCTGCCTCTGCTACATCAGATACCGTGAGTACTTGCACATATGTCACAGTCTTATCAATAGATATTCCCTGAGGGGTCTCCATCTCACTTGATACACCAACAAATCCCTAAGAAATTATTCAATAATAAATGCAAATCATGGGAAATGGCACCAATTATAAATGTGAGTACATCCTTCAGATATAGAGTGTATTGCTTAAAAAAGGACATCCCATTTTTTTTTACTGCCATTATTCGAAAAATGATATCCCGTTAACTTTGTAATACCGGGTATTCATGTAAAAGATCAATACATCCTCTTTAAAATGATACCAAAATTTGTTATGATTTTTGCCACACATGAACAAATGTGAATGGTATTACCTAAGTAATTTTGAAAATACGTACTGCAGCATGTAAGGGCCCATTGCATAAAAGTTCTGTTTGTTCACAACTCCTAAAAATCAAAAGCAAGTCCTTAAAGCCGGTCTCAACCTTTTGCAGCCTAAAATCTGACATTACAAGAATCCAGCAGTATATTATAGTATACAGTGTATTAAAGAAAATAACTTCCAGCCAAATGATTAAGCTGGAAGATGGCGCACAATGAAAGGTTTCATGTAAGCGCTGCTATATATACGGTTTGTATGGTGACCAGTGAGTGAGCTGCGCTGAGCTAGCTAGCCAGCTGGCTGTGCTAGCCAGCAGTATGGTGAGCTGCTCTGACTTGAAGATTGGTAGCCAGATTTTCATTTTATAACTTAACCAATATATGACCATAAGATTAAATACACAGTATCAGAAGGGCATATCCTAAACTCATGCCAAGTCGTAAGGATTTTCGTAGGTTTTGCAAAATGTTGAGACTACCTTTAATGCGCACTTTTAATTGGCTGAAAAAAGTTGTGTTTGGTTTTCCCAAGTTGCGTTCAAATGCAAGTTTTATGCAACAGGCCCCAGAAGTCAAAAATAAAAATGCAAAATTTTACCTTTAATTACAATTAAACACAATAAACAAAAGATGAAGACAAACACAAAGATGGCTGACCTTTCATTACATTCTTCTATGCATCAGTCAATATGTCTGCAGTTTGGAAATATGATTAGAGCCAAAATTTAGCCCCAAAATTTAGCCCCAAAGTCTCTGCACATGACCCCCTTCTGACCCCCCCCCCTTCCCTGTCTGCCCTCACAAATGAAAGCATTGTTAGTTTCAAATTGGTGTAATAAGATTATCTAAAAGTTTCATCATGAAAAATATAATGTCATTAAAAGAAGAAATTGCCTTTTTGATAATGCATTTTCAAAAGAGTACGGAGAGTTGGGTGTCCTTTCTGAAGAAAAAGACTGTATAGTGTCATATAAAAGAAGAAATTGCCTTTTTAATAATGCATTTTCAAATGAGTACGGAGAGTTGGGTGCCCTTTCTAAAGAAAAAGATTGTATACTCGAGTATGTAATGTTTGCTCACACATATCATTTAATATACAAGTAATAGCACATATAGCCGCTGCCACTTTGAGGAAGCAATGCTAATTCATTTAAACATTTTTAAAACTCATTTTCTTTATTTGATATTGTGCCGACACATTTTTTGTGTACAGGTCTATGGGGTATGGGGCGACAAAAAAAAATGCCGCCGAGGCAGGACACATTTTGGTTTGCTGCCTGGCTGCAAAAAATGTGCACCAATCAAATTCCTAAAAAGTTAGCGCAAATATTTTTGTCATAAGATTGCTTGCGCAAGTTTTGACAAAATTCTCTCTTATTTAAGAGTTGACATATAATGCGCGTTCATTACCCTAAGTGGCGGCACAAAGTCGCATCATATCTGAACACAAAAAACGTGCCAGCACAACGTGACAGCACAAAGTCGTATCATATCTGAACGCACCTTAAGACAAAAATGTTATACATTTACACTGCCTATGACATCTCTTAGAATAATGCAGAATCTACATGTAGCTCATCACCACAGATTTCACTGAAGTACATAATTCATCAAAGTATAATTCATCAAAATATATCAGCTCTGAACCTATACGCACCACTGACGGATAATAATGCTAAAAAATTAATCACTAAAAAAAAAATCAGAAAGTTGCACAATCCGAACAACAAGTGGACACAAAGTCAGTAAAGAAAAATGAACTTACCTCACATCAATGATGCGTGTTTCTTGAACAAACAAAATACATCGAGCTCACAAGCTGGCTGGATTTATCACCCCTCTAGTACTTTATGGCATCAGGTCAAAGGTTATATACATAGATGAATCTGTAAAAGGCAGGTGTGTGGTCGCAACTGTAAATTATGAAGAAATATAACATATACAAAATTAAGAATATAATTCATGATTGTTTCAAACAGAAGTAAAGGACGAAAACATGGGAGCAATGTTATGTGCAACTGCATTCAAAATTAACATTCATTTTCTTTGTTTAAAAGTGTTTCTTATTACAGCAAAGTTTCAGCTATGCCTCACATCAACTTTGTAAAGATGTGCAGGCAGAATAACACTACAAATTAAAACACATATGATAGTAGATTCTAGTTTTCTGCCAAGAAAAAGGTGAAATACCTGATGAAACCCTACATATTCTCTTCAGTATGAAACCTGAAAAACTGTCTTAGTGTTATACATGATAAGACATAAGAAAGTTTTCTGGTTTTAAAGTATCCACATAGCCTTAAAATGCAAGTAGGAATGTACCAAGCTACAGTGTACAACTACCTGTGGAATTTGGAAAATATGAAGCCATCTATGGTTAACCTATTCGTGACAGAGTTCCACATTTTGTGGTTTGGCCTAATAACTTTTGATGAAAAGCCCTAAAAATCATACCAAATACAGGAGCAGAAAGAGCAAAAAATTCTACACAAACTGTGCCCATTTTGGTTGCGTCAATATTTGTTTGATGCTGAAAATTTTTAAAAGGAAAATAAGCATTAAAATCCTTAAATTGGCAATGTGATAGAAAGTTTAAAGCGGCCAGCAAATGGGAAATCATGGGGAAAACGAATTTGCAAAAGGCTTGTTTATTTGTACACTATAATCCGTCCGTCATGCGAGCCCGTCGGACTAATGCGATAAAAGTTGGGACAGCACAGAGTTTACCGAACTCAACTTAGTCATACACTTCGGGTTCTCATATTTCTCAACAACTCTAAGTGTGTAGACTCTTAACAGGTCTCATCGTGTTCACTCAAAGAAACGTCTTGTATAATGCTCCAACATTTCAAAATACAAAATATAGTTTACTTCTGGTTTGTTAGTCTATCCATTAAACTCCATTGCCTTTCCCCGACACGTCGTCGCCGCGGATTACGTAACACCCCTTAGGCTCTCCCAGGGAGCTGGCCATGTAATTGTTTTTCCATATGACTAGCTGTTTATTAGCTTTTTCATTGCACGAAATTTGAAACACGTACGTCAATAAATCACAGTTGTTTAGAATGGATTAACCCTTTTCTTAAAACTCGAGCGGCCGACTGCATTCCCCCTCTCTCATCCGAGATCACCCTGCCTTTCCCCATGATTTCTCACTTGCTATCCCCTTTAAAATCACTGTTTTCCCCTGCAAATTGGCAACTTTTTGACTTCTCATCATAATTTCTGTCAATTTATATTCATTTCAGAATTCAGATACATGACGTTTTATAATAAAAATATAGCAATAAAAAAAAAATGTTGGTGTTGCCAATTTGAAGAATAAAAGCTGATCAAATTAGGCTTTAAATAATTCCTGTCACGAATGGGTTAATAATGTTGTCTTTATGAGTAGGCCATCAGCTGTTTGGCACATGAACTACTGGAACTGCTCTTTTGCATTCAACAGCCCAAATAACTGGCTCCAAGCCAGATTTGGTTCATGATGAATGCAGGCCAACGTATAATATAGATGGTGAGACGTATATAAACTTCACAAGCACAGATACGTATTGATTATTGTACTTAAGCACACTTGATATTTAATGAATAAACAGGTGTTCCAATTTGTCTGCAGATAACACAGAAAGACACCTTGAATTAAATTCTTATCAACTTCTCAAGGACACTGAACTTGATGTAAACAGATATCATTCACTATCCCCCTCAAAAAAAGTTAATTCATGTATTAAAGGGCAAGGCCAAGTTGTGCACACCTCTGGCTGTTTCCAGATTATGAAGATCAGCATTTAGCAATGGTCAACAGTTGGAGCAGACAGACAGATGCCTTCAAGTTCTCTTACTTCCTACATATACGGAAAGACCGGAATAGATTACCTGACAATGTAATCAATATTGTATCCCTTGACACCTTTGAGACACAAGCATAAGACTACATGTATATCAAACAAAGATCCATGTAGTCCATGATCACTTGACCCTCACCCGCGTCTCTACATGGACTGGCAAGTCTGTTGACATGTATCGAAGAAGAAGAAGAAGCTATTTTGTCCCTTATATTGAATGAGAATTTATTATCAGGGTATATCTACTGATTGTATCGAGATAATAAGCCTGTAATAGCTTGCATGGGATCACAAGGCAAATGAATTGATACTGTTAAATAAAGTATCTTGTTGATTCATATGTGTCAGGATCGACTCTAATCCAGACACTGTAGGAGAGATCTGCTTAGAAGGTCCATAGATGTATATGGGTGATAGCTTTATAGTTATAGTATGATAAGTATAATTTGTGTATGTACGCTTACAACAGCTATTATGTACAGTTTGACATGATGTAAAAGCCACTGATTTTGAATGGGTTTTGTTTTGCATGGTACATGTATTTTCAGGTGGAATTGAATGAAAGAATGTTCAGTGCTCATGCATTATGTACACCATGAGTTCATGTTCAGTTGACAGAGATCTATAGAGTATAAAGGGGGACTGTATCAGCAAGGTTGGATGGCACACTCTCAATAATTGGTAATTAGGACAAAATTTGGACTTGCCTGTAAACACAGTGGTTGCATAATATGCTATCAGTACTATTGAGTAATGGACAAATAACCATTGTGCAATGGAATATTTGAAGAGTTTGATTGCAAAGGCCGATAAAGTCCATTTTCACATTTTTTAAAGTAACACCACCATTGTCTTTCATTTGATACCTCACTCATATACATCTATGTGTATTTCATAGAAAAAGCTTGGAATTATGATAAGTGTATTTCAATATTATTCTTTATATTTAGCAAATTCAGCTGCAAATATCTCAACTTTACAAAATTGGATATATCTGTATTTTAATCAAATTCTGGAATTTGTTCCAGTATCACGCTTTCCAAGTGGTTCAATCTTGGGGGGGGGGGGGGGGGGGGGGGGGGGGGGGAGGGGGGAGGAGTCACACAAACATGCAGGCTGTAAAATGCAATACATTTACATATATTTCATATACTGTATATGCAAATATTTTCGCGTACAGATATTTTCGCGAATCACATGCTCACAGACATTTTCGCGAGTTGTTAAGTTCGCGAGCAAGAGCAAGACTTGTAGTAAACTTATTTGTACATGAATGAGCCATATCGGCAGATCCAGAGGATTTGCTTTTTGATTATTTTTTGCCAATACCATCAAACTCGTAGCTTGCGATAAACAAAAAATACTGTCATAAAACCCCTGATTTCTTGATTTATAGCGCATTTTCAGCGACCCTCTTACTTACCACCCCACTAAAGCCCCGCATGCTTTGGAAAAATGGCACCAATTCCATATTTTTGGAAGCAAAATTGGGTTTCTTATAGGGGTTTTAGAGGTGACCATGTACGGAGCTTACTTGTGGTGAGTGACAATTTCTTTGTGTCTATGTGTGTTTGTGTTATGCTACATACACACAGGGGGGGGGGGGGGGGGGGGGGTGAAGGACTGCTGCAGTGCACTTTCCACATGCATAGTGCATAGTTTTAGGCAATGACAACTGTACTATGCGCCGATGACGCTGCGCTGAGAGGTACAAAGCAAATTTACGTGCGGATATTTTTGCGTTGTTAAATTTGCGATAGGTGAGTGGTTCACGAAATTCGCGAAAATAAAATCACCGCGAAAATTTCAGCTCAAACAGTATTTGGGATAAATTGTTGATTATGTTGGCTTATTATAAACACTCCTGTCACGTTCTGGTCACGTTGAGGAAATTATCCACTAAAAAATCCTATGGTATCTTTAAAGGATCTTTAAAAAAAAATTTATTTATTTATTTATTTTTTGTACGGCTGATATTTCAATTTAACACGGACATAGGCGGAACCAGGGAGAGGGCCGGGGGGGGGGGGGGGAACTTGGGGCAACATGGACATAGGCGGATCCAGCGGGCCTAGGTGGTGCAAGCCCCCTCCCCCCTTCATTTTTTTCCTTTTTTTCAGTTGATATTTCAATTCAGTTGATATTCAGTTGATATTTCAAAAAATAAATAATAAAATTTAAAAAAAATAAATAAAAAAATAAAAAGTTCCTCTAAAGATACCACAGGATTTTTTAGTCGATAATTTCCTCAACGTGACCAGAACATGATCAGAACGCGACCGGAGTGTCTATAACAAGGCATTATGTTCCTGCACAGGTCTTGAGATTGTTAACTTGCCACTCCAAAAATCAAATTAAAGACCTACAATGTACAGTGTACCATATACTGCTGTAAATCCTAAGATTTAGTTAAATATGTCTGTTGCAATGCCAAGTTTTATGTATATAATTTTGCAATTACATCAGTTGGTGCTATGTTGGGCAATCCTATGGCAAAGCTTCTTAGCTGTGAAAAAGTTGAATATCAAGCTAGTGAGAGGCAAAAATACATTTGATCACTGGGACGAAGTCAACAACGTCGACGTGCACCGCACAGTGCCTGCACAAGTGTAAAACCAATGAGAGTTTTATTGT
Source organism: Echinometra lucunter (assembly GCA_029962745.1). Taxonomy (NCBI): domain Eukaryota; kingdom Metazoa; phylum Echinodermata; class Echinoidea; order Camarodonta; family Echinometridae; genus Echinometra; species Echinometra lucunter. The sequence goes on along the minus strand of CM057152.1, from coordinate 362,769 downwards.
GCGATAGCCGAAGAGCAAAACGAAGCGCTGTGAATGTTGTGTGGGGAGCTGTCGGCGTGCAGGGATCATAGCATAAGGCAGAGTGTAACCATTCTGTTGCATTCTTTTCAGACATCTACTCTAAAATTCACTGCAAATCATAAATGGAATATCACACAATATCACTGGATCTAATAGGCAAGGCAGACACACTAAGAGACAATATTTAATCAGTTTCATGCCAATTTCCTTTTTGCCACAAAAACTGAATGTGAGCTTTAACACTTTACTCTATGTGATTTGGAAATTGACACCAGGGGCCCGTTGCATAAAACTTACTATAATAGTAACTTTGCTATTATAGTAACTCTTCATGGAATACTGAATTTTGATTGGCTGTTCATATTGCTCAACAGCCAATCAAAATTCAGTATTCCATGGAGAGTTACTATAATAGCAAAGTTACTATTATAGTAAGTTTACTATAATAGCAACTTACTGGAATTTGATTGGCTGTTGAGCAACATGACATCATCAACAGCCAATCAAAATCCAGTAAGTTACTATAATAGTAAAGTTACTATTATTCATAGTAAGTTTTATGCAATGGGCCCCAGAGACTTTACTTCATGACATAGAATGTGAAATTGCAATGATAATAAGCAGTCAGAAGCACATTTCAGCAGTTACATGTGAGCTGATTTAAATGTTGTAGAATGAATGCAACATTAGCAATCATACATTTTAGTTCATAACGATAGATTATCTTCCTGTTAAAAATATATGTGAATGACATAAACAAAATATACGACTTTATGACCACAAGAACAGTAATACATGAAAGCTATAAATGGTAGGTCTACAGGATATAAGTACCAATAATAGTGAAACGAAATCACGTGGCGATGACTCGTTCCTTTTAATAGAGCGACGACTGAGAAAAAAAAATGCTCTCTTATCCAGGTTGACCCTTGGGGTCATGCATTCCATTGTAAGAGCTAGCTCCACCAGGAAACCGGTAGACCTAGGGGAACTTAGCCATTGTCAAGAGATGGAAGTAAAATGAGCATTTTCACAGGAAAACACTCAAAAATTGAAGGAAACTTGTACTCCAACATATTTGTCCTATCAAGTGGATGAATATATGCTTGCTAAGATTACTGACTAACTACTATACATTATATTAATGAACTGGTAACACCTTTAAGGTTTATAAAAAAAATCTTTAAATGCCTTGCAATGTTTCGTTTTTGGTTTTTTTTAACAGGAAAACCATCAATTCATCATTGTGAGAAAAAAATTGCAATAAGCCTTTGTGACTCACTTTATGAATTCATTATTATGACTATCCCAAATAAATGTCTAATTTTCATTCATTAAGAGTAGTATATCATTAGCAATTTTTCAAGACAAGAAGATACAAGCCCAAAATAAACTGTAGATCTATACATGTCCATTTGAAATAGATGAGTTGACACTCTTGATGAACAACGAATCAAAGGTACAAACTCTATCTGAAGTTTGCATACAGTAGGTGACAGGTATAAAACATTCTGCATCTTATATTACATAGTCAGCAGATCCATTATACTTGCAAGGTGATAACTGAAAATATGGATAAGTGTACACAATGTATTACATTGTGTACACTTCATCCATATCAGGCAGCAGTTTTATTGCCATGGAGGGCACAGTGCTTCATGTTTATGTTTTCGGTTTATTAACAACCAAACTGGTACAACATGCAGAAGTCCACAAATTATAGGCGCATTGCCCTTGGTATGGAAGGAAGTGAGAAAAATAGAGAACAGGAAGGCAAAAGGATAGTGAACAGTTTCATCTGTTTGTAGTAAGAGAAAATTATGCTTCCAGTTATAAAGCTCATACCGTACTACAGTTTGGGTAGCAAAAAGAAAATTGGCAGGAATCTGATTCATAGTCTTACATTGTCCACTCTGCATAGAGAAATACATTTTTGGGGTTAAGTGATATTCCATTCATGATATTCCAGTGACATTATATCCGACATGAACCAATACAACAGTTACATTCTGTTCTACGTTAACATTCCTGCTCCCTGACTGTTCCTCGCACAACGATCACAGTGCTTTGTTAAACAGAACTCTCACTGGTTTCATGTGTGCAGGCACTGTGTGATTTTAGGTCACTGACCCGAGATAAAAAATATTTGTTGCTTTTCATTTGTATACTATTCAACTTTAATAATGAGGAAAAACTTTACATCTCAGTTCTGCTTGCATCTTGCAACTGACCAGCTAAAAGCAAAGACATGGGAACCAAAAATAAAAGTATTTCATAATATTCACTAGTAAGTTTACACACTTTCCATTCATCTTTCAAACCCAACGTTGCTACTTTTAGTGCATGCACATACATGTACATGCAGGCCTCATACACATGTACTTTGGAAGATGGGTCAGACTTGATGGAGAATATGCAATGCATGTGAAGAAAAAAAAAAGGATTCGGGGGGGGGGGGGGTATCCATCAGTGAGGCCTGTTCATCATCTGTGTACATTGTACATGAAAACGCATTTAAAGGATACTTTTCAGCATTAGGCACGTAGTGTGTGTTACATGTTTAGTGTTATCTTACACAGCAAATATCAAGACGACGGGTATCAAATTCAGAAGTGATGATACAATCCTTGAATAAAATCCCTGTTTAGGGTATCAAAACCACTCCAACTGAATGAGATGGTCCGGTCTTTCATCCAATCTCTATTTCTTTGAGCTTAACTTGTCCACTAAAAGCACATACTGGTCAATGTATGTATAATAATAATAATGATTTACAATATTTATATAGCGCTTATCACAAAACAAATATCTCTAAGTGCTTTAAAAGGAAAGCAAAGAGGAGAATGAAAGGAAAAGTTTCAGACATACAAAGATATATTAGTCAAAGGTTGAGAGAGCTGCATATGAGAGCTGTATATGCTAAGGCATATAACTATTTGATGAACAGATGAGTTTTTAACATGGATTTGAATCTTTCAGTTGAGTCTGCTTGTTTTATGAATTGAGGTAGACTGTTCCAGAGCTGAGGGGATGCTGAATGAAAAGATCGAGAACCGTAAGACTGGGTATTGGTGGGAGGAACTATTAAGAGTGATTTATTGCTTGAGCGCAAATTTGGTGGGAGGGTGAGTATTCTGTTATTAACTGGTAAAGATAGGCCGGAGCTGAGTTTCTCAAACATTTGAAGGTAAGAAGGTATTTCACTATTTCTGTGTCAATAATCTCCACATGGTTTCTCACATGTGTTTCTACATGCCATGAGAAACTGAAATCAACTTGTGACATGCAAACAATATAATATGAAGGCTACTAACCTTGAAAACCCGCAGACGATTATGTCACGCTGCTATTGTTTCAAGAGGTAGTAGCTTGAACGGCTGAAATCTGTGGAAGGGAAACACAGAGGAAGGAAGTCTCTCATGAAAGGCAAAGTACATTCATACATGCATGATTACTTCATGTTTGTACATGTATAGATTAATGTACACCACTGAATTACCGGTGTAAAATGATGACATGTGCCAATGCTAATTTTTGCTGCAAGATACATGAACAGAGTAAAATCAGAAATGTTTGCATGAACAAAATCTTGAGGGATCTAGAGACATGAAAGTTTTCTTTTTTCATTGGAGTACTGACTCACATCAATGAAATTTGCAACTTACAATGTTTGTTGCCATGAAAATGGCTGTCTTTCACAATTCATACAAGTTTGTTCTACAGGAGGCTACTCTTGTTTCATAAATCATGCATTTTAAAGGGGAAAATATACATTTGACAGATGAGTACAAAACCTATGGTCAATTTTCATTTCTATGCATTTCGCAAGTAAAAATAATACATGTATTCCCTAGCATACATGTAGCTCAGTACATTAATGTGACCAAGCAACCTGTGTAGAAAATAGAACCCACAACAGTTGGTTGAGGAACTGAGTATAGTTATGACATAGATGAGAAAAAAAAAATACATGTAAAAAGAAAACTTAGGAAGATATCCTGTCAATAGGTAGTCACATTTTTCAGTTTTTTTGTTTCCTCTGTGGTTTCATTCTGGCTTGACATTTAGATAAGACAACCACCTGAGCTCAGCATGTAGATTGTACAGACAGTCAACATGATTTCCTGGAATGCCTCTCAGAAGTTTGCACTGTCAGAACACTATTGAAATTCAACTTTGCTCACTGAGATTCCTATGTACATGTGTCCTTGTCATTCTAAACATCACTCTCATTTCGTCAACTTCTTCTCTTTGAAAAACTAACGTCACTAACACAGATCTTTGCTTCAAAGGATTATAAACCAAAGATGCTTTCAAATACATGTGTATAAGGTGAAATGACTATGCATTGCTGTCCAATAAATATACATGTACATGTACATGTACCATGTCACAAAAAAATGTTGCTTTCTCCATGCAGTAGCATTTCAACTCTCAGGAGTTAAGAAATACAGCTCCTAGTGACAATAAAAATGTGAGAAAGTGTTCCATTTGGCCGCCTGGATATATGTATTTTCCAAAGTACAAGGTAATCTACATCATAAATTTGTCAGTATGGCTTGAGAGGGGCATACACATATGAACTGTATTTTAGGACTCTAATATGGGTGCCTAAAATTTAGGTTTAGGTCCAGAACCCCCCCCCCCCCCTCCCCCTCCCCCCCCCCCCCCCCCCGGATCCCTTATATAAAAGCAGTGTATATTCTACACATTAATTTTCTTTTTAACCAAAAAAGTTCTATCACCTAAAATAATAACAAGGTATAAATCAATTAATGTGTATTGATAGAACAGTTACCACATCATAATTTGGACTAATTTCTATTATGTTGGCAGAACAAAAATCACATGCCTAATTATACAGTGTCTCTTCCATGATACTAATTATATGATGTCCGTTCTTTAATTGTAATTTGTATGTTTATGCAAATAGTATATGCTACATATAAACCCTAGATGCTATCCTTAGAACCTTTCACTCTCCAACATGAATATCAAATGATAATTGATAACATAACACATTATGTCTCCCGGATTAAAAAGGAGAAGAAAAAAGAATTGAAAAAAATAAAAACATGAAAAAAAGGTGAAGCACTTGAAGACATCACAGGCTATGGTGAACTTTTGTGAAAGTTTGTTTGGATGATTTAAAGCTGTTTACACAGCAAATAAGATTTATGGCAACCTCAAACAAAATCCATACAAATCAAAATTTCAGATAAAATTGTTGACTTTTTCTGACACTTGTGAGAGTCTTCTTTGGTACCTTTGGTACACAATGTAGCCTATAATTGAAAAACTGTGTAGTGTATCCAAATGACTGAAGTTTAAGTAACCAAAAAGGTTAAAAACAAACATTTTGCACATGTGTGAATTTCATTTAGACTAAAGAATAACATTAAAGATTCTACATGTAATTTCCTATTTCATCTTCAAATAATTTTTTTTTCAAGCTACGGGATAATAAGAAGACAAAATACAGTCTTGCAGGGCCCTCTGGGAGAACAGTACATAGTACTGAAGAGGTTACCCTGGGTAAACAAGACATATTATTATAATTATTATTATTATTATAGTAACAGAGTTTCCCTGTTTGGTCACCATTCATAAAGCCTACAATTGTAGCTCAATCAAAAACTCACCACTTGAGAACAGTCTTCCAATACCTGTGCATACTGTGCATGCAGACCTATGCTAATGACTACACAAGTAAACTGATGAGCAGCATAGAAGATACACACAATCTATTAATAGAGTCATCTTTCCCTCCCACACATCGGGCCATTCTTCAATGGCATACTCAAGCAGATATCACAAAGTCAGGAGTTTTAAAGTCCACTGAAAATCCTTATTCAAATCTTGTCTTCATGCGTTACATATAAATGGGTTAGTATCATCCTTGTTATCCTATCTTAGTTAATGACAAATCTAGTGACTTGAGTCAGTGTCCTATGTTTCAACAACCCTAGGGTTCTATGGACTGGACCAAAGGTCACTCATCTATAAGCAATTAGAATGCAGCTTCTAGTTAACCTTCAATTTGTACTTAAAAGTTAAATACCGTATGAAGTTACACCTTTTTGCTGACTGGTGAATATTTTTCCAAAGAATTATGCGTACAGTGCTCCCCTCTGCAAAAAAAGCTTACAGCTTTAAACCCTCCCCAAATAAATATTTCCAGGAAATATTCATGCAATTGCGGATAGTCCAGAATCTCTTCTATCAAGTGACCACAAAATCTGAAAGCTAGAGTGGGCAAAAGTAACTTGGGCGAAAGGATGCAAAATTCAGACCTGATAGGAATTGGTATTTTTGGCAATTCATGAAAAAATACCCTTTGTAGTATACATGTATGTTCTCTCTTTAACATGTTTTGCTCGAGTATATCCAGATGATATCATTCTCTTCTACTTATAAATGAATGAATGATGATTCTTTTTGCTTTAATAAGTGATACAAGTCATGCAACATACTCCTTTTCAATAAAACATTGACAATGTAGTCTACTTACGGACCAACAAAAATCATAAATCATATAAAGTGCGGTATCATTATCTTCACACACAGCCTTTCTATAATGCTTGCTGGAAAAATGTGACAATTGGAAACTTCCTTTTTTTATCCTTAAGTGATGCAAACACCTCTTTCTCACTATAACACTAATACAATGTAGTGTTCACCAGTATTCAAACACTAACAAAAATATTTGTTTGATCACAAATGATACCATAATCTGCACACATTTCTAAATGCTTGCCTGTACGTGGAGCGTGAACAACAGTGAGTTGTTTTTTTCTTCTTTTTTTTTGTGCATTTTTTCTCAAATGATGCAAAAGGAACATTCTTGTTTAATTGAACACTAACACATATCAAATAATTCATGTTTGTATAAGAGTTAGGGATAATTTGATTAAGTTTAAAGTACATATGCAGAGGACCTTTGACCTCACCATGTGACCTCCGACAGCACCACAACATGATGGTACCCCTAGTGCATCTACCACCCAAGTTTGGTTGCCATTGGACCAGCAGTTGCCAAGTTATGCGTCATAAGAGAGTCTTGCAGGTAAGCTTTAACATTTGTGATGGATGGACGACGGACGACAGACGGACGACGGACGGACAACGGACAGACGACAGACGGAGGGACGCCATTTGGATCCCTTAGTCTCGCCTTCACCTCCGGTGGGCGAGACAAAAAGTGGCTCCTGATCTTCCAGATTTTGGGATAACCAAGCGCCACATTAATGGAACCAGGAGTCATTTCCTCAATCAAAAAATTCAGTCAGTTCAAACGTTTCAAAACTTTCAACTGTGCATCAAAAACGTTTATTATCATAATGCAGACGAACATAACATTATCCGGGATCATTTCATTCGGAAATAAAGGAAAAAGGAAAGAAGAGAAAAAAGAAATACGCACAAGAGATGAGTCACTCACGGGGAACCCCATCGTTCGCTACGAACAAGCGATTGACTTGAAGGTCGCATATTTTCAAGAGCAGTGCACAGCAACAACAATGGGGCTGAGTATGCACATCTGACCTGCTGAGAAGCAAGCCTAGCCAGCCAGCCAAGCTTGCATTCCAGCGGTGCGTGCGGCAGCTGGCAGTGCCACGTAGCGGTAGACTAGCTCGTCAGTAAGTTTTGTGTCTAAAACAATCGCTGTAAAGTCGATTTTTTTTCTGTGATTTTGGACAAACTTTGTAGTGGAAAACAGTGCAATCTGTTGACATATTGACGTGGTGTACCAGGCGCCGATTGGTGATTTTTTCTGGCGCTTGCGCCTGCTAGTTTGCATTTGAACCAGGTGCAAAAGCCTTCAGACCGGGAGTTAATGAAAAGCTTGATACCAGTCCTTTTACAAAAAAAGTAGGAGTTTATATTGCGAGGATACCCACATCATATATTGTCAATAGTAAATATTTAAAAGTAAAAGAAAGTTCCCTTCACACAGTAATAAAACTTGGGGGTCTTTCAGCCTCTAAGATGTCAATGTCAAATGAGCAAACATGTCTGTTCATAGACTGGAAGGTCCATGGATAAGCACACTACCATCTTGTAACAATTAGAGAAAAACAAACGGAGAAAAATCATACAAATCATACATGAATTGACCTACCCAAATAACCTGTATGATTGCAAACACTGCTAAACACTACATTGTAAATCCAGTTGATGAGAACTATCAGAATGTCAACACAAACTGACAGATAACTTCTAAGGGTGATTGTCTTTGTAACCTTCATGGAAGACTGTCAAGGACATGTCATAATTTTACAACTGATATCATAAAGGGGAAAGAGCAGGACCTGGCTGGATCCATAAAGAAGACAGAAAACCAATACATATACATATATGCATTGCTTTTAATGGGAGGTTCAGTTTTTTAATTTCTTAAAGCCAGCATGAGGAATATGTATGGTGGCCCTGAAGTACGCTCGGCAACAGGTCATGTGCGACGTGAATTTCGCATCCCAGGTCCTGAACTTCACATCCGAGGTCATGAAATTCATGACCCGTGGCGCAAACTTTGCATCCCAAGTCGCGAAATTCACGACCCACGGTGCGAAATTCAGGACTGGGATGCAAAGTTTGCGCCACGGGTCCTGAATTTCACACCGTGGGTCGTGAATTTCACAACTTGGGATGCAAAGTTCAGGACCTGGAATGCGAAATTCACGTCGAGCATGACCTGTTGTCGAGCGTACTTCAGGGCCACCATAAATATGCAATGAACATTGATCAAATCATATAGGGAGTGTAGCCACAGTTCATACATGTAAAGTTAAAAGAAAATCACAAATATAGCAAATAATGTATCACTAGAAACTAGGAAGCTAACAGATAGTAATCTTATAAGGTTTTACATAAATTAAAAAATGATACAAATAAAACCACCTAATAGCATCTGGGACATACAAGTGATTTGCCAGAAATATAAGAATGTTTTAATGATGTCATAGGAGGGACCAATCAAGCCCAAGCAGACGACGTCCCGTAACGAATGAACATAATTGCAATGCAATTCTTTCCCAAATTATAAAGAGTTTAGAAATTCACTTTTAATATGCAGTGTCCTTTTGCCATCAACATGCTCGAAACATTGCATTTGGAGCATAAAATTGTCTACCGTGAATAAGCAGGTAGAAAGATTATTCTAGGCAGTCATTCTACTACAGCAGTGTAATTCTTCTTATTATTATAATTAGTACTCTGTTCCTTTTGGTCTTGAAGATTCTTGCACAAGTTAGGCAATATGTCATACTCCTAGGAGTAGGGTGCATGTGCTAATTACAGTGATAGTCTTTCTTCTGACCTCTTTCTCTCACAGAATAATAGGTGTTGCACCATCAGTATTTCTTTTTGGTCCAGTGAAATTAAGATGCAAATCCAAAAGAATCTTGGAACTTAACGACAAGCGTCTAATATAGAAATCTTCATTTTGAGAGAAGATGTTATCAAACTTGTAAGCAAAAGTGATACCACATTGATACTATAGCATTTTGCCTTCCTTGCTAGTGATGCAATTATCTTACCCCTAATGGCTGATGGATCTCTCTTTTGCATAAATCATTTGTAAACTGGCATGCACAAAGTTTGGACTTAATGTTTTTGTAAACCTTTCCAGTTCTAGCGCATTGCGATAAAACATCGAAGTTTTCCGATCGTGATATCTCTGGCATTCTTTGTCAATAAAGTTTTCTTCGCACCCATTCGTAATCTAAAATTTTGCTTTCCCTTTAGCATCTATTAATCAGAATAATTTTTGGTAGAATTTCTGATATTATGGATTAGACTAATTATTGCATTCTTTAACATTAGAAAATTAAAATGTGCGCAGAGTTTGGTCATCCGATCATAAAAAATGCTAGGGTCCAGACAACTCGCCCAGTGGACAGCCCAACCCTGGACAACCCACCCACCACCCTGGACAACTCGCCCAAGTTGAGTTGTCCAGGGTGAGGTGCGGCGCTGGCCAGCTCGCCACACTTTTTCCATATAATTTCATGGATTTCTTCATTTTAGGATACATGTAAATTGCCATTTTAAGAGATTAATTATGATTTAACAAATACAGTCATGACAGAAAACATGACAATTGCTGGCTTTTAAAAATTTTTAAGACATGGGCAAGACATTGCTTGCTGTAAAACTGTTTCTGGCATGAGCAACATGACATGTATATGTATGAGCCCTAACCGGTCATCTAGGGCTGTGAATGTGCTGATGCCTGCATGAGACTGAGTGATGGAGTCTATATCTAGTCTCTGTTTTTTCGCCTCTGCGCTTTTCACAGGGAGTCCGGAGATCAGCGAATTCGCGACTCCTCGCATTTCAACCGGCCGTATTTGAACGATCGACCATGTACGTTTGGGCATATACGTACGAACGATGTTTTTGTTGTTGTTTCGTCTTGGTCGATCGTGTGAATACAGTTGAAATGCGAGAGTCGCAAATTCGCTGATCTCCCTGCGAATAGCGCGGAGCCGGATGCGAACAGAGATATAGAGGTTGGCTGCTGCAAGATTTTCAACCAAGAGGACCTAATGTTAGGACCCTGGATTTACCTGAAAATGGAGAGTTAAAAGGTATAAATCATAAAATCGGTAAGCTATATACTCTACGGTGGCAGCTGCCCAGCACAATGAGATTGCACGCACAACGCTACAGGGCGCTTCTGTCTCTAAAAAGGAGGAGTGCCGACCCTACCATTATAAGAGGCTAACGACGACTGTTAGAGACAGAACACTTCGGTCTAGGGCTGCATTTGCTAGCACACAAATGAATATGCACATGCGTTCCAGTGCTCTATTCTCCGGGTTTGTCTACTATTAAATGTTTGGTCAAATCTTAGGTACACAGACATACTTTTAGGGTTTCCCATCACACGGTTAAAACACTAGTGGTCTGGTCGATAGGAATTTTTTACTGTCGACATGTCAGTAAAAAAAAAAAGAATTGCCGAAATTCGGATTTGATTTCGGATTTGTTTGATATTTTTCTTCCCGTAATTCGTTACGATTCAGATTCGGAATTATTTACATGCATGTTTTTTGTTTTGACTGTTAGGATGGGGGGTTGGGTGTCCGGACGGGTAACAAAAATGAAGCCTTCTTTTTTGTCTTTGGATTAAACATAAAATATGCATTGATTTGTGCGAATCATCATCAATATTTGTTCTCTATAATATTGTCTAACATTTTGTGCTAAAACATTTAAGAGATTTGCTTGTGAACTTTTTCAATTGGCTTGTTAAAATCGACTGTCCGGATACACAACCTGTCCGGACACCCAACAACTGGGTATACGTGTCCGGACACCCAACCCCCCATCCTACGATAGAAGCAAAAATTATAACTCTGTCATATTCAAAAACAAACTTACGATAGTAGCAGAAATTATTTCTGTAAACTCCTATAAAAGTTAAAACACAACCCAATAAATACACTATGCATGTTAAATATCAAACTCAACAATGAACTCAATCGCAAAGCAATGCGACTCGACTGTCATGACTGTCTGACTGTGTGAGGTCTATAACCATAAATAACTCATTTTTAACTGTTTCAACTTTCATGACTGACCGGAATTCACTTGTCTTTATCTGCTAAAACCTCCCCCAAATCGGTAAGATACATACCAGCGATTCGACGGATCAAATCTGTAACAATTCAACCAATTTTCCAGACTTTGGAAATAGTCCCCGCTTGGCTCTTGCACCGATCACGGGACATCGTCCATCGACCATTTCGAAGGTGCATGCATATACACACATAAGCCCTAACCCATTGAATTAGATACATGAATGCAACGCGATGATGTCACGTCGCATCGTTCCTGTTATTGTATGAATGTCGCCATCTTGGTATTCCAAATGAAAATCCTGTAAATCGTTGATCATACCTGCATGCACCGTCATTAAGCATGTTAAAAAGTTTCTAACTCAAAAGGGCCCGCGAAAGCGGGCGGGGGGGGGGGGGACTGAGGGCTGGGGGTGTGGCCTCCACTGTTTCGGATAAAAATGGAAGAAGAAGAAGAAGAAGAAGAAGAAGAAGAAGAAGAAAAAGAAGAACCCAGCTAACAATTGGACGTTTTCTGAACGTTCTTGAAACATTCCAAGTTCGTTATTTGGACGTTTTGTCAAAACGTTTTCAGAACCTCTTTTTGTTGAAGAAGAGTGTTTTTATTTGCTCATTCATATTGATTTGGAATTGGACGTTTTTAACACGTTTAATATAAAACGTTAAAAAAAAATAGGTCAGAAAAAAAAACGTTCTGTACACGTTAGGAACCGGACGTTTAATTTTGTAACGTCCGATAACATTTTACAAACTTTTTGTAAAGGACGTTTCATTTTGTAACGTCCATTGACGTTTTTAAAAAGTTTTACAAAACTGTGCTTTGTGGTAAATGCTAAGTCCAAACTTTGACGTTATATGTACGTTTTAAAAAACGTCCTTTTTCAATAGACGAAGACGTACGGAACCTCAAAAAAAACTTGGGGGAAAAGGTTCTGAAAACGTTATGTGTTTGCTGGGAAGACCCCCCCCCCCCCCCAAAAAAAAAAACTATGAATGGTAAAACTTCGTATTTAACTTAAAATTGCTCATAGGCCTGCAAAACCATAACCCCAAGGGCTTCAGGGGACTCCTGTTTGGGTGTCGGCAATCGCCCACTGCAAAAAACATTCCGCGGCCCCGGCTGAAGGTGATATTTGGAACACTGGCATAGCCAGGGTTTTTCAACCGGGGGGGGGGGGGGGGGGGGGGGGGGGCAAGGCGAGGGTGTTGGAAGGGGGTATCCCGCCTCCCACACAAGGGAGATTTTTGAAAATTCATGCATGAAAATGGCATTTCTGCGCACTAAAATTCAGTTGTTGTTGTTGTTGTTGTTGTTGTTGAATTAAGTTTTTCCAGTTATTTATATGAGAAGTGGCATATTTACATTTTTACTTTCATTTCGCAGGGTAGGTAGGGTATTATGTGAAGTGGACTCGATGAAAGTTTTTTTTTTTTAATTATTTCTTTTTCTTTCTTTCTTTCTTTTTTTCTCGCCGATCAACATGGGATGGGGCCATGGTCCCCTTGTCCCCCCCCCCTTAGCTACGCCAGTCATTCAGAAAATATAGAGCACTTTGTATCAGCACTGTAACTTTAGTTATGCCACATCTGGGCTTTGTGGCGTGCGCCTGTAATCCAGCTAATAGTGGAAGTTCTAAACTGATTCAGCGGACCCACATTCGAGTTTGAGTCACGTCTTTCGGATGACTCGGACGTTAAAGGTCGGTCCCAGACGTAAATAATCGTATCTGATTGATAGTGTGTAACAAATCCGTTGAAGGACAAGGGCATTATGGCGCCGGGCGGGGGGGGGGGGGGGGGTCGCACTGGCGGGCAAGGCATTCCCTGCTTCTTTGAAACTGAAGGCCGACCTTTGATCACAAAACAAAAAACACACACACAAACAATCAAACAAACAAACAAACAAACAAACAAACAAACAAACAAACAATAAAAAAAACTAATGTTCTTGATGTGATGTTTTTGATGTTACAAGGATCAACACTTATATTTTTTATCAACTAGGCGATGGGACCAGGCACGGTACGTTCTACGTAAAAAAAAAAAAAAAAATCGCTCAAGCCCTCCCCCCCCCCCAAGTTTTGAACGATGTAAATGCAATTTTAATTTCATATAGATTTTAATACAATATTCTTGTATCAAACCAGCAAAAAAAATCAATTCAAGCAATCTAACAAAAACTGATAGATCATGAAACAATCTGATGATTCATAATGCGTATTGCGTAGACTTGAAATATGTGTAAAAAATACGGTCCTCAATCCTTTAAGGACGTTCCACAGTTATGTTTCTGCGCATCCCTACCGCGCAGGTTAAAACGTCACGCGCACAGCTGATTGATCAGCTGTGCGCGTCAGCTGATTGTTCACGGTGCATCACAGCGCAGATGCAACACCGAGCCTGCCGTGCTGGCCGGCCTGGAGCGCAGCAGCTAGCTGTCGCTGGTTTTGTTTACAAAATTGACTAGATTTACATTCGTCATGTTAATATTGTAACAATTACCATTGATTGTAAAGCCTGTCTAAAGCTTTAGTAAAGATTCACAGGGCTCTCACTTCACTTTTTTTCCTTGGTTGCCAGCCAGGCAACCAATACAATTTATTAGGTTGCCTAATGGCAAATTATGTGGTCACAGTGATTATGTTCAAATAACAATAGCATTGTGTAATGAAATTTGCTAGCGATTCGCAATTCGTGTGCTTTCTTTAGTGGGAAAACCCCTCTTTTGGAGGCTCTACTCTCAGAAAACTGAATACTGCATACCTGAGGGGACATTTTTACCTATTTTTGCAGGCATTATTCCTGTGTTTAATTGAGAAGTCCAATGAAAAGTGTTTATATATTCTCAGGAAAACCTGGACCGGACGTCTGCACTGTAGACTAATTAATGAGGAGATATTCCTTAAACCTGTTAGTAATGAACAAACACTAGTACTTGCCTACTTGGGTAACATTACTAATCTTGTTGCTCTGTCTTGAAAGCCTTTGGCAAGCTTTCCGGTTGTCAACAACAACCAATGATTGAAAGGTATGCATAAAATTTGGATATGTTAGTAAACAGGTCTATTAACTACAAAAATAACTTGGAATCAAGTTTGCGTACACTACTTGTTGCTATGTCAGTCAAGCCTATGACATGCATTCAGGGTGTCAAGAACCGCCATTGTTTTAAATATAATTTGAATATGCATGTGTGAAATTAGTTCCCATGACTGACAGCTTACCTCAGCACCAAGTCATGTCATCATTTATAATGATTAGTAAAAAGACTAATGAAAGACTAATGTAAGACTAACTGATTTCAGTGTAGGACTATTTACGGACCAATTCTTTCTCATGCAATACTAATTATTTCCGGGATTACTCAAATAAGACATAATTTGACAGACTGATTAATATTAGTCAGTTTAAGAACAAATGACTAATTATGTCTTAGTTAAATAAGACATAGTAAATGACTAATCTTTTTAGTCATTTGACCAACTTTCGTTTTCAGTGTAGATTCTCAGCCTTTTGCATGCTTTCGGCGCGTTTTGTGGTTTTCAAGCAGATTCGCAACTATTAGGGCGACGATAGTTCAAAAACAAGCACATGGACCCCACTTTTTTAATGTTTTAATCTCTTCAGTATACTTTCCTCTACAATTCTAGAGAGAAAGACGAATATGACATGGGTTTTGAATGTTTGGGATCATAAAAATTGAATCGGCCGTATTTTGGATTAGATTCACAGCCTTTTGCATGTTTTTGGCGCGTTTTTGTGATTTTCAAGCCAATTCGAAACTATTAGGACGACAATAGTTCAAAAACAAGCACATGGACCCCACTCTTTTAGTGTTTAATCTTTTCAGTATACTTTCCTCTACAATTCTAGAGAGAAAGACGAATATGGCATGGGTTTTGAATGTTTGGGGCCATAAAATTGAATCGGCCGTATTTTGGATTAGATTCTCAGTATTTTGGCGGGTTTTTATGGTTTTCTAGCCGATTCGCAGCCATTAGAGCGCCGACAGCTTGAAAACGAGCACATGAACCCCCCTTTTTTAATGTCTTTACCCCTTAAGTAGGCATTCCTCTACAACTTTGCAAATTTTTATGAAAATGACATGGATTTTGAATAAAGTGCAGCTTAAACTGTCCTTTTTATTTTTCGTGTAGATTCCAAGCCTCTAAGATTATGTTTTTGTCCTTTTTGGCACCATTTTCGCCACATGAGGGCGCTGCTAGTTTAAAGAGAAGTACAGATGGCCCAGTTTAAACAGTCTTTCCACCTTTGTCATACATGTCGCTACAAATCTGGAAAGTTTGATGAAGTTTAATAGGATTTTGACAGAGTAAAAGTGATTTATACTCGTTTGTCGAAATCGTGAGGTCTAATAGAGGCCTAAATCTCTTGATTGCGTCATGTTGTCTGCCATCAAATTATGGCAACTTCAAAGTCCCGCAGAAAAAAAATAAGCACATGAACCTATATTATTTTTTGCATTTTTGGCCTACATAGGTACCAAAGTAACTCTATGCAAAATTTGGAGGAAATGACATGGATTTCATTTTAACTGTGGAACGTCCTTAATACTATTGTGCTTAAAATAATTAGTATCATTCAGAAGCTAAACTAACGATGTGTCTTTTATTTGAGCTTGATGAGGTATGCGCGTTCATTCATAAGTGGTGTGGTTTACCGCGCCATAAGTGAACATAAAAAAAACCAAAAACAAAAAAACAAAAACCGCGGGGAACGAGCCTAATTTTGTTTTCTTGGGAGGGATGGGGATGCGGATGAGATGATAGCGACAACACATGAAGGAGATGGGGCTAAGAAAACATTTTTCAGTCTTATAATTACAAGTTAGTCGCTATATACTACTGATTAGCAGTATGCCTGATGGGTTCCCTGCTATATTTCAGTTACTATTCTCAAAATTTTCCCCTTCTCTATTTCCCCCGCTCCTTCTTTCTTAATTGCTTTATTTAGCAAAAAACCCCAAAACTTTCTAATATCAACAATGCCAGGAAGAAGAAATACAACAACTGGAATAACTTAACAACACAGCAAAAAAGCCTTTTGTCCCAATTTCAGTTACTTGTTACATAAAACATTGTATTCATACAGCATACATTTACTATATATGACAAAAATATCAAAATACTGATTGTATACACGAAAATACGAAGTTGCTAAAATTGATACCTTATCTACATTGCCACTTGAGTGAGCAAATTATGGTTAAGGGAAACAATTTCAGTCTACTTGTTACGTAAAACGTTGCATTCATATAGCATACTTTTACTATATATGACAAAAATATCAAAATACTGATTGTATACACGAAAATACGAAGTTGCTAAAATAAATTGATACCATATCTACATTGCCACTTGAGTGAGCAAATTGTTAAGGGAAACAATTTCAGTCTACTTGTAATACATAACACGTTGCGTTCATATAGCATACTTTTACTATATATGACAAAAATATCAAAATACTGATTGTATACACGAAAATACGAAGTTGCTAAAATAAATTGATACCATAATATCTACATTGCCACTTGAGTGAGCAAATAGATAAAGGAAACAAAGGAGAAAGGGTAGGTATGCAATGAGGGCTAGGAGAAAGGGAGGGAGAAGGAATATTATATAGAGAAACTAGAATGAAACAGGGAGGAGAAGAAGGGAATATATTTATATAACACAGTTAAATCTATAATCTGGACCTCTCAGAAGAACAGCCTCTGGCTGAAGAGGGTGATCCGGCCCATATGCGGAAATATATATATATATATATATATATATATAGGCCTAGTGATAACATGCCAAAAAAAATTATACAGTCCCCTTCGACCATATCATGATATGGGTTTTTACATGGCATTCGATGGGGGTACATGCTCCTCTATATCCCGAATCTCCCTCACCGATTAGCCGATTCATACACATTTCACGTTTTTTTATTAATTTTTTTTTGTGGTTGTCATTATTGGTTTTAGAAATTTTAAAAAGATGGCAAAATATGTCTGACTCGCAGAGCGAACAATCTTTCCATGATTAATGTATCGATGTTTTTACATATGCACAGTGATGGCGCTATTTAAAAAAAAATTGACGAGCGGGTATAGTAACTGAAGTTATCGACTAATTCCAGGTTTTGCTGCTGCGCGCACAATGCTGTCAGTGATGAATAGTCGCCATCCAAAATTCAGTTGCCATATTCAGCTTTGTATTGTTCACTTCATTTTCAGCACAGATGAAACCAAAATACAGAGAATAAATGACAATGCAGTCGAATCCGGTGTACATTGGATCACGAAAATCTGGGTGAGTATTATCTAAGGAACTCTTAAAAATAGTCATGACAGAAATGAGTTGAAATACCTGAATAATAATATGCTACAGATTAAAATAGTCTAAATCTGGCAATATAATTTTTCATCATTCCACACATGCGTTTCTATATTTGGGACTGATGCATTCGTGAGAGTCGGGATTGCAATTGTGGGTGTTCAGTCTGTGATGAATGAGCAGTGTTCATAGATCATGATATGGCCTAATATGCAAATTTCGGCGATATCGTGGTTTAGGAAACCACTCGTTCATTTGACGCACGCACTTGGGAGTACCTTTAGAATGCATCTTGTGTACAAAGAGAATGGAGGTGGAAATGGGAAACCAATGCGTGCGACTGAATAAAGCGCTGCTGTACAAAGTGAACGGTGGTTTCCTATTTCACGATAATGCCCAAATTTCCAGCATGATTACAAATCTAGCAATCCTGCATTGATAATCCATGAAATTGTCATCTAAATGGTAAACTTAACATAGATTCTAGCCTAGATTAGAATTTGCAGTCACCTGGACTGGAGGCTGGACCGTCGCCTGTCCTAGCCCTGAGGGGCGTTCAGTGGTGTTATTCTGTTATTTCACTGAACGCCCTGACCCGAGTGCATTTGCCCCTGTATAGACCGGCTTGGGAAAGAGTTCCATATGTACCCCCCGCCAAAAAAAAAAAATGGAAGTTCAGAGACACCGTATTTTCCACCGTTTTCTTCTCCACCCTTTGTTTTTTTTGGACTTATCATGCCTGCCGACGTGACTCGAACCCGGGACATCTACCTCTCAAGACCGACGCCTTACCTATCGAGCTAGCGAGAGATCGCTGAAAGTGGAGGTTTTCATGATTATATGCCGGAAGTCACGATTAGTCTCACTCCCAGGATGCATTGCTCTTATTTTTCTGACTAAATAAATCAATGTCTATGTGAAATGCACAGTTTACGGGTAAGCTCTTAATTCTGACGGAATAAACCCATATTTCTTAATTTATAGCATTTTTCCATGCTCAATATTTGATATTATGATTAGACCTATCATTCCAAGTCATATCCTTATATTTTTTTTCAATTTTAGCGGGGGGTACATATGGAACTCTTGCCCCGGCGGGTCAACAAAAGAAATATGTTCCCAGATCACACTTTCTCCTGCCCGGTTAGCCATGAAAACTACCTTCCAAGTTCGCCATCGGGCCGATAGATCTAACTGCAAACTTAGATTCTAAATTCTTAGTCTAGAAATAAAGAAACAGACTTTTAATTGCTTCGAGACCCTACCTTCCTGACGATTCCATCGCGTGGCTAATTTTCATTTCAATAGCGCGACCTCTGACATCATCAGTTTATGTACGTCCGTTAGCCTAGGCGACAGGCGCAGGCGAAAGAACAGTGCGCATGCGGCGTTGCACTCTCGCACGTACGAATATGGGCCGCACGTACTAGGCTCAACCCACTTTTGGCAAGGTACCCCACTCTTGCTCTTGACAACTGCACTGGGTCGAGTTGTCATGGGTAGAGTGGGTTGGGGTATTCAGGGTCGGGCTTCCGTAGGCATGGGTTTGGCTGTCTAGCTTTTTCACATACCATTGAAACATGGAGTAAGTTTATTTAATTTGTTTTATTGGATTAATTTATGACAAAAGTTTCATTGACATCGCTAAGTAAAAATGATACTGCATTGTGCATCACCAACCTCTTTCAGAAGTGTCAGATTAATCAGCTAGTTGAATGTGGAGGAAGAAGATAAAGAAGCTAGAAGTTGGAACAAACAAGAAGAGAAAAAAATTCTGAAATTTGTGTCATTTACATATTTAATTTCAGCACGGATGTTGAGCAATTCTACAAAGAAGCCCTGGAAAATGCCTCCAATTTCAACTCCAGGATGATGGCTGAACGAAAGATGAGGCTTCCATTCCTGGATTCTCAGACCGGCGTAGCCCAAAACAACTGCTTTCTCTGGTTCCAGAAGCGCCACAGAGCCCAGGGCCAGGAACGGGGCCAGCTTTACACCTACCCTGCCAGGAGGTGGAGAAAGAAACGCAAGACTCACCAGACAGTCCCTCCGGAGATTGCAGAGAATAAGATCCTTGCTGAAGCACTGGGGGCAGATCTCAGTAAGCTGAGCTTAACATGTTACATGATCAAATGGACTATTGGTTTGATATATGATCCAGTAGAATAACTTGGCATTCCTAATGCTTTCATTGTGTTATTGACCTATGTATATTTTGCGATTGGAAAAATAATAAGAATTCTAGACTAGAATTTTGTATCCAGAAATTGTAATGATTGGTCAGTCCATTCAAAAGTAATGCTCTTCACCTCACCAGGCAGAATTCATCCACTGGTGGATGTAGCCAGCTTCAAGATTTCTCCAAGTCTTCCTGTCCTGGGCCTATGTCCAAGTGCTGCCCATGAATGATGTGATGTGGTTTGCAAATAATATCCTTGTATCTCCTGAAGCAGTTCCACCCTTCCTTGACTTTGGCTAAAACTTCCTATCTTTAATGGCCCTCCATTGCTACATTTTGTCCTAAGTGTTTGTCGATGCTGCTTCTTTCAAAGATGCACTATGAGCCTGTAATTAACCAGCAAGTGACCTTTCTGCAACTAGTGATAAATGAATTAAGCTGTCACTGACAAGTTTCATGCAATAATGATATCCTTTAACTAGGTGAGTATTCAGGGGAGGTACCTGTCGAGACGGCTATCAACCCTGAACATGACCCCACCCATTATGGAGGCATCACTATACACCCTGTCAATCAAGAATCTGAGGATATCCTAAGGCATCTAGAGGCTGATGACATCTTCCCAGATGCTGGTGAGATTGACAGGCCCGGCTCGGAAAGCGATGAGGACTATGAGGTGTCTTCTCGCAAGAAGAAAACGAAGAAGGTAAAATGATAGATTTTTATTACTATATCACTGAAGCACTTGATAAGTGTATGAATTTCATCCTTTCAGCATGTGAGGAGTTACATATAAGCATCTTCAAAACAGTGCTTTGTTCTTATACAGTTTATCCAGTCTATGGATATGCCTACTTATACCCTTATTCCACAAGTTTTTTTCTGCTTTTTGAAAATGCTTTTCCCTGTTTTTACTGTAATTATTGTGTGGTGAAATAGGTGCTGAGTTTATCTTTGTTCATGATCACCTTGAAATATCAACTCATGTGTAAAGTTATTCAGTTAGATATGATTATTGTATGATTACATAAGAAAATCAGATTTATTCATAATTGCAAACATCGTTGTGGTTGTTTTTTTTTGTGAAATTGACAAAGGAAATGATAAAAGGCAAATCTCTTTTTTAGCACCTGAATGAATATTGTATGATAAACTAAGAAAATAAGATTTATGTATAATTGCAAACATCGTTGTAGTTTTTTTTTGTTTTTGCAAAATTGACAATAGAAATAATAAAAGGCAAATCTCTTTTTTAGCACCTGACTGATGATTATATTCAGAGTATTTTAGCACACACATTTGTAAAAATTAATTAATTCTCCCAATTTTCAACTACTTGAAAATGTACAATATTACTTTTCTACCTTGTGAAGGGTCGTGGCACTGGAGGAGGACGTCGTTCAAGAGGGGGAGGAGGAGGAGGAGGAGGAGGAGATGGTGAGATGCCACTACTAACTGCTGAAGATAAACCCTTTGCATGTAAAGGTAAAAGTGTATAGCTCCAGGTCTTCAATATGTAATCAGCACCCACTATGTTGGAAGCTTTTTTGGGTATTCAAAATCTTTCATACTGAAGAATTGTAAAGCATTGTGCTATTCTGTTCAAATGCTTACTGGTAAATTCTTCTGTTTTCTGTAAGGTTGGAGCTTTTACACACAATAATTCTTGTCTAGTGCACGTTTTAGAAGTAGTGACATTTATCTTTCTTAGCAATAGCACAGTTCACCCTGTAGTTTGAGATATTGAGCATGTCTGCTTGCGTTTTTGCTTGTTGTTTTTTGTTTTGTTTTTATGATAAACCATCTGTAGCTCACCTACCATTAGTTTAGAGATGGTTATGAAAGCACTTTGAAATACTTGTTATTGTCCTTGAAAGACAGTACCATGATACCATATTTTTTTTCTATTTGAAAATCAGTCTGCAAGAAGCGCTACAAGAATCGTCAGGGTCTGAGCTACCACACCCAGCACACTCACCAGGCAGAACTGGAGCCCAGCTTGGAGGAGGCCGACTCGCAACCCTCACCCCTGGAGCCCGTGGCCGATCCACGTAAGCATCCCATGAAGAACAGTATGGATCTAGAAGCTGCCTCTGCGTCCGCTGTGACAAGCGCAAGCGAAGAGAGTCGTAAGTCACAGCTAAGCAGGGCATGTGAATGGAACAGGGGAGAGGGCATGTGACTCATGCGGTGCTCCGACACCTGCCCCGGCGACATTTGCTCTAGACTTTATTTGGCTACATTCAAAGAGTTAATTACAGGGATGTGATTGGGTTTTTTATTACGTTTGGGGCTAGGGTCATGTATAAGGTTTGAAAATTTCAAACCGCAGAGCAATTGTGGCTGGAGCATGTGTCGCACAATTTCCTCATATGCTGTCCCTCTCTTTCTTGGAAGTGGTTGATCCCCTGTGCATTGTGTGAAAATAGAGATCCATCAGAGTCTGATGCTGGAAACTAGAATTGAAGGAGGCATGAACCTTGCCTCTCACCCCTTTCCTTGTAGTGGTTAAACCCTTGTCTTTCAGAAAAATAGATCAAGCGTTATTGCATGCTCCCACCAATATTTTCAAACCATAAGATCCTTCCTAAACTACTGCACCCACTTTTGTATCAGTGCATTTACTGACCGACCTCCCACCTTCCTAAACTGCAGGGTATTTACTGTTACTCTGAATATCTGTTACAGACATTGTTGATAATCTTTCAGATTTATACACATCATTTGTCATTATCATTTGTCATTAAGTATGAATCTTCTGTAGTGTTAGAACTCAACATTCATCTTTTGTAGATGGTAAAAGTAATTTCAACAAAAAATAATTTGTTTAGAAAAGTAAAGCCATCTGTTATTTCAAAAGTGGACATGTATTTTTTTTTTTAATGTACACAGATGCTTCACAATCACAACACCATGCTATAAATTATGTGTCTGCTGAAATGATGAATATCTTTCCGTATTAAACGTTTTCAAATAATGTTATGCAAATTGGATAGTATCAAACTTGCATTTTTCCCTTTTTTGTAAGGTTAATATTACTTGTGCAAGTGTTCTGCCAAGGCATAATGGAGGACTAATTGTTATTTCTAGTCTCTATGTCTTTTGAGGATCATCAAGAGGAAAGTAATTGTGTATTTATTTTTTTTCTGTCATTGGTTGATGTTATCTCTTTCATTTGGTATAGTAGGTGAAGCCAGCAAGTCCATTAAAAGGCAAACCAGAGACTATTGAGTATTGACTACTGAAATGTTTTCACAAGTACTAAATAATTTCATCTTTTTTTCATTTTAGGTTAGTTCTGTAAAGGGGGAGGGCAACCAGAGGCCAGCATCTATTGTGATGTTTTCACTATCACTGGCTAATTTGATCTGTTTCATTTGTCACAGTAGGTGAGGTTGGCAAGACCGGTAAAGGAGGCCAACCAGAGACCAACAACTACTGTGATTTCTGCCTTGGTGATGCCACAGAGAACAAGAAGACTAGGATGCCAGAAGACCTCATCTCCTGCTCAGACTGTGGTAGATCAGGTATGAAGATCAATTATTTCATGCACCATATGCATTCCGCGCACTTGGACTGATATTCTAGTAGAGTATCAATTCTAATGTTATTGGCGATGCAGATATCCCCACTGTGCTAGATCCTGTGTGAATAAATGTCATGTTATATACCACATGGATTCCCTGCAGTAGGACTGATATTGAGTATCAGTTTTGCTTCTGGTGGCATAACACATTTCCTTTTTGATAAGGAATAGCATTGATAAATTATAAAAAAAAGTTTACTTCAAAGTATTAAGGGATATTTGGTTTGGGGGCCCCAGACTTTTATTCATGGAGGGATATTCATGACACATACAATTCAGTGACTTAAAATGCATAACTCATTGTGTATTCTAATTTTTCATCAATGCTCACATTTGCCTTTCTATTTCATATTACAGCACATCTTGTTTCTTTGTTATTACATGTAAAAGAAAACATACAAAACAGTCCATACCATTGTTATTGATCATGAATCTATGACAATCATAAACATCTTTCACTGTGGTTTTATTTTTATATTAAACTCCACCATTATTATTTGTTGTACAGACATTTCATGCAATGGGTCCCGACATAAACTGCAAATTTATAAAGTGTACCATAGCATATTGAAGCATACCGCATTAAAAGGGGGTTCATAAATATATTCACACTTCATTGCATCTCTTAAATGAAGCTTAGAATGGCAGAATGTGCTCCAATTCAGTTTGATTTTAATTTTAGAATTTGGCAGAAAAAATATAATTTGTCCAAACTTGGTATGATGGCACACTCTATTCTATTATGAATCAAAAGCAGTTTATACTACCTATACTTTAGAGCGAAAAGATCCATAATTGGGTATGATATCCTAGTGCTTTGTGCAATGTTTTAGTTGAGACCTTGGGTACCAAGACCAAGAACAGGGCTCCTTATAACAAAGCTTAGAAGTTGATCAATTAATTTTACCATCAGTCTTTCACGATCAATTGCATGTTCAGTAACATAGAAATGAATTTAAAGATTAAGAATCAATGCTAACTTATTTCATATCAATTCCACTGCAGATTGTGGGGTTGAGACCAAGATCTAGGCATTCAACCCTGCCCCCCCCCCCCAAAAAAAAAAAAATGCTGAGACTGGTCTTCCTAAATTACTATATTTGGGTTGAGAATACAGTTCATGTAAGTAGCCAGGGTTCTGTGTATTTACATTTGACTCATACAGGTCACCCAACCTGTCTCCAGTTCACCGAGACCATGATACAGAAGGTCAAAGGTTATCGCTGGCAGTGTATCGAGTGCAAGTCTTGCGGACTCTGCGGCACTTCAGATAATGATGTAAGTTCTTGCGTTCAGAGTTAAATTTTCAAATTCTGAAATTCGCATCATCTAAAGAATAAGCTGGGCTTATCATTTTATCATGCTGCTCCATGGATTCATTGAAAGGGAAAATATCTGAATGGTTGTCAAGCATTTTCATTTCATGAAATATAAAGCATTTAAAGTATTTAACATAACTATTCTATATCATTATCAGTTTCAAGTTCATTCATAGCTCATGGGCACATTTCCAAATACTTGTTCATATGAAAAAAGGAAAAATGTAGATGATGGAATGTTGATGGGTTTTTGTTCCACTATGTAACCATTTCACCCACATTGCAATTATCATTATTTGTATAAATGTAAATAATGATGTTTTGCATAGAACAACATCATGTTTCAATTTTTCGTATGATTAATTAAGTGAAATAAATATGTTGTTTGGCCTATTTGTGATACTATGATATGAAGTCCAGTCGTGCTTTTGGGAGGAAAAATGGAGATCTCTAAATATCAAGAAAATTTTGTTTGTTGAAATTGAAACTCTTCCTGTTAAAGTTGAAAATTAATTATTCTTTAATATGACAAGTGACTATATGGACTATGAAGATAGTAAATTGTATTATAATTTCTCATCCATAGGACCAACTTTTATTCTGTGATGACTGTGATAGAGGTTACCATATGTATTGTCTCAACCCACCCATGCAGGCACCACCAGAAGGTAAGAGATGAAATGTAACTTGGGGAGGGGGGATAGGGTGGCAGTTCCACTGCTACATTTTCAAAAATCATCATTAGTACCTTTATCCGTGCAGTCTTAAAGCAAACATGTAAACATTCATTAATGATATCTGATGAAGTGATTGATATGACATGTTTAACTTCAAATTCACCCTTATGGCTTGTGATTACATGTAATTGTAAAAAACCAATATCTATCTTGTTTTATGCTGAACTGATATTGTCATGAGGTTAAGGAGATAAGATATCATGTTCTTAGTGTCAAGGGTGTATTTGTTCCAAAATCATCTCAAATTTATTTTTTGAAAATTTTGAAAATATAATATAGTTACTTGATTTAGACTTCTTGATATGAATATGCTAATGCTTAGAATTCATTTTTTTTTAAAATCATGTTGACTTGCAGGAAGCTGGATCTGTGACCTGTGCAAAATGTGAAGGCAAATGTGTACCATCTCCACTTGTCTTTTCACTGAAGAAGCTTAAGAAATTGTAACATCAAGATTGAACACTCTTTTGCATACATAAATTTCGTTCAGTTGCTTCACTTCAAATATGCATTTATATCACTGACAACCAAAGCTGAACATGGGTATTATGATTTCAATCCCTACCTCCAGATTGATTTTAAACAGTTTTTGTTTTAAAATATCTGTTTGTAGATCCAGTAACCAGTTGTTCTTCTATTTTTATTCATTTATTTTACATAATTATCATTTTTTTTCAATTTGTTCTTTTATTTTGTAAAGTCACCATGGTACTACTCTTATACAGGGATAAACTAATAGGAAATGTTCCTTGAAATAAAACATTTTTGAAGGTGGTCCTCTTATTCTTTAATGCAGGATGTAAAAGCGTACCTTAATTTGCAGACTTTAAAATAATATTTGTTTCAAATATATTCATACAATGTATGTTTTAGTTTCTGAAGAACTTAAAAATGGCTTGTGGGTAAAAGAGGAACAAAATGAACAGTAATCATGTATTGTCAATTAATGAAGATTCAATTCTATCATTCTGGTTCAACTGTACCATATCTTTTTTAAAGGGCGTAATCATGCATAGTATACTGCATTAGTTTGATATTGCACTTGTGTCACAAAAACATCTCCCTTCAGTCATTTATCAGTTTTTTGCTTCTTCAAAGACAAGTGAGTAAAACAGCAATGTACAACTCTTTTCATAATGATGATCTTTGTGTAGTTTGTAAATACCAAGTGTGGTGCTTGTCATCATTATTAATGTGCTTCATGCCACTTGCGTTACTTGGGAAGAAATTGCAGAATGTGGTAGTTTGTAATATTTCCCGTAGTAGTTGTTGTAGAAATAGGATGTAGATGTTGTATTTTAGGTAACCTTTTTTGTTAATTTTGTGTTTCATATGTTGTACAATATATATTTCTGTGGCCTGAATTCAAATGTGGTAATGTCAGAACTGCATGAATTGAAAGCTTAGCCTAATAAATCATGCACATGTATGTTTCAAATATAAGACCGAAATTCCTATTCTCTTTATTTTTATGATTGATTAGTCAACCCTAAAATATTTATAAGCTGTCGAGTAAATAACATGGTTTTAAAGTGGTCAGTAGCTCAAGCTGTTTGAAAATGATATGGTATTAGGAAAATCATTTGTGTGCAAGAAAATTTTTCCTTTTGGCAGGAAAGTAAAGAGATAATTGTGAGTGTAACAAATTATTTCTCTTTTGCAAATAGCCTGAATTTAAAATTGCTTAAAAAAAGAAGACAAATTAGGTTACTGTGCAGTCTTGAATAAACCCTCTTTAACCCTAATATACCCGGGGGGGGGGGGGGGGGGGGTAATGGCCCCCCCTGTTGAATTTTTGATGGTACTCCGCAACGACTAGATGTATCAATCTGAGATTCAATGACTTTTTTCTCTGATCCTTCCCGCACGTTTTGATACCAAATTTATGTCGATCGGACCTACGGTGCCGGTGTCAGATTACGATTACGAACACAAGTCGTTAAATTTCACTATTTCTGTATATGACTGTGTACAAATTAAACCTATGGGCAAAATCAGAAACTTTTCAAAATTATGTGAATACTGCCAGGAAAGAATAATTACTCTCTCTAAAATAGTGAGAAACATCAAACACACACACCCACACCCACACAAAGACGCTTAAAAAAAACAAAGAAATACATAAGGACTTTGTAAAACAATAGAATACATAACAAAAAAAATGAATACCCATTTTTTTTTAGTAAAGGAGTCGATGTGAATGTTATGAAAAACATTTCTACCAAAAATCATCTGTATTCAGTGAGATATAGCCAAAACTATTTCTTGCATAAATTAGCATAAATTAACTCATATAAAATAAAACAAAACAATTTGATAAAATCTAACCCTATAGCCTTGTACATTACTTCATTCTCTACCCTAATGGGCCCTAATGCCAATTTTCATGCCGATCCGGCGATCCACGGCCGAGATTATGGGGGGGGGGGGTCATAGTGCCCCCCCAATAACTAGACCAGAAATAGCCCGGGTCTTTTAGGGTTAAGTAAATATGCTTTCAATTATTAAACTTCAAAGAGAAAATCCATGTTGCCTGTTCCAAAGATAACAAAACAAATGTGCTTCTTTAATACTAGTCATATTTGGGAAAGGAATACAAGTAATCCTATGTTTAAAACAAAAGCAATACCGAACAAAAAACAAAAAAGCACCCTCACCCCCAAATACAAAAAATAAAAAAATAAAAACCTACAATGCCTTCTCTATCATCAGCTGTTGCAAAACTTGAAATATGTCCAGAAGAAGTTAAATCCTGGCTATCATGTAATGGTCTTAAGCTGAATGATCACAAGTCTGAATTTCTATCATTGGGTTCCAAGCACATGTTAAGAAAGATCAATTATCAATCATATCATCTCCATATTGGTAGCACTTACATCACTCCTTCGGAAACGGCTCGTAATTTAGGTGTCATTTTTTATCAGGAAATGTCTTTTCGCAGTCATATAACATATGTTCAGCAGATTGTAAGGTATCAACTACGTAAGCTAAGTTTCATAAGGAAGTGTTTATCCAAACCTGCGGCCGAGATCTTGATCCATTCTTTAATTTCTTCTTGCTTAGATTTTGCTAATTCGTTGTTCTGTAACCTTCCCAAAAAAGATGTTGCAAAACTCCAAAGACTACAAAATTCTGCAGCCCGCCTACTAACACGCACAAAAAAATCCAATTCCATATCACTGATTCTCTGATCCCTTCATTGGCTACCAGTCAACAAAAGAATTTTATTTAAAATTCTATTACTAATACATCACTCAGTTTACTGTCTTTCCCCTACATACTTGTGCAACTCCATTTCCAAATATAATCCCACCCGTACTCTTCACTCTTCATCCTTCATCAGACACACTGTTGCTTCATGTACCCAGATTAAAACATGCTTGGGGTGATCGGGCTTTCTCTGCCATGGGTCCAAAACTTTGGAATGACCTCCCTCTATAAATACATCAGTTATCATCAACCGAATCATTTAAATCTCAACTGAAAACTTACCTGTTCACCTCGATGTAATTATTCTAATATGTCAATATTCCATGTTCAGGAAAATTCATTCATTTCTCTTCTTATGTAGGTTCAACGGTTCTCTTTTTTCTTCTTTTTTTTTTTTTTTTTTTTTTGTAGCGCCATGAGCGCCGAAAGGCAGACCTGTGCGCTATACAAGTAGCCACTATTATTATTATTAAATTACATTCTGTAATTAGTTCAAGAAACACATTCTGGGAAACTTTATAGTGTCATTGATTTTGGTGAAATTGAACAAATACTACTGGAATAATTCTGCATTTCACTCTCACAACACAACATTAAATCCACAATTTCGGACACTTCATGACAGATACAAAATACAGAAAAATACAAATTTGATTTGCATAGATCAAGATTTAATCTTGCAGTCATAAATCCACAAAATATAAAAGATATTGATAACAAAATATATGAAAGAAATTTTGCATTTTCTTTTTTTTTTTTTTTTCCGGGGGGGGGGGGGGGGGGGGGAATTTATTTGTTTTCCTAAAACATTAGTTGCGGGAAAGGTAGAAAAGAGCAGTTGATTATTGCAAAAAATAATGCCATGCATTTCTTTCCCTCATGACTGCTTATTAAATGATGATGCTCAGATATAAGAGATAGTAATCTGAGATTCATTTCCTCTTCAGATTTTGTGTCAGTGAGATAAAAAAACCCTTGAAATATTTTCAAATCAATATTCTGAGAACCTTTTTAACTGGATTTTTATCTCTCTAACACACGGTCATTTATGATGCTGTAACCAATGAGAAATGTTAAATTTTACTTTGATCTTGATCAGCAAATAGAATTGCATTTTGCCAGTGGGTGGGGCAAATGAAGGTACACACATTATTTGTGTAAATTTTCACTGGGATTAAATTAAAGAAAATTTTGCTAGGGTTTCCTTGAAAAAATACCTTTAGTATTTTCAGAGCTTTCAGCATGCCATTTCAAGCATTGCTTCAAGGACGATATTTGTCAATGAAATCTTTGAATCCAATTCGGGAATCCTACCAAAATACTGCTTGAGAATTACAACTGATAATTATAGTATTTTATCACAACTAGCAGTGATCTGTCCATAAATGTTACACATACCAGGTGTTGAAGAGATAAATTGCCCCTACCCTTTTTCTTAAAAGTAAGATGAACATATCATGTCTTTAACTGTAATATGTATGCTTTTAGGAAAGGGACTATTAAAGATAAAATGAAGATAAAATCTGAGACAAAAAAGTGGTCTCAAGATAAGGATTTTATTTCAAAGATAAAATAAACTAAAAGGTAAACTGGTGCTCCGAATAACATGTATCAAAAAAGGGGTTTGGGAAGTGCAACCAATATTCTGGCCTAACACATGTTTGAGGTAAATGAAGAATGAATAATATTTTTGCTACTGAAAATCTTATGATGCATCATCCAAGAACAATTAGATGCATTATCTGAAAACAATTGCTAGTAATGATGATAGCAATCATTTGTTTTCTCTCAAATATATATCAACCCTCGATTACAAAAATAGTTTTGATGACCAATGCATGATTGTACATGTATATTAATAGCAAAATGGAGTCATGAAATGAATACATGTACCAAACAGTAGAGTGAGAAATAATATTCTGAAACAGAGGGTGCATTTCAAGAATTATCTTACTGATATATTCTACAACATCAAGCTCATGCTATCTTGCACAAATATAAATTGACAGAAAACAAGATGTATTACGGCCAACTGTTCTGAAAATAAAAGTAGGGAAATCTGTAAAGGGCTTAAGTGATTCATTACTTCAAGATATTTTCATAATCGTTTGATACAGCAGAAAGAGGCAAATACATGATGTTGTTCCTATTGGGAAAATATTTTACAGATGAATACAACCTGGAAAATACATTCTAAACAGAATTTAGTACAAGTAAAAGAAAACAAATTGAGAGAATTTAATCTTAAGGTGATGTATAACTTATTGCCTGTGAAAAAGAAATTTATGTAAATGGAGAATGAGTGAAGATGCACAATGCATTACTTGTCAGGTAGATGATGATATAATGCATGCACTGGTGACATGTAAATTAAAAGCTTTTGGGCATATATTACATGGTTGATTAAAAAGGTTTTTCACAAGCATATTGACATTAACAGTGATCTTTTGATAGAAAATAGTGGACATGATGAGATAGACGACCTTATTACATACCTGCCAACTGTTCCTATTATATAGGACTATTCCTATTTTGGGGAAAAGAAAATTGCTATTCTAACCCATGTGTTCCTATTTCTGTACAAATTTGTCTGTAGCAATGAATAGGAAATTTAAGAATGTTCCTATTTTTGAAAATGTCTTGATAATTTGTTCCTATTTCTTGGCTGTCAGGGTTGGCAGGTATGTTATTACCCCAGCTCTTTGGAAAGCTTTAATTGATTTTACACAATTATAAAGGTGTTGATAACAAAGAACCCAGTTTAAGATATTTGTTTGCTTCTGAATTATGGAAGAAGCTAGAAGTAAACATAATTGTACCGGTAAACCTTTGTTCAGACTCCCAAATTAATTATTTGATTTTGTTTGATGTTTTGATATGCGAATGTGAAATGAAACTCTTAAAGTAATTGTTTATTTAAAGAGATTAAGAATAAATGTGATTGGAAAAAAAAAAACTTATGCTATCACAGCTTGCCTGATGAGAAATTTCTTGCTACAAATTTTACTTACATCGTATGTTGATCATTGCATCTGTAACTTGTTTGGAAAAGCAGCTTTATAATTCCATAAAAAAACAAAATGCATTATGGGTGCAAAAGGGCTCATTTTTTCAGCCTTTTGGCAGAAAAAAAAGCAGAGCAGTACTGTTAATTATAAAATATTGGACTACATGTCAATGCACAGCTCTCTCTGAGAATAAATAGGACATCCCAATGATGAACAGCACCTTCTGAATCATATCTTGGATGAAGCGGTCAGTTTCTCCCTTTTAATTTTTGCTTTATCAGCTATGTTTTCGAGAACTCTACTTTACACATGCTGTCAATATTCACAACAGACTCCTCAGTCTCTGGTAAAGATCCCATAAAACTGGAATCATCTGGTTACAAACAGTTTATATCCACTGATCATCTAGTCCTGTATCATCTGTCTGATGGGAATGATGATGAAGCAGACGATGATGTGGATGATGAATTCGATGAAGATGTGGCTGCTGCTGGTGCTCCCCTAGCTCCTCTGACTGCATTCAGATTTCTTATGACGGCCGACGCTGGCGCCATGAGGGCTTTACGGGAGAGTCTCATCTTCCCGCTGACAGGGTCACGACCGAAGTACTTGACAGGAATCTCCTGGCCTACTTCCAACTTGAGAGCACTTGGATGATTCACCTGTAATGGAATGATTATGATCAACTTTAATTATTTTTCAACATGACAACTTTTTCCCTCACCTTGTTTTTATGATTTTTGTTATTTATTCTTTTTTACATAATTAGGATTTGCCTATGGCAAGTAGTAGAATCAATCTTTTGGTATTTTCCAATTGAAAAATGATGGGTAACCAAGAATGATGTTGTGAAGCAAGTCCAGTACTTAATGATCACTCATATCAAATATTTTCCTGAGCGATTACATTTTGGTAGCACCCCAGAGGATTTGAATTTATTTCTTTTTTTTTCCAAATAGAACACCTCAAATTTCCAACAGCCAGAATGACATCACTAGATAAAAAGCAACTCCACTGACATGGAGATTTTTTTTCTTTATATGATCACACATACCGATACTCTCTATATATTTTCTCACTTGCCTTTCTTTGATCTAGCTGTGAGTTGTGAAGTAATGTTGGTTGCATTGCAGGATAGAGCTTCACCAATACTCCATTATCCCTATATGAAAGTTAAGCAAATCAATAATACTAATTAAAATAAATACAAACAACAGGAGGAACCAACAAAAAAAAAGCCACAGCCCTTACATATGAATGAATACATATTATTTTGTCATAATTACATAAGGGGAGACTGGACTTACAGGGAAGCCGGATCAGTTTGTCACGGATGGACATTTGACAAATTTTGAAAGTATGAAGGCCTTCAGAAAATAAGTAATGAAATGTATTGAACTGTTTCATGTTTATTGTGAAAGGCATCACTGAAGGAATTGAAATTATACAATAGCATTTGGTTGACCTTGTTGTCTGCTTATACTAGTATCCATATTATGATCAATGTCATGGACCAAAAATGTCACTTTTACCTGATAAGATGAGCTAAGGGCCTTTTTAAAATCACAGCTGCAGACTTTCACTGTAAAATGGTGCCACAGGAAAATGACTTATGGTCAACAGCAACATAGAAAACAAAGTTTCATGACAGAAAGTGATGCTTAATCTTCTTTCAATGCTGTCATCTAATGTAGCATTCATCAGGATAGTACCATCATCTATACCATTATTTATAAACACAGAAGACTACCAGTACTTCTGTACGCTAAGAAAATATTTGGCCTTATACAAAAGTATATTACCTTAGTTCTGCGATGGTAGCTGTATAGATACCTCCGAATTCCAAATCTGGCTCTTTCTGTTTGAGTGTAGATAAGCAATTGATACATGATACAGAAAAGCACAAAAGACACATGGCAGCTTGATAAATATCAATTTTTTCCCAACGACTCCATCCTAACCAGATGATCATCATGGTCCTGTTTACATTTTTTATATTCATTATAAGTGGTGCCAACTTGATCAAAAAGAGATAGGCCATTACAATAATCCTTACACTGAGCTTTTTGGTCCTTTAATCGTGCTGTAATGCAAGCACAGATATGCTCCAATTGAGTTTTAAAATATATACAATTTGTGAATACAATGCACTTAATATTTTCTGTCAAATTTAGGACTGTCAATGGGTGATTTCAAGTTCGGTGTGCAGTGTTGGTGTTTGGTGTTGAGAGCATGGAAAGGCTGCTGAACCGAGCTTCAACACCGACGGTGAGTTTAGAGGGACGATACCGATCATTATCGATAGCTCAACACCGAGTCACGTCATACGCTATAGTGAAAAATCTCGACGATGAAATCATTTTCCCTCAGAATTTCTAATAAATCCACATCTTATTGGATTCGAATTGCATAATCATTTGAAGAATCCAAGAGGAAAAATATTACTCTTCCATGGAAAATATACGGTTTTGATTATACCAAGTTGTTTTGACTGCAAAATGGGTTTAACCACCAACATGTGACGAGTGGCCGTAGCAAAGAGTGCCGCTGCTGCGCGAGGGACAAGCAGCAATAACAGGTATGATTACAACACCAACACCAACTCCGTACTAGAAATCATGAATTTCCCGATCCCTAGGGGCTGGTGTTGGTGAATGGGGAAATTGCATGTAAATCGTCAACACGAACCGTGATACTCAGTTCAGCAGACATCCAACACCAGCAGACAACACAGACTACCGGAAATACGTCAAATTTTGCAGGGTCAATTCCAACACCAGCCTGATTTCAAGTTCGGTGTTGAGGCTGGTGTTGGTGTTCTCACAACACTAACACCAGCCTCCAACACTGTACTTGAAATCACCCAATGGCTCTGCACTGCATTAGCAAAGACTATGTGAGAGAAACATTGATCTTGTTTCATGTCTATAAACAAGTGATTGTGAGGTTAGATTTCCTTGAATAATGACATTAACAAATGAAGTGTATATCTCACAATATAAAGCAAAAAATAAAAAATAAAAATAAAAAAATCAATGACAGTGAAGTGAAAATTTTGAATAAGTAGTCTGACAACTTACATCTTCTAGTAACAGCTGCTCAATTCTTTCCTTTGCTTCACTCATTGCACTTGGTGTAGGTGCAAAAACTGAGAAGTGATTTTCATCTACAGGAGTTATGGTTACACCTGCAATGAATTAAAGGAAGGATAAGAATGAAAGATTACTACAAATTAGGGGTTATTGTTACATTTCTGATTTGTTTCAAGATTCTTTTAATACAAAATTGTCATGAAGATTCAACTTCAAGTGGAGGAGACTAAGATAATACATAATTTCTGAACAAGCATTTGCGTAATGTTTATTTAAGTACATAGTGAAGATTACATAATAAAAAATGAACTTACCAGTTTCTACTCTCAACTTTTTCAAGTTGTAGCCACCAGGACCAACAAACTTTGATCGCCTCTGAACAGGTACTTCCAGGTTCTCTGTAATGAAAGATTTTTAAAATCCACACCAAAAACATTTACCAGTACTCTCATCCTTTGAAAATGCTATATTTTCACATGCATTTACATTTTAAGTGAACTCTTTGGGCCATTTCCCCCAAAATAAAAACAGACAACCAATGTCACAATACCCTTAAAAAATGTTGTCAATGAAATGCATTTTAGCAGTATGTTCCTACTGATAACAAGTCTCATCACACTGGACCCAGGTAAGTGCAGTATAAAATTCTCTGAATTACCTGTCACAGGACTGTTGCTTTTCCTCAGATCCCTAGGTTTCTTGATAGCAGTAGCCATAATGTTGAGGATTTTACTCTTGGCTGCTGTACCAGCCTGGATGGCTTCCACGATGATCTTCATGGGTAAGGGCACTTTCACATCTGTCTGGTAAAGAGAAAGAAAATGGGGCAAGGGATGAGGATGAGGGAATAAAATGCTTATATCAGACAGGTTTTGACTACCTTGCCCTAATTTAAAGTATGATTTTGGTCACAAAAAAAAACTTTGCATGAAACTGAAAACATAGTCTCACATTGTCCACCTTGCATTAAAAGATACATGTGTAAGCTCATGTGATATTTCATTACTGATTTCTGATGAATTTTAGCGTAAATACGTAAAAGGAGAGCAATAAAATGGCTACACTTTGCCCTATGCTCGGCTGCCTGCACACCGACTGCTCCCCACGCAAAGATCAGGGCGCTTTGTTATGACTGTAGAGTAAATAGAACTCTCACTGGTTTTAAAAGTGAGCAGGCACTGTGTGATGCACATCAACATTGTTGGGATTTTATGTCACTGATCAAACATGATTGTGCTTTTCTCAGTTGTGGAGCAACAAACCCCCCCCCCCCAAAAAAAAAAAAAAAAAAAAAAAATTATGTGTTCCTTATAAGTTTACACTTTAGTGCACATGTACATCTCTGTCACTTCCACAGAAAAAATAAATAATCCATTAGATCAAAAGCAAACAAACTGCCTGGACTGTTTCTTCAATGTTCTCTCTGATACTCCTTCAAATACCTGTAATGCTGTGATTCCTTTCTTGCTACCAGCCAGCTTCATATCCATATCACCCATGTAGTCCTCAATACCCTGGTAGAAAGAAACAAAATAGAACACAAGAAACCATTACTCATCTTTGAAAGAAATTCCAAAGCAGTCACAACGTAACAACAAAATGATGTTGCTGATAGATCTTTGGAACTACTGTATATATTTATTTTTCATTAAACGACAAACAAACAAACAAAATCTATTAATTATGTATTCTAATAAGTTACTTCAGACATTCACTGTTTTTTGAGTGTTTCACAGATATTCAAGATTGAAACATTTCATAATATGCAAAGCATTCCGTACAAATTCCCAAACCACAATGCTCATCCCCGCACTAAATTATAAATTCTCATATCCTGCCTAACTTACCAGTAAGTCTGTGAGTATCCTATGGTCTTTGATAGTGAAGATATCATCAGGTTCAGTCTCTGTAACTACACCAATAGCTACCCCTGCTACTGGAGTGGTCACAGGTACACCTGGTTTGAGAGGAAAGCAGAGTCGCTTAAAGAACATATTGTTATATTATCACCGGGCAAGACAGGAAGTCATATTAGGGCCGATATGCAAATACATCCCCTACCTCTGCTCTAGAGAGATGACAAGTAAGCACAGATACATTTTTTTTCAATGTTTTCTTTAAGTGCGCAATAACTGCTTCATACATGAACAATTGTACACACCAGTATTGCAATGCATACAAGCTATGCATGATGACACAAAAACTGTTATTAACAAAGATATGATTCCTGACATACATGTATTTCAAATTTCATATTTGTCAGATGATATGACTACTTGCATGCTTTTGAAATCACTTTAACAACATTACACAACCTACTTGAATCTTAAATGGTTTTTGTCTGCAAGACTCTGCATACAATGTATTAAGGACAAAATTATGAACTAGGTACCTGCATCCATAAGTGCAAGACTTCCACCACATACAGTTGCCATAGATGATGATCCTAAGACACAATAAGAAGAAAGAAGTTTTAGAATTTTGCTGCTGTTAGAAATAAATATGTTGACTCTGCCTTTTATCATTAATTTTATGATCCATTAAAAAGAAAATGAAAGACATAACACCTTTTATAGAAAGTACCTCTGCAAATGTAGAAATCAAGGCCAAAAATGATAAATGCATAAAATAAAGATCCACTAAATAATTATCTATAAAAATGTACACAAGTGCCTCAAATGCCTGAAAGCTGAATAAAGGAAATAAATACCATTGAGTATGACATACCATTTGACTCTAGAACTTCACTAGTAAGTCTGATAGTGAAAGGGTAGTCAGATGGAACCACTGGTCTTAGACCTTTCTCGGCTAGAGCTCCTGCAGATTAGAAAAACAGAAGAATAGAACAAACACTTTTTTAAAATGTACATTCTCTTCAGTACTTTTTACAGGTCAACAAAAAGCACCATGGTACGTATATACAGTACAAGATAGATAATTAATGTATAATTAATCATTATGAAGTGTCGAGTTATTGATTCATTTAATTCCAATGTAAAGATTTAATGAATTTCTATCATAAACTGACAAAGCACAGCACACTGAACACGTCAAACCAAAATGAGCCCATTAAAAACAAAATTAAACAAAGACATGAAGGGAACTAATAAAAGAACTAATTAGAAAATCACATGACTCTCCAAAACTAAACAACTCATTATAAAAAAAAAAAAAGAGCATTGGAAGAGACCAATTTCATGAACAACTGTTGAAAAGATTAAGTTTACGACCCAAGAAAAATTATAAGTATATAACAACATGTGCTGCTTCAACTCACCATGACCAAGCTCTCTCCTATTGACACCCCCTGTCTTGCCTGTCTCATTGGTAGCATATGGTGGGAACTGCATCAGGAGATAAACAAGTGGATACAAGTAACACAAATATTAAACTAAGAAATTAAAAGACAGAAGTTAGTCATTATAATACAGATTTTCTTCAATGCTTGATAAAAATTATGAAGAATCTACCTACCTCATAATGCAGCATAAAGTTCTTTTCTCTCATATCTCTGTTAAAAAAAACACATAGAGAAAGTTTCTCAATAATGACTGGGATTATGTACGTATATTTACGACAAGAGGTAAAACAAAAAGGGGGCATCTATCAAACCTGAACGCCTTTAACGTAAATATCTACAGAAAGAGATTTAGAAACACAAACTTCTCAGGTGTCAACACACACCTGCTTCCCGTAAACCATGCTACAGTGCACATACAAATTTTAGTTATGAAGTGTTAATAAAATATGTTTTAATTGCCTATTCATAGCAAACCAAGAAGAAGTCTTTAAGTACGAAATGAAATACATGTATTCGTAAGAATGAATAAGAATAATTTCTATAAATTCTGCCTTGCCTTAACATACATGTGCTGAAACTAATCATAATTGAATGTATTAAGACTTGTGAAATTACACTATTTGATAGGTTTTACTGCTTTCTTTTCAGAGAAAATGTATAAAATGAAAGATCTTCATTACTTACTCTTGCCATAGAGGATCAGCCCTCAAGGCCGATTCAATTGAGTCAAAAGTCACAGTGCAAAACACCTGAAACAGAACAAAACTTTGTTAAGGAACTCTATCAGTATATTCAACAAATACTTCTCTATACTTTTTCACTTTGAAAAGGGAAAATGAATAAAAGATCTGAAGAAGAAAATTAGGAAGCACTTCTATTAAGGCAAGTTTTTAAAACCATTTTAAATGTAAAACCACAGAACCATAAATATATATATATATATATATATATATATATATATATATATATATATATATATATATAAAACTCTGATAAAGGGAGGGGTTCAGAAGACCACTGGAGTTCTTTGATCTCTTTGCAATAATGCAGCAAAATAAGCATTCTAAAAAGCTGGATAAATAAGCTTAGTTACCCCCTAACACAGGATAAACAATATGTAGTACGTGTCATACAATGAAATAATTTCTAGCTCATGAACAATGATTCCTACCTGTGTCTGACCTCTCTGAAAGAGGGCTGATCCATGTAGAGGTTTGTAAAGATCTACTGAACAGGTGATGTCACGCATCTCATCGGCTTCTCTACCATCACATCTGAATGAACAGAAGAAAGTTGTAAGGACAGAATCAATAAATCACACCCATGATATAGATCAAGGTGGTATGACACATGCCCTGCATACAATAACTTCACTTCAATTTCAAACCCGAACCCAATTCAACCCTAAACCAAACGTTATTCCTAACCCTACTCCTATCCCTAAACCTAATCTAAAGCCCAACTGCAACACTCATCCTAACCCTATATGTTTGATAAATTAAGAACCATAGCAATCACCACTGGAACATGTGTCAGAGTACCACCCAGATCAAATGGCTCCACAAAGGCTTAAAACACTGTTTATTTTTTAGCATAGTATGAAAACTTACTTCATTCAAAAAACTAGATGAATCCTCGACTGCGCGTGGTTGAAATTTATGCCTCTGCCATTGCCAGGTCAAAGATATATGGCACATTCATGGTGATTTTTTATTTTTTATTTTCATGTATACAATGACATCTTTGACCTTGACCTTTGACCTTGTGACCCCCAAATCTAATGACACCATCATGAGACCTTCCATATGCATACATGAGCCAAGTTTGAAGTTGAACCATCACAGAATTGTTAAGTTATCGCAAGAACAAGCAATTTATTTTCATGTATATGACCTCTATGACCTTTGACCTTTGACCTCGAGACCCAAAAATCTATTCAGATCATTGCCCCTCCCATATGCATACATGAACCAAGTTTGAAGTTGATCCGTCAAATGGTTTTTGAGTTATCGCGAGAACGAACCATTTCTATATGTACATAATGACCTCAATGACCTTTGACCTTTGACCTTGAGACCCCAAAATCTACTCAGATCATTATCCCTCCCATATGCATACATCAGCCAAGTCTGAAGTTGATACGTCAAATGGTTGTTGAGTTATCACGAGAACAAACCATTTTTATGTACATAATGACCTCTATGACCTTTGACCTTTGACCTTGAGACCCCAAAATCTACTCAGATCATTGTCCCTTCCATATGCATACACGAGCCAAGTTTGAAGTTGATCCGTCGAACAGTTCTTAAGTTATCACGAGAACGAAAACGGGACGGACGGACGACCCGAAAACATAATGCCTCCGGCAACCACCTACGGTGGGCGGAGGCATAAAAAGTATTAGAGGGGAAGATGTAGCTATTGGTTCTTCCTCTGATGATATATAATTTCATGTTCTTGTGTTCAATCAAAGTACAATATCCTTATCACAATGGAAAAACATTTTCAATCACAAATCAACAACATGAAACAATTTGAGCAATGATATTATACAAAATTGGTTCTTTCCCTGGAAAAAGTAAAATATATCAATACCTTTTCTCCTCTTCTAGGACGATTTTCCTGAAAACATCTTTAGCTACAATACTGAAGGCATCATTGACCAGAGATGGGTCTTCATTTGGAAACATTTCTGAATATCAAAG
This sequence comes from Echinometra lucunter, assembly GCA_029962745.1. NCBI lineage: Eukaryota > Metazoa > Echinodermata > Echinoidea > Camarodonta > Echinometridae > Echinometra > Echinometra lucunter. The sequence continues at coordinate 321,685 of CM057152.1, read as the reverse complement.
GAAATATATCAAATGAAGAAATAATAACAAAGATTTATAATATTCATAATATTCATGTTTATACTCAAAAACTTTGGTCGAACTGCAATTTAAAAAAGGTCATATTCGTTAAAAACTTTTTTTATATATCAACCAAATATAAAAACCAAAATACATAATTCTATATTTCAAAGTGACATTAATTTCCATTCTTTACCAAGAATCAACAATAGGAACTTGTTTCCTTTTAGACATCCTCAGGCACTAGTCAGTGGTATTTCTTGCTTGTTTCCTTTGTACGTTTTTTCTTTGCCTGGAAATTTAATAAATAAATAAATAAATAAACAACAACAAAAAATAACCGAACTGGAATGTTTGGACAAAAAGTAATAGAGTAGATGAAGTGTAACATCAAAGAAATGTATCAAGAAAAATGAAAACATATTTTGATTACCTAGAACAGTTGGAAGATGTTGCTCTCTAACTTCACTTGCTGCATTATCCCTTGAAAACTAAAAAAAACAAAAAAAAAAACAAAAAAAAAAACGCATTAAAACATACCAACTAAGAACTGGAAAATCAAAAATTTTATCATAAAACTTGTAAAGTGTCTACAAACAATGATTAGGAAAACAAAATGGAAAAAAAAGAAGAAGAAAGAAACAGAATAAGGAATAAGGAAAATCCCAGAGAGATCCAGTAAGAATAAGAGAGAGATGAACAAAATATATTGTGATGAAATAGGCGGTTTCTTCAATCTGCGGTTTTGGTCAGAATAGTCCCAGCTAATGTGGTATCATGTCACATTACCTTATTGTGTGTAGGATCTGTGTAAACTGCATGATACTGCTCAGCAGCAAATCTGTAAATGGATGAAAAATTGATAATACATAATGCAGAAATTTGTGCAAATAAACATTAGATAGTTGCGACACATTTCAGTTTAAATGCCTTAGTATATGACTGTATATGTCTGACATCATAAAGTTGCCAATTTATATGATAGCATGAGCAATGAATGATTCAAGTCCTATCTTGGTTTCTTCAAGGTCAGAAGTGATTCATAGCTCAAGAATATGCCACACTCCAACATGTACTTGAAGATCACTTAGTAATGTACATGTAAACATGCAAAGTTGTTACATGCACATTACCTGTATGTGCAGTGTTTCTAAATACAAGTTACAACAGTTGAGTGTTTACTAGACCCAAAATAATGCAGCCTTTGTAAACAGGTGCTCTCCCGCTTAATCCAGTTTGAAAGCATTTTAGGGATTACTGTTCAGATCTTGGAATCAAATACTTGAAAGGAAGAATAATAAAAGTGTCCATCACCTACCTTCTCACACTGTCTAGCATCTCTTCTGGTGGTATTCCAACTGGTTGCCACTCCCTCTTCTCCTTGCCATGTTCTTTGGCTAGCTTCTCAATACTCCTTACAATGATCTGGGTTTCCTTCAGTCCTGCTTTCAAGGCTTTCAGGAAATCTGTCTGTAGAACATTGTCTGCTGAGGCTTCTACCATCACTGTCAGAAAAACATCACACAAATTCCATGAAATCATTTTGTTTTGTGTCATTCAGAAGAATGCAGATGGATGATTGTAAGCTGCATACATTTCCAGAGGAAGGCATTCCAGATTTTTTTTACTGTACTTTTCTTACATCTTTGTGACACATTTCTGACCATACATCATTCAGTTATGATAGTTCTTTTGTTACAGCAGTCAGATCTAAAAAAGCTTAGAATTAAAACTAGATGAATCCTTGACCGCGCGCAGTCGAAATCTATGCTTCCGCCATTGCCAGATCAGAAATATATGGCACATTCATGTTGATTTATTTTCATTTCAACAATGATATCTTTGACCTTGACCTTTGACCTTGTGACCCCCAACACTAATGAGACCATTGCCCTTTCCATTTGCATACATGAGCCAAGTTTGAAGTTGAACCGTCAGAGTTGTTGATTTATCGGAAGAAAAAGCAAGTTTCATGTATAATGACCTCTATGACCTTTGACCTTGTGACCCCCAACACTAATGAGACCATTGCCCTTTCCATATGCAAACACGAGCCAAGTTTGAAGTTGATCCGACAAATAATTGAGTTATCGCCAAAATGAACCATTTCTATGTACATAATGACCTCTATGGCCTTTGACCTTTGACCTTGAGACCCAAAAATCTAATCAGATCATTGTCCCTTCCATATGCATACATGAGCCAAGTTTGAAGTTGATCCATCGAATGGTTGAGTTATTGCGAGAACGAACCATTTTTATGTACATAATGACCTCTATGACCTTTGACCTTGAGACCCCAAAATCTAATCAGATCACTGTCCCTCCCATGTGCATACACGAGCCAAGTTTGAAGTTGATCCCTCAAACGGTTCTTAAGTTATCGTGAGAATGAAAACGGGATGGACGACCCAAAAACATAATGCCTCCGGCACCACCGGAGGCATAAAAAATGTTTGCATCCTTTTTCAAGGACCCAAAGCAATGAAATTTGAATACATCAATATACTATTCTATGTAATTTCAACGATACATGTATATCTCAGGCACAGCTTAAACCCCACTCCAAATCAACTCCATAACAACCAATTCATAGTCATTTGGAGGAAATGTATATATGTTATTGTTCTGTTGTTGGCCCGGTTCTGGTCTGCTTGGTGTGATTAGGGTATTAGTCTGACATTACAACCCTCACCTAAATTACTCTTCTTTGTACCAGCCACAACCATATTGATGGTACTCCTCCTCATATCCAATCTAGTTGGGTTAATCAAGACCTCCTCATCGATCAGCCCCACCCTGACGGCTCCAACTGGACCATTCCATGGTACATCAGAGAGGGCCAGAGCAGCAGAAGCTGAGGGATAAAGTGAGATGAAATATGGATACTTGATCATAGCAATATAAGAAAAAAAAAGCAAGATTCAGGATTTAAAAATGGGTAATTCACAGAGTCACACAGTTTTATGCATGTTTCCAACTTGTCAAAGATTCTAGATAATGTTACTTTTAAAGGCCTAACAGAGTAGTGGCTACCTTTTTAGCAGAATATGATATCATTAGTCTTTACTACATGAGTTCAGATATTCAAAGAGGTAAAAAAAAAAAAAGGATACCAATTGCATACCTCCATTAATACTGATGACACCTGGATCATGTAGTCCATCTACAGCTAACAAATTGCACATAACCTGGGAAAAATCAAGAACAAAAATGGCTTAAAAACACATTCTAGATACATTAGAAACATCAGTTAGCAGAGTAGAACGTTTTAATAAAGGTATAGAGTTATCTGAAGAAAGCTTAAGTACTGACAGTTTCAGAGAAATGTATAACAGATAACACAAAAGGGAAAGAGTAAATTTCTGAAAACTTCTAAGGCAGCAGCATGTTGCACTAGAAAATTATTATCCAAATAGGCAGAATGGAATTACTGCCACAATTGTTACAAGACTCAAGCCTAAATGGGCAAGTAGCATATTAATACACACAATCACTAGAAAGAAATTCATTCATCTGCTCTCCTAATTTACTTTCTCAAGTATTACTAGGCATGTAAATATATTGCCAATTTTCTTTGATATATCATTCTGATCAAGGAGAAAAATATCATTGATTCAATGTATTAGGTCAAAATAAATTGTAAAAAGCAAAGTTTAAGTTTGGCTTAATTGTTTCTCATCTCATACCTGAGTATCACAGAAGAATCCTTTGGGAAATAGTGGCCTAATTGATCTGTCTAGGAGTGAGAAAAATTAAAGAATTAATTATTTCAAATCACTGCTCTGACATGAAAATTAATCTTGCAAAGACCATGCCATGAACAATTATGATATAAAACAAAACAAAATACCATCAGAAAGATTAACAGGAAAAGGCATCTGAATAAAATCCACTGCATTTAATGCAGATAAATACACTTAAGTAAAAGGCTTATTTCATATTTAGATGTTTTCCTCCCGCATCTTTCTCTACTTTTCATGCTTCACCCTTCTATATATCTTCTCCATCTCATTCTAACCTTTTGCTGGTTCTTACTCCTCCTTCTCCTCACTCTCTCCCTTTTCTTTTCCCTATTCATTGATTTTATACACAGCTGCAGCATACAAATGTTTCCTATTTTGTTATATCAACACTATTGCATTGTCAATTCGTAATTATTAGTTTTTAATTGTATTCCATGTCAATAACTTGTAAGACTGTGATTATACACATAATATATCTTTAAAGTGCTTAGAGACATCAGAGATGTCCAGAATATTATCATTATCATTATCATTATTATTATTATTATGGAATTTCATTAACGACCCTTCAGATCAATTCAGTATACTACTTTGATTTGATAAGATTTGATGTTTACCTATCATTCTACTTGTGAGTATTTCTTGATCTGTGACTCCCCTCTCTCTTCTGAAATGATTGGTTGGTATTCTACCTGCTGCAGCAGCCTTCTGTCTGTAATCAACCTAGAATAGACAACAAAACACTTACAGGTCAGCAAGGTTAGCTGGGGGAATGAGAATGACTTACACTCAGCAGGGTTTATAACTTGAGTGACTGGAGTGGGTGGTATTCTACCTGCTGCAACAGCCTTCTGTCTGTAATCAACCTAGAATAGACAGCAAAACACTTACAGGTCAGCAAGGTTAGCTGGGGGAATGAGAATGACCTTACACTCTGCAAGGCTTTATAACTTGAGTGACTGGAGTGGGTGGTATTCTACCTGCTGCAACAGCCTTCTGTCTGTAATCAACCTAGAATAGACAAAAAAAAAACCACTCACAGGTCAGCAAGGTTAGCTGGGGGAATGAGAATGACTTACACTCAGCAGGGTTTATAACTTGAGTGACTGGAATGGGTGGTATTCTACCTGCTGTAGCAGCCTTCTGTCTGTAATCAACCTAGAATAGAAGTTTCATGCAAGTTGTCAGCACTGACAATTTCAGTAAAATCCTTGATTTTGATTGGCTGAGAAGCACTGATCACTGACTGTTACTATGGTAACTGTCAGTGACTGACAACTTCCATGAAATGGAGCCTGAACTCATAATCCAGTGACCCAGGTTTGAAACCAAGTCAATGTGCTAGTGCCCTTTGGTAGCACCACATAATTTTACATAGCTATATGCCTGTGAAAATAGACAATCAGAGATAAAGATAAACAGAGAGAGAGAGAGAGAGAGAGAGAGAGGGGGGGTGAATGAGGATTAGAAATATTTTAAGGATTGAACAGGAAGCCTATCTCATGAATTGCAGCATATTCTGAATGATAAGGAGATATCAATGTCTTTCATGTACTTACACTGTACTTTAACATTGTATTTCTCTAATACTTCACTAATACCGGTAATAGTTTGAAATTTTTTTCATCCATATACTCACTGTCAAAGGGAGGAAGCCAGGAGATAATGAACTCTTCTTGCTAACTGTAGTGACCATAACTGTTGTATCACCAATCTGCAAATAATAATACACATGTCATATTTTACATGCCACAAATACCAACAATGTGTTTATCATTCAATGCCTGTTTTACAAGATTTTGAATGAGCATAATTCTACTTAGCAGGAAAGTCTACAAAACATTTTTATTGATTCATAACACAGTACCCTTCTAAATGAGAAAAACAAAAACAGCTTATTGCTTACGAGACAGTAAAGTTATAGAACGGTGTAGAAGAATTCTGTACAGGGGAACGATATCGCTCCAAAACAATATGTAATTAGCCATTCCAAGAGTGCATTGAGTGCAAGTAAAGCTTGACTGAGATTTCTTTTTTCTTGCTTTTGAAATATCCACTTACCTGGGCAGTTGCACAGCCATCAGCTAATCGAGCCAACTCTCCAGTGGACAGTGTGAGAGGGCTAGATAAGAAATAATGGGGAAAGGAAATACAAGGCACTCCTTTGTTATCATTTTTAAATATAGATTTCCAAATCATATTTGACAAACAATGCTATAAAACCCAGAACATTTTATATATTTCCTTTTTAAAAGTAAAAATACAGCAGACTTTATGAATTTCATTATTCAAGATGAATATCGTTGACCATTATTCCTGGGGAAAAGGTCATAGACCAACTACTTCATCAAAGTTTGTTAAAATTCACTTGCTGATGACTATCAAGAATGAAAAAGCAGTAGATTACTTTTTTTTTTGTTTTTACTACAGTGAGGTATGTGGTTATATTCCATGAAAAGCGGTAGTTTACCGCCTAAATCGGTAGAGCTGACAAGTAGGTGTTTGAAATTTACCGTCTGTCAGGCTACACATGTAGGGTCTATGGAAAATACTTGTTATACTCATACTTAAATCAAATTTGTGCTCAATGGGTTACTGACAGAAATTTTTAGGGAAAAAAGACAACCATGAGACCACATCAATCCTCAATGACCCTCATTTCAAATTTTGTATCATGCTACGCCAAGCTTTCATCAGCATGATAGGTGCACATGCAACTTAAGAGACTTTTTCCTTTATTAACGAATCTATTGCAAAAATGCAGTTGTTCCTGCAGTTGAATTTCCATGTCTGGACTCGAGTATGCTCTTCTCTTTGTAGCTAGTTTATTTCAAGTTTGTATGCTGTGGCTTTAGCCTTTATCCTCACTCATCTCATAGTTCTATTTGAGAGACAGTCTCTGATACAGATATGTCAAGTCTCATGCATTAGGCGTGAGACTCCCGCAATGGGGGCCCTCGCTCATCCCCCCAAATCTCTTTCTCATGCCTACATCACAGCCTATCCCCATATACATAATACACACGCCTGGCGATCTCCCGCATTACTGGTCTTTGACCTTGGCGTCTCTGCTGATATTGATACTGAAGTAGCCGTAAGAGCTTGATGCATGATGTTTGCAATATATCTGACATTTACTAATGACCGATGTGTATATTCAAACATTTAATGAATGTAAATGTCAGATACATACAAACATCGAGCTTGTACGTACATGTCGTAGTTTCGATTTTATTTTCTCTCTAGAGTCTATCAGTAGAAGCGCCGGTCTGTAAACAAGGATTGTCCTCATAAACAAGGATTGTCCTCATAAATGAAGACAAATGCCCTGAAATTGTGTCCTCATAAATTGAGAATGAAACCTGATAGGTTTACATTGAGCTGGCACTCTCAACTTGCATTGGCAATTCTAACTTTAAGGGGATTGAACTTTCCCAGTTTTTTTGTGTGAAGAAATCCTTATAAATGAGGACGATCCTGGTTAACAAAGACAATCTGCATTTACAGATCGGTGCCTCTAACTTACTGTCTATTGAATTATTCATGAGCTCAAACCTTCAGTAGAGTCTAACGTTAAAGCCCACTCATTTTTCGTATGATTCATACCAATGTGCGAAGAAAAATAGAAAACAAAGCAGACTGTGGATTTTTGAAGTAGACAGACAAATGAGATCATTTTTCATGAGGACTCTCCTTATCATATTTTTAATTTGATAGTTTTTAATGTTGAAGAAGAAGGTGATGATGCTGATACCAGCAAGGCGCATGACTCTGCTATGGCTAGTAAAATTATTACGGAGATAGATAAGTCTGTTCGTCTTGATGACTGTAGACGTCTGGGCCCAAAGAAGAAGCCCCGTCAGGGTAATGCGAAAGCCCGTCTTAGACCACTGAAAATTTTGGTAGCCTCTGAAGTACAGAGGGAAAGTGTCCTGAAAAAGGCCAGGAATCTTAAAGATAACGAGGCCCTGAAGCATGTCATTATTCGGAAAGACATGACACCCCTACAGAGGGAGCGCTTTAGAGAAAATGCTCGAAAGTGGAAGGCCAGGCAGTTGAATCAGTCTGGACAGTCCAATCAGTTCAGTCAGCAACAACATCAGCCTGGACAGAGCAATCAGCTCAATCAGCCAGACAGAAGTCAGGAAGGTATGGGTGATCGCCAGGAAGGGTGTCCACCGCCAAAAAAGTAGCTGCACCCTGTGGCAACAGTAACAGGGAGTACATTCATGTGCCCCCTTGTAAATGCATTTTCCCTTATAAATGTGTTAATTTAAGTCAATACATTGAGCCTACGTGTGTTGTTAATCCATGTTATGATAATGTTCATGGTGTTTCTCATTTAAATAGGTCAGATATTCAGATAGAAGCTGACAATCGGTGCATGCCAAGTGTTTCCTCTGGTATTCCAGACTTGGCTTGAGTTGTCTATTTACAAATGCTGATACCCTAGACAACAAAATGAATGAACTCCGTCTTCTTGTTAGTAATAGCAAGCCACAAGTTATAGGTATAGTAGAGGCTAAGCCTAAGCACTTTCGCTATGAACCCACTCTGGCTAGCTATTCTCTTCCTGGTTATAATGTTATCCAAAGGAATATTGACACAAAGGTTGCTAGAGGGGTCCTTCTTTTTGTTCACAAGTCTCTTGTTTTTAGCGAATTGCATGTGTTTGATGACTTTGAGGAGTGTGTATTTGGCGAAATTATGTTGAAAAATAGTGATAGGTTGTTGGTCGGTGTTGTTTATAGAAGTAATAGCGGCTCTGATATAAACAATAGTAGATTGTTAGGTATGATTAAATCAGTTTCAAAATTTTCCTTTAGTCACATTCTTATTATGGGTGATTTTAATTTTCCAGGCACTGACTGGCCCAGTTGGACCACAATACACAGTGAAAATCATTTGGAATATCACTTCATTGAGTCCATAAGAGACAGTTTCCTTTTTCAACATGTATTTCAGCCTACTCATTGTAGGACTGATCAGAATCCTTCATCAATAGATCTTGTATTTTCCAATGAAGAAAATATGGTCTTGGATGTTGAAGTTCTTAGCCCGCTAGGTAAGAGTGACCACGGAGTGCTTAGTTTTAATTATTATTGTTACATCTTATCCTCTTCAAGGGAAAAACATTGCTACAACAGAGGTGATTACAAGGAAATGAGAATTTTGTTGGACCTAGATTGGACTGCTGAATTTCTTGATATTGTTGATGACCCATCAAAACAGTGGTCTAGGCTTTTGTCTGTTTTACATGATGCTGTTAACTTACATATACCAAAGAAAAAGTCTCTGTCTTTTGGTGAATCTATCCCCCGTGATTCGTTGAAGTCTTTTCTTGCCGCCAAAAGAAAAAAATCTCGCTGCTGGCAAAGGTTTATTGAAAATAAGCACACACACCTTCGTGAAAAGAAGTGAAGAGAATATTGTCGCAGTCGCAACAAAGTATGTGCCTTGACACGAAACTTCCAGCGAGAGAAGGAGAGGGCCATTGCTAAACCAGTGAAGGTCGATCCTAAAGTCTTTTGGGATTATGTAAGCAAAAAAACCAAAACAAGAAGTGGTATTCCTCATCTGCAGAAGTCATGTAATAATGACAGTGGTTGCTTGACTCAAAATGATCTTGAGAAAGCAGAAGTCTTGTTGGATCATTTCTCCAGTGTTTTTGTTGATGAGCCTCCAGGTGATATCCCAAGCACAAAGACTCATACTGTTGAATCAGTCCTTAGTGATATTTACATTTCTGAGGACGTGGTTTCGAAGCAGCTGAAGAATTTGAATGTCTCCAAATCTCCTGGTCATGATATAAACTCCACCCTAGAATTCTAAAAGAACTTTCAGGGACTTTAGCAAAACCACTTTCTTTAATTTTTAACACCTCTCTTAGAACTAGCATACTTCCAGACGACTGGAAGAAGGCTCATATCTCAGCCGTGTATAAGAGGAAGGGTTCTAAAACAACAGCAAATAATTATAGACCTATTAGTCTTACAAGCATTGTGTGCAAAGTACTGGAATCTATAATCTGCGATGAAATCATCGATCACATGAAGGAAAATTCTCTTTTCAGTGAGAAACAATATGGGTTCATCCCAGGCAGATCTACATCATTACAATTAATAAAAATGTTAGATTTTGTGACAGAAGCAATCGATAATAACTCTGAAATCGATGTTGCCTATATGGATTTTGTTAAGGCGTTTGATCAGGTGCCACACAGAAGGCTTGTTGCCAAAGTCGAAAGTTATGGTATCACTGGACATGTTTTAGAGTGGATCAAATCTTTCCTATCGGGTCGTTCTCATCGTGTTATTGTTAATTCTGTTATGTCTTCATGGGCCCCTGTGGAATTCCACATGGGAGTGTTCTTGGACCTATTTTATTTGTTATATATGTCAATGATCTGCCCGATGTCACTGTGTGTGAAACCTTATTATACGCTGATGATACTAAAGTCCTTAGTAAATAACCAGTTCCGATGATGCTTCCTTTCTGCAAGAAGACCTTGCAAGTCTTGAAAATTGGTCAGCCAAATGGCTATTGAAATTTCATCCAGGGAAATGAAAAGTTTTATCAATTGGCACAAAATCTAAACAGAGTAACTCCCGTCAATACTATCTATCAGGATTCTTCCCAACAGGACCTTGAAGTTGTCACTTCCATGCGTGACCTTGGTGTCATTGTGGATAATATGCTTTCTTTTGATAACCATATACAACAGGTAATTACAAAGGCAAATAGAGTTGTTGGTTTGATCCGTCGATCTTTCATCTATTTAGACGAGCATATTTTTTCTAGACTTTACAAAGGTCTAGTAAGACCTCATCTTGAATATGCCCAGTCTGTCTGGTGTCCATATAAATACAAACATATTGATGCCTTGGAAAATGTTCAGAGAAGGGCCACGAGACTTGTTCCCTCTTTGAAAGGTCTAAGCCATGAAGAAAGATTACGTAAATTGAATCTGCCTATTCTACTTTATAGACGTGCACGAGGTGATATGATTGAGACCTTAAAAATGATAAGGGTGTATGACCCTAGACCAAAGTGTTCTGTCTCTAACAGTCGTCGTTAGCCTCATATTCTATTATAGGGTCGGCACTCCTCCTTTATTGAGACAGAAGCGCCCCGAAGCGTTGTGCGTGCAATCTCATTGTGCTGGGCAGCACAACGAGAAAACTGCCTCAAATCATCCATTTTCCCCCTTTATTCATGAATATGAAAATATCATTATAGACTATAGAATATATGGCTTACTGATTTTATGATTTATTCCTTTTAACTATCCATTTTCAGGTAAATCCAGGGTCCTAACGTTAGGTCCTCTCGGTTGAAAAACTTGCAGCAGCCAACCTGTATCTCTGTTCGCCTCCGCGCTTTTCGCAGGGAGATCAGCGAATTTGCGACTCTCGCGTTTCAACCGTACATGTATTAAAACGATCGACCAACACGAAACAACAACAATAAAAACATCGTTCGTACGTATATGCCCAAACATACGTGGTCGATCGTTTGAATACGGCCGGTTGAAATGCGAGGAGTCGCGAGTTCGCTGATCTCCATGCGAAAAGCGCGGAGGTGAACAGAGATAGAGGTTGGCTGCTGCAAGATTTTCAACCAAGAGGACCTAATGTTAGGACCCTGGATTTACCTGAAAGGCAGTGTATACAGCCACACGCGTGTGTCTTTACCTTACGGCCACACGCGTGTGGTTGTATCCACAGCATCGATATGAGGATACAGCCACACTTGTCTGAATTCCCACTTGAAGTCTGTGCTGCGACAGCTATCGCTAGTGCAGTGTGCATTGCACTGCACAAGCGATGTGTATTCATGCGATGGTATGTGTTGCGACTTGCAAAACTTGGATCGTCACGAAGGTTTTATCTCCCGATTTCACTTATTATACAAACAATATTTTCACTTCATTCTCACCTGGTCAGCAAGCAGGTGACAATATAGTACAATATTGTTTGTATTTCAGTGAATTTCAAGAGATAAAACCTTCGTGACGATCCAAGTTTTGGGGTTTGGCAACACACTGTCGCATGAATTTACACATCGCTTGTGCAGTGCATACATACACACTAGCGATAGCTGTAGCGGCGCAGAGTATAAGTGGGAATTCAGTTGAGTGTGGCTGTATCCTCATGTCGATGCTGTGGATACAACCACACGCGTGTGGCTGTAAGGTAAAGACACACGCGTGTGGCTGTATACACTGCCATAAAATGGATAGTTAAAAGGAATAGATCATAAAATCAGTAAGTAAGCCATATACTCTATAGTCTAGTTACTAGTATTATACACTTTGAAAACAAGCTAACGTTAGATAAGTTCTGGCACAATGCTGAATTTAAATACAAATACAGAGCAGATCACAAGATCTGGACATAGTCATCAGTCATAGAGGCATTAGTTCCTGCGTCCAGAACTCAACCTTAAGTAACCTTAAGTAAGTAATATTAGTAAAATTACCTCTGGCCAATTACTGCCTCGACAGTGCCTGATGTATTTGCATTCCATGAGGCAAAATATTTCAGCCTTTTGTTGAATTCTACTTCTTTGGACCATCTCCACTGAGATCCTGCAGCATACCGCCACGTCAAGGCACGCCACATTATATCCGTCAACCAAATTAAGATCAGATGAATTGATATCAGACCAGAAGCTTCAGGGCAAGTGCCTGAGGCTGAGCCTGAGATGAGCTTCCAAAGTCATCATGCAGCTAGCTAGCTAACAAATCGTACGGAACTCACACAGCTAGCTCTGACGCCGCTAGTCTCGGGGCGGCGCTTGCTGCATGCCCGCTTGGCTTATCGAGATCGCTGCAGCTGCTGTGGTGGCTGCGCATGCATGCATGGGGTGAATTGCGTAATGCTTGAATATAGACCCTGGCAAGCATTTCAGCGCTATTCTCTCTGTGAAAGATACATGTGAAATAACGGTGTGACGAGGGATTCACAAGCGTGACGAACAAAATTTATGTGGCGTACGCATTTATCTTCAGCTCTAATTCAGTCGTTTTTAGTTTCATGGCACGGGTTACTGCACACGAGACCAATGCATGATATACCACGGAATAATAACTACGACTTGAAATATCCTATTCGGCCAGCCTTTTTTTGTCGATTTGCAAATACAGGAGAGCCGACTCCGGTAATATCATTTATTTGCTCTTTTACTGTAGCTAGAAGTCGAGTTATGTTATTACGTTTTGATGACAGTAATGTTTGGAGTTTGTAGATTGAGAAATGATTGAGACTGATAAGATATATTATGATTCTAAGGGCGTATTGTGTGTCTTTTTAGAACCTTTTTTTTCATACCGTCATGACTGGCACGTCAGTTACTCCGTCTCTGAGCTCTGGCACCATTCACTTCGGGGCTGCGCCCCTCAGTGAATAGTACTATTTCGGAGTCACCTCTTGGCCATAGTTTTAACCAGAAACTCTCAAGGCAAAGTATAATTGTATAATATTGTCACCTGCTTGCTGACCAGGTGAGAATGAAGTGAAAATATTGTTTGTATAATAAGTGAAATCGAGAGATAAAACCTTCGTGACGATCCAAGTTTTGCAAGTCGCAACACATACCATCGCATGAATACACATCGCTTGTGCAGTGCAGTGCACACTAGCGATAGCTGTCGCAGCACAGACTTCAAGTGGGAATTCAGACAAGTGTGGCTGTATCCTCATATCGATGCTGTGGATACAACCACACGCGTGTGGCTGTATACACTGCCTCTCAGGATACCGGCCCTGGAGTGGAGTACATGGAGGCTCCTGCCTCCTGGAGATTAAAAAACAACAACATCACACTAGATCTAATGCTAAGTTACTGTCCACGGAGCCAGGCATTTTTTCGTATGTTCTGCATGTCGTAGCAGTTTCGCGACTTTTAATCAAAGGCAAAGTCTACCCTAGAAGTTTCACCGTTTCAATAAAAGGAGATGAATTTGAACAGCATTTTTAAAAAATGAGCAAAATCGGTCAAAGAATAAGAAAATTACACTCATTTACATTTTCTTATAAATTACTCTCAGCTCTGCAAATTGGCAACACTGATGACATCATATGCAAGCAGCTCTCCATTCACTTTGTACATGAAATTTCAGATTTTTTCAATTTTCTTGGAAGTTACACATTTTCTTACTCCATAGTCAATATATGTTCAGGAGAATTGCTTTTTACATAACATGCTTTGACTATGGGTTAAGAAAATGTGACTTCCAAGGAAATTGAGAAAATGTGAAATTTCATGTTGATTGAATGGATAGCTGCTCGCATATGATGTCATCAATGTTGCCAATTTGCAGAGCCGAGAGTAATTTACTAGAAAATGTAAATGAGTGTTATTTTCTTATTCTTTGACCAATTTCGCTCATTTCTTTTTTAAAATGATGTTCAATGTTCAAATTCATCTCCTTTTATTGAAACAGTGAAATTTCTAGGGTGGACTTTCCCTTTAAGAAACCCCTGAAAGTCACTGGTCACTGTCATAATCCATAATTGTGATCTAAGTCCCCCCTCGTGCTCATCATGCTCAAGTCCACACAGGGCTACATTGGTATGCTAAGCTGTGCGAATTTATGTGACATGCTGCCCTCTATAGTTGAAGATTGAAATCACTAAAATAACAAATTCATATAAAATATTTGCTTTTTAGTATTTTTACACTTAGGATAGTAAAATGTCCTATTTCCATTCATTTCCTCCAAATGGATGTAAATTATCTTGATCAAATGAATTTTGAAAAATATTTTACTGATCACGGGTTGACACAGCTCTTGCTCCTCTGTCCCCTAAAATTCATTGGTAGAACACTACCGGTACTTTCCTATTGTCAGCAAATTGCATGCTACAGCATGTCTGTTGTGCGAGTGGCTCAAGTCATGAGTCATTCACTTTGCACAGTAAGGGTTTATTGCGTCATTATCTGTGCATGGGGACATCTTCCCAGTTCCCACCTCATACTCGTAAACTTTTACATTTGAGTGTGTGCATACACACTGAATTAGAGGGGACTTCTAATCACAATTATGCCATCACTTTCCCATGGGCCAGTGATAATATTCCTACCAGCCTTTTAACTAAAAACAGAAAAATGGAAAGATGAAATCAGCTAAGGTATTTCAATTTTCAATTTGTAAAAGGAAAAACACCAAAAAGAAATCAGAAAAAGTGTTTAATTTTCTTAATTTACAGGAAAAAGGGGAAAAAAACTTTGGTATGTAATAACTCAGTTTTTATCTTGAAAGAGCACAGGTGCCTTGCCACAAGGTTATACAGTGGAAACTCAATATAACGAGGTCCTTGGGAGCATCAAAATTACCTTGTTATTATATAGCAGGAATCTCATTATATCAGGGTTAAAAACAATAGAATATAAAGAGCTGGGACCAGAAATTTACCTTGTTATATCAGGAATATTGTTATATCAGATCTCTTTATACCAAGTTTCCACTGTACTTAAAGAAGCAAAATCCAAAACAAAGGACAAATTATTTTTCCAGAGCAGTTATTATTTTCACAATCAGTATTTAATATCTGTTTTTTTTGTTTTTTGTTTACACTAAAGAACAAATAATGAGGCCAAGTAAAATTGATCAGTATTAATAATTTCTCTCTGCCCACTTTCTTTTTTCACTTAGCCTCCTTTTTTCATTTTTCATTTTTTTTTGTAAAGAAACAAGGAGAAAAAACCCCAAATACCCATCGCCAGTAATGGATGATCTGAATTTAATTTTAGAGCATAACATTCTTAAGAGGACATTTAAGCCCGGACTATTATTATTTGTATGCACGACAGCCATCTTAGAAAAATATAAAATAACATAGAACTCCCTTGTCATTTTCGAAAAATCTGGATGAGAAACTATTAATCAGTTTTATTCGGTCTAAACCATTAGAAAAGATAATATGATTGTTGTAATCTCAGATATTGAAATAATGTTCCCCTGTTTTATTATTAAAGTAGGCTTGTAGTATAGGCATGTTACAATGTAGTTGCTTTCAAAGAGGAATGAATGGCATTTTTGTAATCCTTGTGTTTCCATTACAGAATTAATCACTATGCCAAACAGTGCTTGGCCAGTTCAACCCATGAAGGTCTTGGGACCTCAAATCAGGCATTGGGGACCATTTTTGGTACCATGCATGTTGATTACAGGCTATGCTATGGCTAAAGCATCATTAGCAGGATGTAAGTAATTTGTGTAGCTTGTGTAGCTACATAGTAATTTGTATTGTTGTTAAGCCATTTGATACACCTGGATGGAGAGGGACATATGTGAGCAAAATATTTTGTCCAGGGATGTAAGCATTGAGCAAGGATCGAACCAGAGCCCTCTGGCATTAGAGGCAAGAGCCAAGAGCCTTTACCAATTTACTCAAGTTCCTGTCCTTGATTGTGATTAAAAAGGCAGCATTATTTTGTCACATAATTACACTTGGTCATAACTTTAATGAAGAAAGTGTACTGCATATAATCTTTATTGCTAACACTGTTTCTGTTTTCTTTTGTCTTCCTACGGTACAGACAGAGCAAAGAAAGCAGAAGCAGCAGCAGGAGGAGGCTCAGGTAACTTTACTTTTCCACTTCTCCCTTCTGTCAAAGATTACAAGACATTGATTAGAACTTTCTGTGCATCTCTCTTTTTGCAGGGTGTGGGGTGGGTGAGTAGTTTTCACAGCCAAGCAACATCAATAAAACAAAGAAAGGTTTTGCATGTATAAGAAAAAAAAGAATGATCAACGTTGACCTGATTCATAGGTGGACTTTGCAGCCACTTGCAATGGTAACACATTTTATATTTTAGCTTGTGCTCTGTATATTGTTAAAGTAACCTTGCAACTTGTCTCCAGGATTTTAGTAAGGGAATAAATTTATCTCAGTGATTTTATATTCTCTACCAGTGTTTAAGAAAGACAAATTTAAAATGAGGATATTTTTGATGAAGAGAAATATGTTTTACCGGAAACCCTTAACCATGTGGATATGTTAGGTATTATGCTTTAGCTCAGCTCAAAGATTCACTTGATTTTTAAAGTCTCTGGACTTGCCAGCAAAACAACCTCAAACTGTGAACTGACTGTCCATGTAACATGAGATTCTGCTGTATATGTATTTTTTCCCCCACATGATAGACTGTTCCTCTTATGAAATGACAAAGCTGTGATATGTAGGAATAAATGACAGGCATTGGTTTGTATGATTATGGGAAGGAGATAACCAAAACAAAGCTCTACAAAGTGTTTTCCTATACATGTAATACTCCAAACCCCTCCTTACAAGCAAATTTAACAGCTTAAATCAGTATAATCTCTCTATGCTGTCTTGTCTATTTTCTGTCCAGGTCATCACTAGTCTTAGTTAGCAATCGGTCAGGGATCCAACACTGCTTCTCACTGAATGTACCAGAAAATAATCCATCATCCTCTCCCCGACACACCACTTCAGAAGTACCTTGTTTGCAACAACAGTGAAAAGGGCATCACATCTGTTCACAAAGGAATTGCTATCACAAAGAAACCGATCGGACTTTTGTGGAAACGTCTGCTGTGACCATGAACAGTATTCCACATTCAACATAAAACTATTTCCCTGACTTACTAGTTTTCATGAAGTTATAAGCTCTTTTTGTAATTAGAAGATGTATTGTAATAACATTTCTTCATTGCCGTGGATATTATATGTGCAAATGATGCATTAAATACATAAATCACAAATTTGAAGTCATGTTTTTGTTCTTTTTTTGTGCTACTTGATAGCAAGCTTTTAAAAAATGTTGTGGTAAGAGTGTGTGTGAAAGAATATATGTATCATACCTTCAAAGAAGTATCAAGTCATAGTTTATCCCCTCCCCCCCCCCTGCCCCACACCACCTATATAAATACATTGTGTTGATAACTAATATCAGAATAGAGATAGAGGTTGAAAAGTGAATGACAGTGCTGGAGAGAAAAGATGAGAAAGAGAGACAGAGACAGTGAATGATGAGTAATGCTGAAATGAGAAGATAAATTACTTTATACTGGATTAGAAATTTATGAGATGGGGAAGGAAGTGGGGACAGAGAGATAATATCAAGATGAAATATACAATACAATATGTGATGCAGTGAATGAGAGATCAAAGGAGAAAGAGTATCAAAGAGAGACAACGGGCTGGATTTTTGTGGAAACTAATGCATTGACATGAAAAATAATCCGACATTTGACAAGACTATCTTTGTCCCATTATTTTTGTGAAGCTGTTTTCATATTTAGAAAATGTAGTATAAAAATACAATAACATTTCTTTATTCCCCATGTGCAAATGTTGCATTAAATATACTTTAGTAGATAAGTCACAAATGTAAAGTCAAAACTTCTTCCTGTTGTTGTTTTCTTTTACCCAGTAAAGTCTTGGGGGAAGGGGCAGTGGAGACAAACTTCACTCTCCTCCCCCCTTCCCCCCCCCCCCAAAAAAAAAATCAAACAAAAAAAAAACATTTAATTACAGAATGTAATTGAAAGGTGATTTGAAGTGCTGAAGAGAAGACAGCATGACAGAGAAAAGGAAAGAAAAGAGAGAGAGAGGGAGAGAGAGAGAGAGAGAGAGAGAATAAGATAGACAGAAAGATAGGCAATGCTGTGACATAGAAAGTAGAATGATGTATAAGATGTGATAGAAAGAAGTAGGATGAGAGAGCAAGAGAGGAAACATGAGAAAAGTGGGGGTAAATGAGCAAAAATATAAGTGTGAGGTAAAATATTGAAAATGGGACACTAGAAGACGAAATTGGAAGTGATAACCGGTGTGCAAAATTGACAGTATCTTGACTACCATCATATCCTTTATTTTCACTTTAAAGAGGTAAAAACTTATGTGTAAAATATGACATTCCTCATCAATGGTAATGGAAATGTATCAAGCTTCAAATGGAAGCTGGTGATTTCAACACGCATGAATAACCAAAACAGGGGTCACGACCTGAGGTGAAGAAAGACTGATCTAATAGGGCTATCATAATGAAATGTCTCTAGATTTACATGTAGTTGCCTTTTCCCATATCCAAATATATTAAAGGCATTGGTTAACATTGTTATGATTTTTTTAAAAATCTCATTTTGTTACTTGAAAATGAGATAAACATAAAGGTTATGGTGCAAAAATACCAGTCTGAAAGTTTCAAAGTACAATATCCACAGGAAATATTTTTAAATATCAAAAATGTGAACCAATGTTTGAAAAATATACAAGGGTCGGTTGCACAGACTAGACATAAGGAGTGTGCATGCGCGCATGACTCACCGAACCGCACTGTGTGTATTGGCGTATCACGCAGCGGGAGGCACATAACGGCATTTTCAAATTCAAGCAAAGCGGTCCTCTTAGTTATTGTCTCGCGAGACGAAGGAGAATAAAATCGCATTTTGCGTCTAAATTACAGTTTTTCATTCCAAATTATGGTTGGTTTCAGGGTTTTAGAATACATATACAAATACTCATACACATGTTTCATCTTAGTTTGCCAATTTTTTAAATCTGCTGCTCACAAAGTTAGCCAATGCCTTTAAGTAGTGCTGACTTTCACAGTGTGACTGTGATGCAGGAAAGAAATTTGGCCAATTTAAAGTTTTTCATTGTAAAATTTCTTGGAGTGAATTTTTCTACATAATATCTTCTAAAGTACAAACACAGACATCAAAATCCAGTCGTCTTTCTACCATAAATCTCATTTTTCTACTGTAAACAGAAAGAGCTTCCTGTTTAATATTAGCATGCATATTCTACTTCAAAAGTGAATATAATATAATTCCTTTCTTCTGAACAAATACTGTTCCTATGCTACTGTCAGCACATAAAAAGTCTGTTTGTTTTGTTGTTGATAAAGTTACAAGACACAATATACTACTGTAAAAACATGGAAAGTTTTGCGTGCATAACTTTTCATGCTCAGCTGAGTTAAACACAATCAAACATTTTTAATTTTCCTGGACAGTTAAGATAACTGAAATCACGTGCAAAATAAACAAAATATTTTATTATCGTGCAAGTGTTGTGCCACGCCACAATTTCCACACTGAAATATTTCACGTTTACAGTACCTTGCGTACCAAAATGAAGTAATCAATCTCCTTTAATGTATCCTAGAGAACAGACTGCACACATCATGTTAACGGCAAGATTACTGTACAGTAATTTTCCAAAGTTTATGTATTAATACCTTTCATTCTTTTTAATAAGAAATTTTTTTCCCAAGTTTACATAGTATCAAGAAATCTACCAGCATTAGTTTAAGTTAAACTTTTCACCTGACCATCAAATTGCTACAAAAGTGACAATGTAAATGGTCAATTCAACATCTCCCAAATCACAAGTTTGTAATAATTCTGCATAGCCTTGTCTTCATTCTATACCAGGGCACCGCTTTTTTTATGCTAGTAGTGGGCACTGAAGAAGAACACTGATGTCCTGGAATTATAATTCAGATAAGGTCATATTTCTGTCTCAGTCATTGTCTTAATGCTGGCTTTCTCTGTCCTGAGTGACCTCTGTAGCTCTTTGATCCTAAGGGTAATATCACACTGTAATGTCATCTTCACATTCCTTACACATGATGTTTCTTCACATGGATGGACTCTACTATCACAGACCATATAAGTCCAGGACATCATCACACTTCCTTATCAAGGTTAAGGTGTCCAGGTCAAGTTTCTGTCTTGGCTAGTGGCTACGGTCTGATTCCTTGCTTTCCTCATTCTTAATGATATCTGAAGCTCTTCAATCCTGAGGTCAATATCATGCATTGCACAGTCTTGTCCATATCATTTACCAAGGCCATCTATCCCTAGATGCTTTGAGACTAAAGAATGAATCATGGGCTAATCCCATTGTGTCACTCAATTACAGTCAGGTCTCTGTCTTAGCCACTGTCTCTATCCTCGCTTTTTTCATCCTTAGTGACCTCTGAAGTTCCTTAATCCTGAGGTCAATATCATGCACTGCAGAGTCTTGTCCACATTCTTTGACCTCTCCTCTCTGTGACTTGGCTATTGAAGACTGTAGGGTGAAAGAAGAAAAAAGACATTTAATTGCAATACACAGCCTAAATTCATGAAAGTGGTTTATCTTTACCAATAGTTTAAATCATGATGACACCTCTGCCATGGACGAAAAAAGCAAATAAATGTACATAAGTGTAATGCCCATCTAATGGAAACAATCACATACACAAGGTACGCTTACAGACTTTCTAACCACAGGTTAAGATAAACTTCTTTCATGAATTTTGGCCACTGCATTTAAAAATGGAAGGGTAAAATAGAACAGTGGTAATTATCATTCCTAGATAGATGATAATCACAATTTCAAGGGAGGGGGTAAAATTTTGCGAATGAATATAACACTTAGTCCCCACAAAATACATGAAAACTGATATTCCAAAATATCAACAAATACATGTAAGGAAAGGCAGATATCATTTTTTCAAAATGAAACTTTAAATGGGAACAATTACTAAGACCTGATCTAGGCTATCCTACATTTGTGATATCTGCATCCATATTTTCTTTTGTAATGAAGTCAACAATATAAAGTTTAATGGCAACTATTTGAGCTGCAAATATTCAATTCATGTTTTTCCAGCATGCTAAATTGCAGTCCGCACCTAAAGCACAATAAAGTAAACTAGATGAATCTTCGACCACGCGTGGTCGAACTTTATGCCTCCGCCATTACCAAATCAGAAATAAATGGCACTTCATGTTGATTTATTTTCATTTATACATGTACAATGACATCTTTGACCTTGACCTTTGACCTTGTGACCCCAAAATCTAATGAGAGCATTGCCCTTTCCATATGCATACATGAGCCAAGTTTGTTGAACCATCAAATGGTTACTGAGTTATCACAAGAACGAACCATTTCTATGTACATAATGACCTCTATGACCTTTGACCTTTGACCCCAAAATCTAATCAGATCATTATCCCTCCCATATGCATACTTGTACTAAGTTTGAGGTTGATCTGTCAAATGGTTGTTGAGTTATGGTGAAAACGAACCATTTCTATGTACATAATGACCTCTATGACCTTTGACCTTTGACCTTGAGATCCCCAAAACTAATCAGATCATTGTCCCTCCCATATGCATACTTGTGCTAAGTTTGAGGTTGATCGGTCAAATGGTTGTTGAGTTATGGTGAAAACGAACCATTTCTATGTACATAATGACCTCTATGACCTTTGACCTTTGACCTTGTGACCCCAAAATCTAATCAGATCATTGTCCCTTCCATGTGCATACATGAGCCAAGTTTGAAGCCAATCTGTAAAATGGTTCTTAAGTTATCGTGAGAACGAGCCATTTTTATGTGTATTATTACCTCTATGACCTTGACCTTTGACCTTGAGACTCCAAAATCTAATCAGATCATTGTCCCTCCCATATGCATACACGAGCCAAGTTTAAAGTTAATCTGTCAAACGGTTCTTAAGTTATCGCGAGAACGAAAACGGGACGGACGGACGGAGGACCCGAAAACATAATGCCTCCGGCAGCCACCTACGGTGGGCGGAGGCATAAAAATTACCCGTGGTTTTTCAACAAAAGCAAAAATTGCTAGCTCTGAACAACAGAACAGTCAGTGTAAAATGTGGATTTCAATATCTTGAAATATGGAATACAAATAAGGAAACTGGCATTTAACTTACTGATATGTTTGTATATTCAGGAGAGATGCTTTCTAGGTGTAATAATCTTCTCTCCAGATGTTTCAGTCTTTGGAAAACATCCTCAGAAGAAGTATTACCTGTACGTATTAGAACAAAACAAAACAAGACATAAAGGAGTATGACAATGGAAGCAAACACCTCAACTGAAATTGAGATTTAAAAAAAATCCTTTGAATAACAAAGATATAAAAGTGAACAGTGGTGAGAGGAATACTACAGAAGTTAATAACTCTTTGAGAAGGATTTGATTTCAGAATAAATTGCACTTTCCATAGACCCTAAACTAATTTGTCTCAGGCTTAGTGTTCAGTGTGTAAACATAACAAATTAACAATAACATGAAATGAAATTGCCAAACACTGAAATAAAATAAAATAGGATAAAGGGTTCACTGGCTGATATAAGACGTTCTTGTAATGATGCTGCAAGGCTCACAATATCAAATCATAAATGCCCAAGTGTTATCTTCTTTTAAAACAAAAATGATCAAAATAATAAAAAAAATCCTTTGAATAACAAAGATATAAAAGTGAACAGTGGTGAGAGGAATACTACAGAAGTTAATAACTCTTTGAGAAGGATTTGATTTCAGAATAAATTGCACTTTCCATAGACCCTAAACTAATTTGTCTCAGGCTTAGTGTTCAGTGTGTAAACATAACAAAATAACAATAACATGAAATGAAATTGCCAAACACTGAAATAAAATAAAATAGGATAAAGGGTTCACTGGCTGATATAAGACGTTCTTGTAATGATGCTGCAAGGCTCACAATATCAAATCATAAATGCCCAAGTGTTATCTTCTTTTAAAACAAAAATGATCAAAATAATGAAATGTGTACAAAAATCAACAACAGATTCTAGTCACTTATTTCAGAGCTTTGATTATGGCTGAAAAGTCTTTGACAGACAAGCCAAACAAAAACAATTCTTAACTTTGGTCCCCGGGGGGGTCACTTCCATTGAAGAGTGGACAGCATCTGCGAGAAAAAAAACGCAGAAAAAGGGTATTTTTTCAGGGGTAGGCACGGAACGCGAATCGAGTGTCAAAAACGCCCCAAAATGAAAAAAAGCCCCCTAAATCACGATAATCTAAAACGCGAAAAGGGTATGTAATTTGCACTGACTGCGGGACCGACTGTAACAACACCCATGAACGGAAAATCCTATAACGCCTGTGTAAAACATAATGAGACAGTGAATTATCTCGTGATAAAAACGGCTCCAAACTTTCAATGGACCCCACTATCACTCTCAAGTCAAGGTATGAAAATGGGAATATCCTTGTTTATGGTATGAATATCCCATCAATTAATGAAATCTCCGTTTAGGATGTGCAAATCTGGGACATCTGCACAAAATCTGTGTTTAGGTTGTCCTAGCGGCCTGCCCTTGAATCCACATTTAGGGTATTTTTTTTAGGACGATTGGGGGGGATGGGGTCGCTGACTTTGCTCGCTCGTAGAAACAGAATGGTTGTGTAAAACATAATGAGACAGTGAATTATCTCGAGATAAAAACAGCTCCAAACTTTCAATGGACCCCACTATCACTCTCAAGTCAAGGTATGAAAATGGGAATATCCTCGTTTATGGTATGAATATCCCATCAATTAATGAAATCCCCATTTAGGGTGTGCAAATCTGGGACATCTGCACAAAATCTGTGTTTAGGGTGTCCTAGCGGCCTGCCCTTGAATCCACATTTAGGGTGCTTTTTTTAGGACAATTGGGGGGGGGATGGGGTCGCTGACTTTGCTCGCTCGTATAAAACAGAATGGTTGTGTAAAACATAATGAGACAGTGAATTATCTCGAGATAAAAACAGCTCCAAACTTTCAATGGACCCCACTATCACTCTCAAGTCAAGGTATGAAAATGGGAATATCCTTGTTTATGGTATGAATATCCCATCAATTAATGAAATCTCCATTTAGGGTGTGCAAATCTGGGACATCTGCACAAAATCTGTGTTTAGGTTGTCCTAGCGGCCTGCCCTTGAATCCACATTTAGGGTATTTTTTTTAGGACGATTGGGGGGGATGGGGTCGCTGACTTTGCTCGCTCGTAGAAACAGAATGGTTGTGTAAAACATAATGAGACAGTGAATTATCTCGAGATAAAAACAGCTCCAAACTTTCAATGGACCCCACTATCACTCTCAAGTCAAGGTATGAAAATGGGAATATCCTCGTTTATGGTATGAATATCCCATCAATTAATGAAATCCCCATTTAGGGTGTGCAAATCTGGGACATCTGCACAAAATCTGTGTTTAGGGTGTCCTAGCGGCCTGCCCTTGAATCCACATTTAGGGTGCTTTTTTTAGGACAATTGGGGGGGGGGGATGGGGTCGCTGACTTTGCTCGCTCGTATAAAACAGAATGGTTGTGTAAAACATAATGAGACAGTGAATTATCTCGAGATAAAAACAGCTCCAAACTTTCAATGGACCCCACTATCACTCTCAAGTCAAGGTATGAAAATGGGAATATCCTCGTTTATGGTATGAATATCCCATCAATTAATGAAATCCCCATTTAGGGTGTGCAAATCTGGGACATCTGCACAAAATCTGTGTTTAGGGTGTCCTAGCGGCCTGCCCTTGAATCCACATTTAGGGTGCTTTTTTTAGGACGATGGGGGGGGGGGGGGGGGATGGGGTCGCTGACTTTGCTCGCTCGTAGAAACAGAATGGTTGTGACCAAAGCCCCCCCCCCCGGCTTTGGTCACAGGGCAAGGTTAGAGGGAATTACAAACAACAATCTTGACAGCTAATAGGTAAGTAAATACCTGGCTTGATTTTGAGGAAAGATTCCATGTTGTGAAGCCTTTCTTCTATCCCTGTTACAGGGCCAGTTGGACCGTCAGAGCCAGAGGACTCTCTTGCATTCCTGACTCTTTTAACAGCAGATCTCACAGGAGGCACTGTGATCAAAGCTGGTCTAGTTTGAGGTCCATACTTGTTAACCACCTTTGATACTGTTAAAAAAAAATGAAATTGGAGTTTTTTACATTTTTATTGCTTGTATGCAAAACTTAATATGTGTATGCGTGTACATTAAACCTTCATCTTAATAATAAACAATAGGTCATGCTATTTCTATCAAATAATGTAACTGTTGGTTTGATAATAGAAAATCTTCCATGATATCATTATTTGGGACATATATTTCACTTATCAAATACATCACTGCAATTATTGTGTAAATTTTCTTCTAACAAAATTTCACAATTGTTACATTTTTCTTGGTAATCATAAAACCGGTGTTCAAAAAACTGTTCATAAAACTTGCAAGTGATTCTGCATCTTAATTAACTCCCATAATATATCCTTTATTCGCTGTATTTGCTGAGTGGTACCTTTAACATGACTCTTTCCACCAGTCTTGGATGTGAATACAGCATCAGTTCTTGCACAGGTGGTCTCCACTGGGTGGGGATGGGGCACTACGGTACAGAACTCCCTCCGATTAGTGTCGTCTTTCTCTATCTGCTTGCGATCTATAAATGCCTGGATCCTTCTGTAAATCTAAATAAAAAAGTGGAAACCATTCACTAATTAATAAGAGAAATAACAAAATTATAAATTATAATACTAAACACTACTACCCCCCAGGGGGGGGGCACTCGACCCCAAAAGTGACGGGGATGTGCCCAGGCAAGACAAAAAACGGGGGCTTTGAAACAGGCTTATTTTGAAAAGGAGGGTCTTCGGAACGGGCTTCGGAACGACAAATGTTTGTGAAAACGGTTAAACGGGGGTCTTTGGAACGGTTTGCCTGCATGTGAGTGCGTATGTATCCCTATGAAATGGGCATGCGTGCATGCAGCTTGCCCGGCACGGGCGCCGGGTGCGCTCTTGCGCAGAGGCGATGGTCGGACAGCGCGCGCTGGCTGGCCTACGTGCGAAATGGTGCGGGCCGCTTTTCACCAAAAATGATGCTCATTAAACAGAGCAATGCGGCCGGAACGGCGAAACGAAAAACATGCTGCTTTGGAACAGATTTCTTTCTTCTTTTTTCTCGATAAGAAGAAAATGCTATGCTTTGGAACGGAAATCGACGTCTGAAAAAGGGGGTCGTCAAAGTGACACATCCCCGTACCATCAATATATGTGAGTGCCCCCCCCCCCCCCCCCCCCCCCCCCCCCGCTACTACCACTACAATCAAACTTGCTTTATCAACCACCTGTCTATAACAACCACAAATTTTGTTTCTCTTGAACAGTTTTTCCAAAAGAAACATGTATTAAAGACAGTCAGTCGTGGGCTTCAATGGGGAATTTGACACCATGTGTGCCTACCTAGTAACAGGTGTTGTCCATCACCATGAGTTTTACAACCAACAGACCTTATGTAATGCTCTGTATATTCCACCCTTCGCCCCATTTGGACAAGTCATTATCTCATTTTCCCTGGCCCGACAATGCCCGAAGCAGGCCGAAGAATGTTTATGGTGGGACAGCTTGTTTTGCTGTGCTCCAGAAATTTAGTTTCATTACTACTACTACTGCTGCTACTACTACTACTACTACTACTACTACTACTACTACTACTACTACTACTACTACTACTACTACTACTACTACTACTACTGCTGCTACTACTACTACTGCTACTACTACTACTTCTGCTGCTACTACTACTACTACTACTACTACTGCTGCTGCTGCTACTACTACTACTAATACCACTACTTATTATACAAAAAAAAAAAAAAAAAAAATATATATATATATATATATATATATATATATATTTGTGCAATGAAAATGAACTGGATTACTGGATGTCCCCTTATGATGCTGAACCTTTGAATACAGTGAAGTTGATAAACCTTAACTGATGAACATACCTCCTTACTGTCTGCTGTGATTTGGATGACCTCAGGGTCAAGGTTCACAGGGTCAGTCTTTGGACTCTCTGCTCGTTCCTTGCAGCTGGAGAAAGGGGTATCATCAGACATGCCATCAGCATTTGATGAATCACACAAGTTATGCAGATTCTAGATTCATAACAAAGGGGATGGATAAAAATAATAAATGGTACACTGTATATTAGTTTCAGCTTTGAGGGTCTAGCGATGACTTTTGAAATCAAATGGTGTTACCCTTGCATATGTTTTCAATTTTATAATTTGAAGTGAAAGTAGCCTAGCTTTGAGTATCAGAATTTAACCGTTATAAAAATGATCATATGCTTGATTTCTGTAAGTCAAGGGGTAGCAGTTCAAAGTCCCACTTCAATGAAGAAATATACAAACAAACAAACAAACACTTCACAACTTCTTAATTTGGAGATATCTCTTACATCATAATATGCACACATCTTTCTAAGTTCTATTGGGATAAATAGCAAATCTTTTTAAGATAAGGTCCTTGTGATAGCTTTACCTGTAAGTCTTGAATGAGTACTGACACACTGTTCTGTAGCACTGATGGTTTGACATCAAGCTCGGATAACATACTCTCATCTATCACCATGGAAATTGATGATGAGAGTTGTGCCTGGAAGATAAATGAAATGATTAGGGTTTACAAGGGGACAGATCAGAAAATTTTATTACTGAATGATCTGAATCATCATTCAAGGAATTAAAATAGAACAAAGTTGTTAATTTGATCCATACTATAAAAAATCTGCTGGCCCAATATTAAAACGGAATCAGGGCAATTACACAAAACAAAATCAATATTCAAGCTGTAATATATATATATAGATAACCCTAAAAAAAAAAAAGGTTAACAAAGTAACGTAACACTAACTAGGCCTAGTTACAGTTACGTCACTCATCCTGTGTACTCGGTCAATGAATTGACCTTGTCCTGCAAATGTGACAAGTCTGTACCGAAACTACATAGCATGCTTTTCTATTGGTTACTCAACGACATGCTGTCAACCTACGAGTCTGATATTGATAAGCATCAGTTTTCTTCTTAGAATTCACCATTTTCTGTTCATTCATCAGATATGAAGCAGAAAGGGGAAAATTGAGAGCCAGTCAGGAACATGGCTGGTAAGTAAAATCAAAACTTTTCTTCTCTTTTAAAGATCTAAGTCAATGTATTTCGCGTTCGCGTCTGCAATTTGTTTCGCTATTCAAAACGCTGTTTTGCCCTACGGTTGAATTACATGTCATCTTTGAGTTTTACTAACTTTTTGTTACTTCTGCTTTTTCCTCTTCATCTTTTCTTCATCTATTCATCTTTGGCTTTGCTCTTCTTTTTGGTCTTCTTTATAATGTTTATCATGTCCTCATTTTCTCTGCATTTTTTCTTCCTCCCTCCTCTTCATCTGACGTTCTACATATTTTTCTTCATATGGGTAGCTCTCCCTCCTTCTCTCTCTCTCCCCCCCCCCCCCCCCCCCCCTCTTCTTTCTCTTCAAGTTCAATCATCGACCGACTTACCTTTTCCATGAATTTCTGGAAGGATTCTGCAAATCTTTCAGTAAATTCTGCCACTTCCATTGCTCTCAATTTCAGAATGATGCATCTACTACTAGTTTACATTTCCTCATCGGTCTGGTGTCCGTCATGACACCACGAAAACACCACGAAAATAGACAGAGAATGCAATCCTTCAAATTTAATTCAGTATAAATGTAGTGCAGTGCGTGCATGCAACATAGATAGGCGCCAGGCGGCCCTCGCCAACTAGGGGCCGGCCAGCGCCAGGGCCGGGCGTACCGTACCGGGGTCGGAGATGCTACCGCTAGCGCTGGAGATGCGGCGCGGCAATTGTGCGCGCGTGCGCACCTACGTGCGCGTACGTGTGCGCGATTAGCACTCGCGGGGGATTTGAAATGCAACAATTTCAACGGCGTTTTGATCCATATATCGCTTCTTTTCACCTGAAAGACCCATCAGGAAAAGAATAAAATGGAAGGAGATCACGGAACAAGGGCTGTAGATGAGTGGGAACTGAGTAAAGAGAATGTTCTACCACTGAAACAGGGTCGAAAAATGACGAATCTCACGGCTGCTCTTCAACCACAAAGCTTCAATCGGCAACAACAACTGATTTTGCAGAGGCAGTGAGTAACTGTTGTTAGACTCTATATGATGGGGGCCCCTTGTCTGCGCACCTATAATTTCACTTGAAATTGACAAGCTTTTCATTCGGTATTCTTCTAATGACTGACCTAATTTTAATCCTCATATCC
This sequence comes from Echinometra lucunter, assembly GCA_029962745.1. Classification (NCBI taxonomy): domain Eukaryota; kingdom Metazoa; phylum Echinodermata; class Echinoidea; order Camarodonta; family Echinometridae; genus Echinometra; species Echinometra lucunter. Next base: position 292,038 of record CM057152.1, on the reverse strand, counting down.
TAGAGAGTAACTGTGCCAAAACTTTTCATCACAATTCGAATAAGGACAATGTTATTTTCACAAGAATTTATTATTTAAGAACATGCAGTGGTGAGTGGAAGTTAACTGAAAATGGGAGGGCATTAAAAGACTTTCGTCTTCCAAGGAGCCCGACAAGAGTAGTCAAGACAGGTGAATACAGGTGAAGGCAAACCCGGAGAATAGGGGACCGGAACGCGCGCATGCCATTCGTACTGTGCAGAGATCGGCAGAGACAGCCAAAAGTCGGTATGTGACAAGTCCATAATCAAGTTCAAAATGGCTTTGAAATATGTTTTAATCAGGTAATTAATAATTATGTTCTAATATATTACATTGTCCTCTCGGCTTTCAAATGTGTGATTATGTGGTGAAAATCATTTTGATTTTTGCCAGAAATGTTCTCAAACTCACATGTTTCATCCATGAATCTTGTGGAGATCGTCCCCCTTGCCGCCGACTCCGCCGCTGCCACTGGCTGCATTTGTTTGCACACAAATGAATATGTGCGCGCGTTCAACTGGATAGTGGCTTTTCTTTCAGACAGGAAGCAGTCTGTGGTTGTTAACGGCAAACAGTCTTCATGGAGGGATGTCTCCTCTGGTGTCCCCCAAGGCTCGGTCATCGGTCCGACTCTCTTCCTTCTCTTCATCAACGACATCCAAGATAACATCAAATCCTCTCTTCGGCTGTTTGCTGATGACTGTGTCGTCTACAGAGAGATCGTGACTGATGAAGACTTTCACATCCTACAGCAAGATCTACTACAGCTGTCATCCTGGTCTGCTACATGGCAAATGAAATTTAATGTCAGGAAATGTGCTGTACTTTCCATCACACGTAAACGCTCTCCTCGCACCTATGATTATTTTCTTGACTCCGATGCGATACCTAGAGCCAACAACTACAAATACCTGGGAGTGACAGTGACTACAGATCTGCGTTGGAATCTTCACTGCCAGGACATCAGGCGAAAGGCCAGTCGTACACTGGGCCTCATCCGCAGAACTCTATCACCGTGTTCCAAAAAGGTTAAGGCCAGGGCATATACTGCGTTAGTCCGTCCTCAACTAGAGTACGCTTCTGAGGCATGGAATCCGCACACTGTTACAGCTGTTGAATCACTGGAACAAGTACAAAGATCTGCGGCCCGATTCGTTCACTGTGACTTTAGGAGAACAACATCCTCCTCAGCCTTGGTCTCCACCCTTGGATGGTACAGCCTCCACACTCGTCGGCTCTTAGCACAATGCTCCCTTTTTCACCGGATGCACCATCAACTGGTTCGCGTGCCTTTGCCACAGGTCATTTCTCCAGCAACCTACTTTGGTAGGCACGACCATATAGCTAAATATGCCATACCCAAAGCTACAATAGACACATACAAATATGCAATGTTCCCTAGGACAGTACGGATATGGAACAGATTACCAGGACATGTCATTCTCCATGGAAACCCAACTACGTTCAGAGAGGCTGCACTACCTATCATCAGCATGATGCAGCCTCCTGTTGGGTCCCACATGCTATAAATGGACCAATGCATGTTTTTACTCGCACCCCTGCATGCTCATTTTTATTGTATATATGTGAGCCAACCCAAATCCTGCACCTTGTCACCTCCATTGGCACACGACATTATTGACATCCCAGTATAGCTTCCAAGGAGCTGCGTTTTGGGATTATTGCGACAAGTAACAAGTAACAAGTCCCGGTCCCCTATTCTCCGGGTTTGCCCAGGTGAATAAAGAATAGACGACGCTGTCATTTTGACACTAAAAATGGGCAGGTTCCCTTGTCTGCGTACTCTACTCATTCACTTTACGCGCAGTTCGGGATTATTTTCATGAAACTTGAAAGGTGGCATTTTCGAGGCATGTGAGTAAAAATACATAAAATACATGTTCTTTACCAGTTTTCCCTCATTTGGAACGTACTTAATGTAGGGCCAAGTTGTGAGCATCATAATGCAGAAACATTGACATTGACTAAGTTGGACTAGAGAAAGAGATGGAAGGGGGGGGGGGGGTTGTACATGCATGAAGACTTGTAAACCTTATGAAAGTTATGTTATAATTACACATTTTGTCAAAATAAAAGTAGAATGCCATCACACAATCCTTTGTCATGGTTGTAGTTTGAATTGAAAAGAAAACAGAACTCAATTTTCATTTTTTTTGTTATGTGTCCGGACAGGTTGTGTATCTTGACAGTCGATTCAAAATAACCACTGTAAGAAGTTTACAAGCAAAATTTCCTAAATTTTTGTAACACTTGTGTCCATGGTGTCAGACAATCATAGAGAACAAATATTGATTATGATTGAAAAATCAATTTTAATGAAAAGAGAGTCCAAGAGAAGCAATGAAAAAAGTTCCATCAAAAAGGGTTTGAAAATGAGAAAGTTACTATGGCGATCCTCAAATTGGTAACGTTGCTTCAAAATGGCAGGTTCAGAAGGACAACTCTCATTTTCTACACAAAATTTCATATTTCCTCCATTATCTCTGAGGGTGCAACTTGTCTTCTTAGCTCAAGATATATCATGGGAAAATGTATTTGACACAGCATATATTGAGATCAAAGATTAAAGCAACATCTTTAACGTTAAAGATAATGGAGAAAATATGAAATTTTGTGTACAAAATATATTGAGAGTTGTCCTTCTAAACCTGCCATTTTGAAGCAACATTGCCAATTTGAGGATTGCCGTAGAAAGTAAATTGAGACTTCTAAAACTTTCATAACTTTCTCATCTCCTAACCATTTTTTATAGAACTTTTCAAAAAATTTCTTCTCTTTATCCTCTTTTTTTCATTAAATTTTATTTTTCCCCAGGGTTTCATTCTCCTCTAGACTCTAACTAGTACATCATTAGTATGAGGCTGAACGCTGGAACCAATTAAAATTAATTTTCCTGTTTCTTGGTTTTTCTTGCAGGGGTTTTGAGACTGAGCTGAGGACATACGAAGGAGATGACCACTTAGATCCCTGGATTCGATATATTCAATGGACGGAGCAGAATTTTCCCCAGGGCGGCAAGGACTCTCACCTGGGTGTGCTGATGCAGAAGTGCCTTATCCAGTTCAAGAATGATGAGCGTTACAAGCAGGACACCCGTTATGTCTCAATCTGGCTTAAAATGGTACAATATTGTGCTTTTGAAAAAGCATTTAAGGGGAAAATGATTCCCTTCCTACAGCTGGCAAAATGCTGTCATATTGAATAAACTTGGTAAAACATAGTGCAAGAAATTTCTGTCTCCAATTAATTAAAGGAAATTTTAGTCCAAGGCCCATTTTGTAAATTTCCAGAATCAACATCTAGTAGTGTTGAAGTTTTATACCTTGTTATATTTTCAGAATTTTGTTTATGACCATGACAGTATTCATGCACAGTTATTATTATGATTAAAAACAGAATTAAAAAAAAATGATTGAGGCAAATGAGTAATACTGTAGAATAAAGTATTAAAGTTTACTATCAAGTCTGAAAGCTACCGCACGTTTGATGAATAGCAAATGCATCTCGTGTGTTAGTCACATGTTTCGTCATTGGTTATTATTTTGTGATCTTTATCTTGAAATACTTTCCAGGCTCAATATGACAGCGAGAGTCTGGAAATTTTCAAGTTCATGCAAGCCAACCAGATCGGGACCCAGCTGACCCTGTTCTATGAGTCCTGGGCCTGGGAGCTAGAACAGGTCGGGAACACCAAGAGGGCTGATGCCATTTACAAGGAGGGTCTGGCCTGCAATGCACAGCCCCAAGACAGACTAGAGAGAGCTCTGATGTAAGTTCAGGGTTCGTATGGGTCAGGGAATTGGAAATTCTTTTTTCCAGAAGCATAAAGTCAGGAAAAGTCAGGGAATTTGTCAATATCTTCTGGAAAGTCATGGAAAATAATTTATTCAAGATATATTTCATGTTAATAAATTCACGCTCTGGTCAGCCCTGCATTCATGGCACTTGGATCAGCTTTGAAACTCTTTCAATCTGCGTGCTTTTTATGTAAATTTTGCATCACATGTGATCGATGAGTCATGGAAATTTGCATTTTTCTGCCCTGGAAAGTCATGGAAAGTCATGGAATTTTGAAAATGTATAAGTGTATGAACCCTGAAGTTTCCTTTCCTGTCAGGTAGAAACAGCAACAATAATGAAGATATTTATACTGTGCAACATAATCACCCCAAAAGCCCAGAGGGTGCTCAAGGTGTTTTCCAATGAATTATTATTACCCCAGCAGTGCCAGGTACCCATTTATACATACCTGGGGCCCGAAACACAATGGTTTGCGATCAGAATGGTTAAAACAACCATTCTGATTGGTCTAGGGTCACCTTTTTGAACGAACATGAAACAATGATCTTGATTGGCTGTTACAACTTTGCGATTGATTGCAAATCTTTGTGTTATGGGGCTGTGGGTAGAGTAGAGTGTAACAAAGGTGGAGTAAATGTCTTGTTGAAGGACATAAGGAGCCAGGCTGCATCAGTGGGAATTGAACTCAAGGCCTTCTGATTAAGAGCATGTGCTTTTACCAACTTTTCCAATACCCCTCCTAGGGTTAACATCTCCACTGTAGAAGGAAAGAAAAGAATTTATTTTCTGGAATGGAAATATACATGTGTTTCATATGTGAATTACTGAATGATTGTGATGCGCTGGTTATTATTCCACAAGATATGTTTGTAATGAACATTTTGCCCTCTTCAAAATCCTTTATCAGTGTTGTTAATAGCTAGTAATTAGTTCTAACAGAATTTGGTGATTAATTTTGAGACATTTTTTTGAATGCCAGAGAGTTTCAGTCACGTGTTGGCCGAGCTACAGTGCAGCAAATGCAAGAGGGGATGATGAACCCTACTTCTACTGCATCTACTGAAGATCAACGAGCCACTCTGGGAGACCTCAGAGCTAGGGGAAAAAATCAAAAAGTAGGAACTAGTAGAACTGGGACTGCAAAGCTTTGTAAGTTGAATTCCTGTTAACTATAGATAGACTTCTCATTCTGTTCTCTTCCTAAATTTATTAGAGGTGATTTGGAAACTAAAAATAGACAGGCCATAGTTCTGAACTCTAGATGGATTCAAAATACTGAAGCAGTGAACTTTGAATAATATTTCTGCTGTAGCTTTTCATATTGTAAAGAGTACTATTAAATTTATAGATAACAGATTGTTTAAATTTTTTTCTTTATTATACACATATTTTTTTGTAATTAATGAAACAAGATATGTTTATTTTGAGAGAATTAATCAAACATTTTAGTATCTTTACATGCTTAGTAAGTAACAAATGATGAGTTGATGAAACTTCCCAAAACTTCTTAATTCCCACATGCAGCCAGTCGGGGTGGTCTTCAAACTGCCCCTGCCCCACTCCAGCAAAGATCCAACCAGATCAACATATTCTGTGATGATGGTGCTCCAAGTTCTGGGGCACCCCAACCCGCTTCACAATGGCAGCATCTACCATCTCGCGCAGAGGCTCAGAAGGAGAATTCTAGGTCTGCCGGTCAGTGGACAGGTCAAAGGGTATGTATCAGCGAGACTACCAAAACAGCGGTTTCATGTTTGAAATAGTGGACAATTCTCACACCATTGTTCTTTTACATGTCCATTTGATAGCATGGAGTACCAAGATTCCTCATGGGATTCTTTCTATCTTGCAAAATGACAATGACAACAATCCGAAAGATATCACTTATATCACAGTTTAAAAATTATTGTGAAATAACAGAAATTTGTGAAGTGAACATTGGATATTTGCTTGATATTTAAAATGTTGAGATCTAGCAGAGAAGTTAAGCGAATCTTAAAATCTGAGAAAGGCTGAAAGTAATATGTGAGCTTTCTCATTATTTTATTATGTCAGTTATAAACAATATCATAGTAGAAAGGTTACCTAATGGGGTTTTGCTCTCAAAACTTTTGCCCATGGTTTGGTGTTCATTGGGTTGCACATGTATGAAATAAAACATTCAAAGTCTTTGATGACTTTTTTTCTCAACAATTTCCAGCAAAAGATGCATATTTCTAAAAAAATCTCAGTTAGGGTGAATTAAAACATATTACATATGGCCTTTGATTAACTGTTTTAAAATATATTTCAAGATTCATTGTAATGTCTTCTTGTTTGAACTACTGATTAATTGTACAGCTTCCTCAGAGGAATGTTCCAAGGATGAATTTTCAAGAAGTTAGCAGCTACTCCAAACCTGACTTTGCTGTCCATGTTGATGATAATGCAGAGCAGATGACGTAAGTGCAAAAGATAAATATATTTGTAGACGAATTCTCCATTCATTATTTTCAGTTCTAAAGATGACTAGAAGTATTTGTGCAACACATTTTTAATACTGAATTCTGACTTTGCTTTTATCCTATATTGACATTACTTAAATTTTTGGGGGGCACTTGATGATGAGATGATAAATACGTGCCAGTATAAGTTTATGCTAGAGTTTTGCCAAAAACCTTGCAGATAACATTTGTGATAACATATTTTGTGCTAACTTTATAAGAATTTGTTTGGTCCAGCGGTCCACACCTTTTCAGGAGGTACCAAAGATGATTTTTACCCTGGCACTTACTTTTTACCTCTTCAAAATATCATATTTTTAAAGCATATGTCTTGTAAATAGAATCTGCTTTCCTCCTTGCCATTTTGACAGAACTCCATGCAAACCAATCGAAATGGGTTTTCAAGTGCTGAGTGAGAAAAAACATTATAAGCCAACCAATGCCCTTCATCACATCAAGCAGGTATGTATTCACATTTAGACTACATAAACTGATCTTTTATGAAAGTTATATAGTCTCTTGGCCATAGCAAATTCAACTGTATCTACCAGGGGATGTGTTAAACAAGATATTTGTTAAACATTATACATCTGGGTGACTGCAAAAATTAATGATAATAATGACAATAAAATTATAGTGATTTGATAAATGATACTGCCTTTTCCAGAGAATGCAAGGCTCTTTGTCTGTGGTCAAATAAAGCAGAATGGTAGCTCTTGTTTGGAGCTGTTTTTTTTTTTGTTCCTTTAGAAAGCAAGTGAAATATCATTTCTAAGAAATTCATAGAGCCCATTTTGGTCTGTTACTTTCTACATATAAAAACAGTTTCATGATTTGTTACAGTTTTAACAATAGCTTTGACTAATTAGCTGCATGATAGGTAACACCATTGCACCCCTTCACTGAAAGTTATTTTCTTTTGTTAATATTTCAAGGACACCGTGAACGACAATACAAGAGTGATGTACTGTAAGCATCTCATCTATGGTGGTGCTAGGGAGATGTCGTTTGAAGAATTGCGTGCTGTCAAGGACAAGACAAAGAGAAAGGAGAGAGAACTTCAAGGTAACATCTCATGATCTCACTTGCAAATAATGCCGGAAAAACTGTTCTAGTTTGGTGATCAGAGTAATTGGTATCACGTGTGTATTTTTTCCAATCAGAATGTGAATGAAATAGCTTGCAATTGCAGGACAATGCGGCTTGGAAGGCAAATAACCCTTATCCCATTGCCTACAGGAACCAGATGGTTTCTGTATGAAGCACGGAGGACTGAGAGAATACATTAACCATCAGGTTAAGAATGTGAAAGATTCCTGCATCTCAAGAAATTATTTTTTGTTGAGATACTTAAGGACCCTCTTATTTTGGACTCATCCTTCAAATGAATTCCTGTTTGAAAGCTGAAATAGAGACATGGCCCCTAAAATGGAAACAAAGAATTTCAACATCAAATACAAGTATTTTCCAAATTGCACACTTCAGTTACAGGAAGTTACTTTAAGTGTTAAATGATTAAATTATAACTTCCATTGGAATTTTCATATTTTACTCTGTAGCAAAAATGGAAGAAGCTGACAGGATACGAGAGGACATGGTGAGGAAGCAGAAGGAACAAGATGAAATGATTGCCAAGATGCAGGAAAAGTTGGAGCAACAGAGGTATGATGCCAATCAGTCATCAGTATCATCTCCATGTAGCCATATTCCATGACATTATATTTCATTCAAATTCCCAAAGATATATTTCACTATAGCAGGTCACTTAAGCCAGTCAGTGATGGTCAGTGGACATGGTTTGTTAGCCGTACAAAATTAACTTGAGACTCTTCAGAAAGAATGTGGGTTTCCAGATGGATATATTTCATTTCATTCCATTGTGATGACATGATAATTAAAAAAGGTTATTTGGCTTGCATATCATCTTATGCGTGCTCTTCAGTCATCCTCAACTATTAATGTTGTCTCCTCTCTTTATGTACAATTGTGCAGACTCCAGCAAGAGCAGTATATTGAGTTGCTGGTGAAGCAGAAGGTCGAGGCAATGGCTCCCCAGCTGTCACATCATCAAGGATCACAGCAAACCCAACCTCCAATGGTGCAGCCTACACCAGTAGCACCACAGCAGCCTGCACAAATGGTGCCAACACAGCCTGTTCCAGTTGCTCCGCAGCAGCCAGCCCCGGTGGCACCAATTGCCCAGTATGCATCTTGTGCACCTGGAGCATCAGCTCCCCAGACAAGGGGATCTTCTAGCCAAGCTGCTGCTCGCTCTCATCCCTCACCCTTGGACAGTATACCAGACTGCATTGATGCCACCAAACAGAGGCAAAGATCAAACTCAGGGTAACTTTCAGGCATAAAAAATATATTCCATAATGTAATGCAGCATAGTGAGTGCAGTGTACCTTTGTGCAGTTATGTGATTTCCATCAGTTATAATACACTGTACATGTTAAGAATCTCTAGGCTTCTGATTGGTCAACACTGTGACCATAACATTGATGCATGAATGGAGTGAATTACACATTGAGCTGACTTTACTGCATACATATGTTGGCAGTATAAAAACTTTTTTTCATCTGTAGTCATTCTTTTAACTAAGTGAGATTTGACAGTCACATTTCATTTGCTTTTCCTCTCTAGCGATTCAACTCTTGCCTGTACAAAGCAGTTAATGTTTGATGACCTGACAAGTGCAACAGGTATGGAAATTCTTTGCTTATTGTAGAATGACTTAGATCTAACCAAATCCTCACATGGATCATAGCATACAATAAGACTCTCGTATGCTGTGAAATGAAGTTTGAGGATTCCATGTGCATTCTTCATTGTGCACCCTGTTCCAGTTGGCAGTTTATATATTTGCTGAATTCTAATTGACATTGAATGATGTCAGATATGCTGTGATACTTGACTAAGCAACTTTCCAAATCATGACTGCATGGTAGTTGAGCCAGTAGCCTGCACATGGATACGTCTGAAGAGAATGTTCTTTTGAGATTTTATTCAGATGGCATTTATTCACTTATCTATGGTTGTATGCCGGTAATATTTGTTATTTCTTGTTTGACAGGAAACTTCAATATATTCTGTGACCCAGACCAGGGTCCTCCAGCCAAACCAGCTCCTCAGTATCCAACAGTAGCTGCTGCTGCTAAGCCACCTACGGCTCCTCTATCTCAACGCATAGCAGCTCCAACACCCTGCAACCCCTCCTCCTCCTCCTCGGCCTTCTCTGTCCATCAACAGCAACCTGTGAATGCTCCTCCATCAAGGAGCAGTCAGCAAGTCGAGCAAGAGACCACCACTCCCAACCAGAGCTTTCTCACAAACACCAGTACCACCAATCTTATTGGGTCAGGCCCTCACAACGACAAAACGCCTCTGTCCTCAATGATCAGCGAAAAAACCCCATCCTCAGCGTCTTTCACATCGTCATCAATGGGTCGTTCCAGGAATGGTCGGCTGAGCAATATCCGCACCCCTAAAGGTCTGACGGCACCCTCGCCCACCATCAACACCAAGGAAGCTCTAGGAGTTATCAACGCGATGCTTAATTGCTCATTGAAGAATAACCAGTTTGATTTAGACGGTGGAGATTTCATGAATCAGATGACTCACCAGGACAAGGACTGTGAGATGGAGTTTGCACATGTTGAGAGCAATGGTAAGCCATTTTTACTATGTTTATTTATTTTTTTTTTTTTTATTTTTTTTTTTACGCCTCCGCCCACCGTAGGTGGGTGCCGGAGGCATTATGTTTTCGGGTCGTCCGTCCGTCCATCCCGTTTTCGTTCTCGCGATAACTTAAGAACCGTTTGACGGATCAATTTCAAACTTGGCTCGTGTATGCATATGGGAGGGACAATGATCTGATTAGATTTGGGGATCTCAAGGTCAAAGGTCAAAGGTCATAGAGGTCATTATGTACATAGAAATGGCTCGTTCCCTCAATAACTCAATAACCATTAGATGGATCAACTTTAGACTTGGCTCATATATGCATATGGGAGGGACAATGATCTGATTAAATTTTGGGGTCTCAAGGTCAAAGGTCAAAGGTCATAGAGGTCATTTTGTACATAGAAGTGGTTCGTTCTTGTGATAACTCAGTAACCATTTGACGAATCAACTTCAAACTTGGCTCATGTATGCATATGGGAAGGACAATGATCTGATTAGATTTTGGGGTCTCAAGGTCAAAGTTCAAAGGTCATAGAGGTCAGTATATACATGAAACTTGCTTGTTCTTTCAATAAATCAACAACTCTGTGCTGGTTCAACTTCAAACTTGGCTCTCATAAGATTTGGGGGTCACAAGGTCAAAGGTCTAGGTCAAGGATGTCATTGTATAAATGAAAATAAATCAACATGAAGTGCCATATATTTCTGATCTGGTAAATGGCGGAGGCATATAGTTCGAACACGCGTTGAGGATTCATCTAGTTTAATGAAAACTTCGTTTAGACAGCCTTTGCACTCAAGAACAAAAGCTAGCCTATGCTTGAAAATTGAAAAGAATGTATGTGCTGACACTACAATAGCCTAAGAAAGATGACTTTATGTTCCTATATCTCCAATCTCCAATCTACACATTTTATTGTCCGAAAGTGGAAATTCTTTTTGCCCAATTGATCGTGGGCCCGGCAGCCGCTGAGCAGCGCCAGATCGACGTTGCTCTATCCCTTTCAATTCTTTAACGCCAAAGAAGGTAGCAGCAACTTTCATCTTTTAATGTCTTTTTGGTATGACGTGGCCGGGGTTCGAACCCACAACCTCCCAATTGTGAGGCGGACGCTCTACCTACTGAGCCAACACATCGGTTGAGTCAATCTGCTGTGCTGGAATGTTACATGTGAAGCTTCCTGACTTATATATTTTGAATCAGCTAGATTTCCATCACATTAGCCAGGATCAAATTGTGCATCCTATAATATTCTATTCAATGAATGTAAATGTAAAAAAAACTTAAAGAACCCATCTAACTTTCCTATATGCATCACCTCTTTTCTAATTTCAAGATGTCAAGCCAGCCACCAAGGGTACAATCTTTGAAGACGGCAGTGCTTTCACTCGCATCGGAGCCTTTGGCAGTCAGGGCATTGTACCCAGGAGACAGCCTCTAGCCCCAAGGACTGATAAACCTCCAGAGCCATCAAATCCAGGTGTACCTCCACCATCATCCACATTCTCCTCCATACCTGTCTATCAAGACAATACGAAGCCTGAAGTCGAAGATGAAGTGGCAGGAAAGATCACTATATTTGAAGACGAGCCAGTGGATAACACCAAAGAGAATACGTAAGTTGAAATGATGCATTACTGTGTATATGGTCAATGTGCAATCATCAAAAATAGATATGCCCAGTTTCTTAATTTGAAGTGGAATCAAACTGTTGGAAAGGTTCATGGTGACATTTTATATTTACTGTATGATTTCTGAGTCTGTCATATTTTAATAAATGTCAAATTATTTATTTTCATTCAGGGTATATGAGAAAGGCAATATTAATTGCCAGTAGTTGTCATTCACTTTACTCGATTGAACAGACAAATATTAGGAAATAAGCTCAAGGGATATTGAAGCCATTACAGAAAATAACTTGATAATACCTGTTCTGCTGCATGAGCTAGAACATATCATTCTCACTGATTTTCTTCTGTGTCAACAGGCCACCATCTGATTACAATCAACATAAAGAGAAGAGAGAGATGGCAGGTGTTCTTCAGTCTTCTAAGAGTATTCCTTTCATTCCTCTGGAGGATCAAGAGCAAGAAGATGCCATTGTGAGTGTTCCGTTTCCATCATCCTCACAAGAAGTTTCATCATTCACGGAATCAATATCTACAGAAATTTAAAGACACAATACTTGCCAAATATATCTTCCTTTAAGAAAAATGAAAACATGGGTAAAGAATCGCACAGTGAAATAACCATAAAAAGTTGGCTTGCATGTAGGCAGGGCTCCAAACTGACTCGAGTGTGATCGAGCAAATCAAGGTCATGTTTCAAAACAATGAGGCCTACTAGTATAATCTCTACGATGGAAAACAATATTAGATATCCTTGCCATTTATGGGATCTTTCCCCTTAAACCCTACTCTAAAGGATAGTATTGTCAAACAGATCAAGAAAAGTTATGTGGAAAGTATTTTTTCCTATGAATTGTGGTATATGTTTAAATTCACAGAAACATTCAGTGCATTTTAAGCACAGCACATGCTTCTTCCTAATGAACAAAGGACTTTGCATTTTCTCAGGAAACTGATGCCATGGAAGTGCAGCCCACCTCTGACCCTCTGGCATCCTCTCAACACCTCTCCCACACCATGAACGTGACCCTACCCCCTACCGGAGCCGGCTCCAACTACTCCTTTGAGGTTGCTGCCCGCATGGCTTCCACCCCTTTCAATGACACCTCCTCTCACAAGCTCTCCTTCATTCCCCCCATGAGTACCATCAAACCAAGAGAGGTGAAGCAGGACTCTGCCTACCCTGGAAAGGAGGAGATGGGGGTGTTGTCCGTGCAGCAGCAGCAGCAGCAGCAGGAGGGGAGTGGGGTTGATGGGACAGGGGTGAAGAGAGAGGTTGGACCTACAACAGCTTCCAGAGTGATACCACCAGCCAATGAGAGCTTTGAGAAGACAGAGTTCACTGTCAATCATTCAGGGGGACATCTCAGGTGAGGACTATCGGTAAAAACTATCTACAACAGTATGTGAGAAATCCACTTCTGTACCTGAAAGTGGCTCAAGACCTTTTTTAAAATGTAATAGGAAGCTTTTATTATCATACATTTGTCAATGGTTAAGATGCCCTTTGGAAAGTTTATGGCATTTGCAACTGACAGCCCTAGAGGTGTGTTACATGTTTCTTGATAGCAAATGTGTGTGTCATTACATGTTGATAGTGACACTTTTGCACTGGGAAAAAAGAATGTAACATATCTTTATGAGATGAAATATCATGCATTGACTGACTGCATTATTTATGAGGATGTCATTTTGACATGTACACAATATTGTCTGGTTTGATAAAATGTTGCATGCACATTGCATTGATTTCTTTACTTATCCAGCCCTATCATGGAAACAAGTGCAGAGAATGCCCGTTCATCTGCCTCCAGCTCTGCCTCAACGACCAACTCTCATGCATCAGCTTCCTCCCTGGAATGCCACCAACCATCAAATACCACGCAGGTAGACAGAGAGAAGGACACTGCACCTACTGTCAAAGGATTTAGTATCCACATAGACGATGAACCTCAGAAACCCCAATATCAACCAAGAGATGGCCTCATGGAACGAAGCATGCTATCATGTGACCCTCAGGAGGACATGTTTGCACCAAAGGCATCAACAGGATCAGGCTTCCAAATCCATGTTGACAAGGAAGAGTCCAACCCTGCTCCCCAGGTGTCTAACAGCTTCCGTGCAAGAGAGAATTCACAGATGGAAGCAATGGAACTGTCCATGAAGGAGGTGTCTCTGAATGCCCATTCAGTTCTTGAATCTCATCCTTCACAAACAAAGACTAGGGAGACCGACTTCCTGCACAAGGATGACCTCCCTGATCTGGAGATGAGCTTTATACCAGACAGGACCATTCAGGATGCAGAACAAGTGGAGCAGGACATCACTACCTTTGGAATGGGGGAGGAGCCGTTGGACTACAGTGACCCATTCAATGCTGGCCTTCAGAACCTCCTGCTGGCTGGCCTATCCAAGCCTCTCTCCATGTACAAAGGGATCTATCAGCATGCTCAGATGATGCCAGATATCAAGCCAGACCTTGCTGTTAATTTTGGTATGTTTAGTTTGATTTACAAAATTTGGTTATTACAACATTTGATGCTTTTTATTAACTGGGATGCTGGAAGCAAAATCAGAGGCATGAATATTTAAAAGCTGACAACCTCTAACTCAAGATGGTTGATAGTGGGCTGCAATTTAAGTAAGAGTTGCAACACATATATTTTTTCATGCTTGTTTTCACTATTGTCCTCTACGGTTCTCCTAGAAGTAGGAATTATATTTCTAGCATTCCTCAAAAATTACCTCCTTTCCTTTTTCTTTCTGGGCCCTCTTGTATGACCAGATGAGATTAATCCTCAATCATTGTAAGCTGTCCAGTGAATTGCAGACTTCCAATCTATTCAGTTCAAAGCTGCAGTTGGTAGCAAGTTGATATCATTTACTTTCAACTGATAATGAGAAAGGGGCCATGAAGATACATAAATGTCAAAAACAAGAGGAAAAAAAAAATTGAAGCTCTACTTTTCATTTGCTTCCTCTTCACTCAGGTGATGAGATCCATGTCTACAATGTGATGGAGAAAGTTGGAGAGGGTGCCTTTGCCACCATCTACTTGGCTGCCTGCCTAGATGCACAGGACATGACCGACTTGGACTGTGATTTCCGTCGGGTGGCGCTCAAGGTTCAGTACCCTCCATGCCCATGGGAGATGTATATCATCAAAGAGCTACATGCCAGGCTTAGTAGGATACCCTCTCAGATTGATGTGGTGAGTTATGATGCTAAATTCAACATGGTTTGATTGTATTCATTGTCTTTACAATTTTTTCTTCTCCCAGTTCTTATATCATTGTAATTTTTGGGAGCTTCTGCCTTGCTAAAAAAATATCTTTTACTCATATTTCATAAGTCATTGCCAGGCAAACTTTGATGGGTTTTGTACTCCACTGTCTCATAAAAGCAGTTATGAAATCATTTCCCTTTTGCTCCTAAAATGAAATGTTACTGTGATACCGTTTACTTCCTGATGGAGGTTAACTTATTATAACTGTTTTCTAAATGTCTTCCAGCAGGGATCCCACATGTTCAGAACATACCCTGCCTCATTTTGGAGATCAGATATTGTCTCATCATAATGTGCGATCAACATGGCTCATACATTGTCTATTTTGTTTTGGTGTACTATTTTCTTTTAATACACTGTAAATTTCTTTGATCATTTGTTATAACATGAAAAGCACTATATTTAGAAACAAATTTTGTCTTTTTAGGTCACTTGGGGTGCATAACCTAAGTCCCCAGTTTTCCGTTTTCTAAAATGCAAATTCCGTGCTCTTTGGTGTTCTAAACTTCAAATTCTGTTTTCTTTGGTGACATGTACAAAACATAATGACAAAGCAATTATAAATAGAAAAAAATTTAAGTTACCCTAATATACACGCACTGCAGTATATATTGCAGACGCAACTAAAGCT
Source organism: Echinometra lucunter (assembly GCA_029962745.1). Taxonomy (NCBI): domain Eukaryota; kingdom Metazoa; phylum Echinodermata; class Echinoidea; order Camarodonta; family Echinometridae; genus Echinometra; species Echinometra lucunter. The sequence continues at coordinate 276,479 of CM057152.1, read as the reverse complement.
TGGCGAACACACACTAAACACTGCAAGCAGGTTTTATCCAGATTGCACAGTTTTGTTTTATTGGATTTTGCTTTGTTTTTCATGTTTTTCACTGTATTTTTCGTAATTCATTTTTTTGGGGGGGGACCTGAAAAAATAGCGTTTTCCGTGAAATTCTGTGAATTCTGTGTTCATCCCGAATTCCGTTAAATTTTTCCATTTTCCGTATCGCGGGAAACTGGGGACTTTAGCATAACCCCTTTTAACAAGACCTTTAACCACTCACTTTGCAGCGTCCATCCCTGATGACGGCCGAGTGCGCTCACATCTACCAAGACAAAAGCTGCCTGGTGACTGAGTTCAAATCCAAAGGCACCCTCCTGGACCTGATCAACAAATACAAGGCTTTCAATCAGAAGGAAATGCCTGAGATGTGGGTGCTGTTCTTCGCCATTGAGATCCTGCAGGTCGTTGAGTTTATGCATCGATGTAAGATCATCCATGGCGACATCAAGCCTGATAACTTCCTAATCAACACAGAGTGAGTTGTGTTCTTTATACTTCTGCCTGTCTCTATCATTTAGAATTTCTCTGCTTTCTTTCTGTCTGTGTGTCTTTTCTTCTTTTACCTACATATTTCTCTTTGCTTCCTCTCTTTTTGTCTCTCTATATTTCTCTCTTATATATTCCAGATCCATTCCTCTATGGTCAGGTTTAGGCATGGGTTTGGTAGGGTTTAGCTCTAACACAGTACCTCTACATATGGGCATCCAGATTTCAACTCCAGACCTCCAGAATTTGTAAATGAAAATGTGCAAAGAAGTGTTGGGTCCTGTACAGTGTTGAATTTAGAAACTTGGCTAACTAAAAAATTGTCTTCATAACAGAGCGATGTTTGTAGAAGCCTATTTCATACTATCATCTAGTTATAATGACAAGAATCGATTGGCACTTTGAGACAGTCTCGCCCTAATGTTTCTTTCTCATTGCAGCAACGATGAGAACTTCACTTGCTCTCAGGATCCTGGCAGCCTTGTCAAGCTGATTGACTTTGGACGTAGCATTGACATGACTCTCTTCCCTGAGGGCACAGTCTTCACGGCCAAGTGTAAGACCAGTGGATTCAACTGTACAGAGATGCAATCCAACAAGCCATGGACATATCAGGTAAGCTGTCTTGCATTTCATTAAATATTTGTCAAGTACATATGTACTTGTTCAATGCATTCTATGTGAAGTTGTCTCTCTCAACCCTAGTGTACTGTTGTAATCAATTGGTATATTGTTTATTTTATTCCAGACAGTTATAATGAATCGTGGCTGCAAGCTGTACTTTGTCTATGCATTTTAATGTAGGCAGTTGCCACTCTTGACCCAGATTTATGCATGCAGTTAATGCATTTCTGGTATGATGTATTCCTTAAAATCAATTCCTGCCCTGTTTATATGAACTTGGTCAAGGCTTTTTATTTGCAATTGTGTATCTCCACACAGTGATAGTTAACAGGATGTATAGTAGAATAAATTCAGACATATTATCTTTAGTTACCTGTTTTGACCCTTGTGCTTCTGGTAGAATTAATGGGTACTGGGTAGAATTCATTCCTTGTAGTGAATCATCGCCAACATTGCTTGTCAGAAGTAAAGCAGGGTTATTTTTATTTTTTTTTTTTGAATATTGTATTTTATTAGTTTTCCAATCACATATGATCACAATAGTTACAAGTTATTGATAATAATTTGATAATGATCATAAATAATAAAAGTAATAATAAAGAAAAGTAAAAAGGAAAAAAAAAGTGACAAGAAAGTTGACAAGAAAATTTAAACCCTAAAAAGACGGGGGGGGCCTAAAAGGCCCCCCTCTACATAAACTGCGATTATTTTGTAACGCTTAAAGATTTCGTGCTGCTGTTTCATGACTTTTTTCTTTAGAGTTTTGCGCAACTTTTGATACCAAATTTGCATGCCCCGCATGTACGATTACAGAGTTAGGTCATGTTTTCACATGTCATGTCAAGAAAAATTCAATATTTTGCATTTGTTTGTGTGTAAAGTCAATTGCGGACTGGAATAAATATTACAGACACTGTTTTCAAACTATATTTTCATTGGATTCTTTTTAGTTAATGTCATTTGTGAATACAAATAACTCTTCTAGATCATAAAACAATGAAATACATGTACATTAGATTAAAAAACAAAGAAATACATAAGAAATGAAAAACAGAGAAATACATAAGGAAATAATGCAAACAATAGAAACGCATGCATATATTCTTTTTAATTACTAATTTGCATAAATGTATCACATAATTCAAACATGAAATAACACAATTTGACAATGAGCACCTTCTCCTTACATAAACAACCTTGAACAGGGATTTCTAGACTATAATGGGCACCTAAATATAAATCCACAAATTTTCAATTTTTTTTTTTGCATATTTGCAGAATTAATTAAGAATATCTGTAAAAATAAGATTAATAATATTAATTTGACTATGCATTCATGTAGAAAACATAATGAACTATGTGTATACCAAATTTTGGTTGCAATCGGACAATCAACAGCTGAGATCTTGGGGGGCCCTTTTGGCCCCCCCCCCCCCCAGTTTTTCCAGCCTCCAAAATACCCCAGTCTTTTTAGGGTTAATGGGGCATTTCAAATTTTTAAAGATGTAAATAATACGCCATTATACTTTTCTGTCACAGTGAGAGATAGAAAGCTCCCATGGAGTCAGCTTCTCTGATAATTTTCCCGAAATCAGGATTTAATATGCACCTACGTAAACATATTATTTTTTGTAACATTGACATTGTTATGAATTCTCTTCTCTGCTAATTCCATTTTTGTCCTATTCTCCTTCAGGTCGATTATTATGGCATTGCTGGTACAGTGCATTGCATGATGTTTGGAAAGTACATGAAGGTCTTCAAAGAGGGCGGTGTCTGGAAAATGACATCCAAAGTCAAAAGGTTGGTTTCATAGTCATTTGTGGAATTGCATTACTGTTCATGAGTTTATAATACCCAGAGTTGCCCAAGCAATGAGGAATTATTGTAAGACTAATTGAATAATTTCAATAGTTTGAAATTTCATGAATTTCATCCACAAGTATGTACATGTATATATATTCATGTTTTGTACCAGAACATCTCAGTGGGTTTGAAATACACTAAACTTAAGAAAGGCTGGCTATAATACTCAAAATTTGAGGAATTTTAAGCGTGAAAAAAAATTTAAGCATACATTTTTTTTTCTTCTAAATGTTGAGCACAGAAGATGGTTTTCATTACTCATTAGCATTCCACTGTGCATTGATTCACATTTTTGCAATTTATGAGAAAGTGCAGTGTAAATTTAAACCTATATTGATGAGCACATACAGATACTTTCTTTTTTCCCCTGGTCCTTTGCTATCTTGTCCTTGTCATCTAGAATTATTTTCAGTGTATTTTATTGTTTCCCTTTTTTCAGGTGTGCCAAAGTGGACTGGAAGGGATTCTTTCATACCCTCCTCAATGTACCAAGCTGTGACCCCTCCGACCTCCCTCACCTCGGTGACCTTAGGAGGCAGCTGGAGAAGCATGTTGACCCCTCCAAGAGAGCCGAGGTCCTTTTCCACATGGATGTCCTTTTGAGCAGTGATATGTAAGGCCTGTGATATTGTGCCTCAGTGGATCTGGAAATTTCAAAGACAAAATATGGCAGCTGCCTTCAGTGAAATAACTCTGAATTTTGTATATATATTGGGCCTCCATTTTGCATGGAAATGTTGGATAGAGTGTGTATTTGTATCACACCTGGATACGTTATAAGATGGGCACAGATCGAACATAGATTTTGAAATAATCCTTATTAAGAAAAAAAAAAGGTAAGAAGCAAACTGGTAATTCATTTCTAAACTACACCAAATTTAGTTTTGTTTTGTTTCTCTTCACGATAGTCTACAATTGAACTGAACCAAAAAGACACTTCATGTTTTATTATTTGATTACCAGTACATTATTAATGCAGTCCTTGCACTAAATGATATAAGCTAGACTGTCTTTCATACACTCTGTGTGAAAAGATATAATGTGTAAATCTATAAAATGCAAGGAAAAGTATGCTTTTAAAAAGGTTTTTATTGGTAAATCCATGTAGTACCAGACCTGCATAGTACTATACTATACTTTGCCGTTATCAAGTGAATTTCATCAATAATGATCAGGCACCTTGTTGGATAATGGTTTTTAGAGAAACTATTAACATATATGAAGAAACTGCACAATCCTTCTTTTTTATAGAAAAGATAGACTAGTGATTAGTGAGAATATACGCCTTATACACGTATTAAAGAGAAAATGTTGAATTTGTTTGATTTTGTCAGGTACATTCAGCAATAACTACCTGTAGTCACTGGTGCTGCAGCTTACCTGATCAAGTTGAATATTCATGCGTATGATGGGACTGTAAGCTGCATTTACTGTCAGATTATGTACATATTGTTATAAAATTGTAAAAGTAGTTGAACAAAATGCTATTGAAATGGAAATGTTTTATGTATGATATCACATTTGTATGAAAAATATTCTCTTTGGAATGACTGATCCTTTTGTAATGAATGCTTGGTTTTTTTTCAAGATTCTCGTTAGATTATTCTATATTGGACTGTCTGTAGCTTTGATCAATATTTGGTTAATATCTATTCTTACCCTGAATTAGAGTCTTTATATGATGCTTTCCTCATACTTTAAAATTCTACCTTGCCTCTAGTCATGGTACAGTGGAAACTCACTATCATGAGGACCTTGGGACCATGAAAATTGCCTTGTTATATCAGGAATCTCCTGATATCAGGGTACAAAAAACTTCGACATAAAGGCTTGGTACAGGCAAACCTCGTTATTACAAACTCCTCTGGACCAAGGAAATTACCTCTTTATATCGAAACCTTGTTATAGCTTAAAAACAATAAAATACAAGGAAGTGGGACTGGTAAAATTACCTTGTTGTAACAAGTTTGTTATAATAGTGTTCTTTATAATGAGGTTCCACTGTACTGTACCAGCAAAACAATCCGACTATATCAGGAATCTTTTCTATCAGAGCTCTTCATAATAAATTTCCAATGTACCTGTATATTTGTCCCGTGTCAGAGTTGGGTTACAGATGTACTGAGTAGGTGTTTTTTAAGATATGTCCTTCAATTCAGTTCTCAGACGTATCATGATTTTGTGTAGAATTAAGAATGGTCAGAGAGCAAGCAAGACATCACACTACAGAGTTCCTACTCTTTTTATTACTGCAACTTTATGCTAATAGTATTATTAAAGTGGAGTTTTGAAAAGGCAAATTATCCTTTTTCAAATACCTGCATGTAGAGAGTGAATATAGTTATGACTTATTTTAGTATACACTATCACCACATTCTATTCTCTAGACACACTATGTATGAATTTATCAATATATTTTTTTGTGTTTGAAGTAGATGTACCTGTATCAACATTTAACTTCTGTTTTCATATTGTGTAGGTAGTTTGTGTGACATTTCCTTTCCAACAACAGTGAATTCCATGTTTATAAACCAAATAATTTTGTCACTAAAGTATTAATACATGTATTCAATCTGTGCATAACATGTGAATTTATTTGAGTTTTTGTCCTGCAATATAAATTATGCAATGAACCAGGAAATGTCCTGATATAACAGAATTGAAGTGAAATGTGGAGTGAATTTTTGAAGTTTATTTTATACATGTACTTTGACATTTTCCCTTCATGATGAAACTGGCTTTTTCATCTGTTTATCCATTACAAACAACATAATGTAAGACTAACCACAGAAAAATTATTACCAAGTGAAAGGAGATCAATTTTCATTGCCACTGGTCTATCAAAATAAGGCCACATTTTATTGCATCATCATTCATACAATAGCAGTAGTACACCCATCAAACTATATGTACAAACTCATTTATTTACAAACAACATGAAACACAACATAACATGGAAAACAATCTTATTTTTATGAATGACAGTCATTTGCACAAAATATGAGACTCCTTCACAGGCAAACCCTGTAATATCAAATACCTTTACTTACAAAATGCGAAATATACAGTCTCATTTCACATACAATTTTTTTCTGTTGTATTAAATTAATTCATACCAAGATGTTAGATAGGGTAGCCATGGCTTTGCCTGAATTCGCATTTTATCTACAGTACACCAGATACTTTTAAAAAATAAACATTTAAACTAAAGGCATTAAAATAAGACTTGCCTACTTGTGAAACATTTGTGTACATATTTGCATGAAAAGAGTTCACACATAGAGCAAGCATGATTCACACAATGCATGAAATATGCTTAGCAACACAATACATGTACAGACTATCATAGGAAGATGACCACATTTACAACCAGTTCATAAACTGATTGTTGGACGGCAAAGGCAAACTTCATTACCCAAAGACAAACTTTTGGAATGTTCTCACAATGACAAGTGCAATTTTAATACCACAGTAAACTTTGTCATAATACTGACAACTCACACAAAAAACACAAGAATTACATGTCGTTGCCAATGCCTCACTATTTTAAAATCAAAGGTACAAGATTATACATGTGTAATTATTTTCATTAGGGTTCACAGTCCTCCATCATTCCACTTCACTGACAAATCCCGGTTTAAAGACCCATATAGGTGGGTTCTCACATGGAATTGGACATCATTCAGGCATAGTATTCAGCCAATAAATGTTATCAGTCGCCAAGAGTGGCCAAGTGAAATGTATACACACTCCACCGACATCAATCAAACTACTCCTTAATGAAAGCTCATCATTGTAAATTTTTCTCAGTAGAAACTCTCTGAGACCTGACAGCAAGCTGAAGTACTTTCCAAATGTCTCATCAAGTTTTAGTTCAAGCAAGATTGTACATAAATTGGATCAATTTTGTAATTGCACCAATTCTGGTGTTAATGAAATATGAGGCAACATTCTTGGAAAATGCTGACTGCATGTATTTAGAAATATAAAGTAGGCTTTTGCTTAATCAAAACTGAAATGAACAGGTAAAACAAATAAATAAGTGGCAAGCACTTTACGTCGAATAATAGTAAAAAAAAAAAAAAAAAAAAAAAGGGGTCTAGCACCATTCATGTAGATGCTGAAGAATTTTTCACAATACCTTTGACAGCGCTGCATAGAATTAGCAAAAAAATTTCAAGGTATCACAGTACAAGTACTAACAGTATTAACACATGTTCATACTCCAACAATGACAAACCTTACAATTTCCTCAACTTTTCAAAATCATTGCAACCAAATATCTTTATTCTTGATGACACAGCATCTTCAATAAACAGAAAATACGGGGGAGAAAAAGTCACAAATTTAGTACATATTATTTATCTAAGTAAATATGTTGGAAAAATAAAAGTGAATGTAGCACTAAAGAGTGAATGAAATGTGTTCTTGAATAATGTGTTGAAAGTCTTGGTAATGAGTTGGAATATTGTATGAATATTTATCAATCCAAATTAAGACAATGTGATAGTACCTTATCTGGTAAATCCCATCCAAAGATACTGGACCTTTGTCCTTTACAACTGCTAAAAAATCATTAAAGGTACATATATATTTAATCAATAGCATGCCATATAAAATATTCATGCCACTGAAAAGTCTTATAAAGTAAATGCAACAATGTCCAAGTTTTTTTTATATCCATGCATATAATTGTTATCTTACAACTGGTGTGAATGTATTGATCATGACATGAGAAATTAAATAATATCTTTTAGTTTTATTATTTGTCTCAAAATAACAAAATGTGTTGACTAAATGAAGTCAAATATATACAAATTTTTGCCATAGTAAAGATGGAAAGACTAGAAAATCCAATTTTGAATTGACATGATTAAAGTACAGTACCAAGGACTCAGGAACTGGGAGGGAGGGAGAGAGAGAGAGGGGGGAGGGGGCGGGGGCCTAATACTGGGGGCTAGCCCCCTCCTGAGGACTGTAGGCTGTACTCCAGAGTTTGGTGGGGGATTTCCCAGCCCTTCTTTGTCGTATTGATTCTGATCTGTACGGGCTCTGTTGGTAATCTGTAAAACCTGCACAAAAAGAAAAAAAATTAAAGTAAAGTGAAATACATGTAAATACTGGCAGGTGTTAAACATAATGAATACCAATACCAGATTTATTATTAAAATAAAGAGACCAGAACTGGATGTATCACCGGTAATGTTTATCACAAAGAATGTTAGGTATAATATTCAAATGTTTCAATAATGGTATGCTTCCTTTATAATATTTACAGGCCAAGTCTACAGCAAGATGAAGTTCATTTAAATAAAAAGAATTTAAAAATCCAAACAAAACTCTGAAAATTTGATGAAAGTCGGATGCAAAATAAGGAAGTTATGAATTTTCAAAGTTTCACAATTTTTTTGCAAAACAGTTCTTGAACAGTCGATATGAATATTCAATGAATGAGTTGATAATGTTATACACTCGCCATTCTCCATAATAATCTACACAAAAATTTCAGAAAATTTTCTCTTTTTTTTTCACTAAACCTGAAAAGTTATCCATCATGTCTACACATATTAGACTAAATACCAATTTTTAAGTATGTAAGGGGTATTTAGGACAAATTTTACATTTTTTATAGCTAAAACATGAAATTTTTGTCATTTCTGTAGACCTAATGTGTGGAAAATTGTGAGTATATGACATCATCAACTCACTCACTCAATATTCATATTGACTGTTCAACAACTGTTTTGCAAAAAAAAATAGCAAAAATTAAAAAAATTATATCTTCCTTACTTTGCATCCAATTTTCTTCAAATTTTCACTGTATTGTTTGTAATTTTTTTATTCTTTTTATTGAAGTGAACTTCATCTTGCTGTGGACTTTGCCTTTAAGAATATCCACCAGCTTATATTTTCTATGTACATTTACATGACACACATTATTCTACTCTAAAAATGAAAGTGCATGGTATTAAAATGATACACATTAAAATTTAACTTTACAATAACAAAGTCCTTTTGAAGAACTGGTAATATCGAGGATACTATTTATTTCTAATATGTGCAAAGCGGCAAAAGAAAGTACAAGGGAATATGTGGGAAAGAGGATATAGCCATACAATTTTACACCCATTAACTTGCAATCGCTAAATGTCCTTTGTTCCTCTATACCTTTAAGCCTACTTAAAAGCATAATGGCTATGAGTATGCATGCATAAAATTTGGAGAAACTATATCAAGACGTGGAAAAAGAATTCTTCCAGTTTTGCTTATTGATTTCGAAGGAATTTCCTACCATGCTTCCACTTTCTTCTAATTTCCTCCATGCAAATATATACAGCAAAACCTTGCAATAAAGAACATTGATATTGCAAACTTGTTACAAGAAGGTAATTTTGCTAGCTCTACGTCTTTTTACTCTCGTTTTATTAACCCTGATAAAGCAAGGTTTCTATATAAAGCAGTCATTTTCTGGTCCCAAGAAGTATGTCATAGCAAGGTTCCACTGTTAACAAATAAATTCATAAGAATTTGGTAAAAAAAACCCAATTTTTCATAGCTACTGTTCCTCAACAAATAACTTTCCTTGAATAGAAGATTTTTATATTTTTTAAAATTCCTTTTCAAGTTTTCTATGGCATATAAATTCAAGCATTTGCTAAGAACTACAGCTCATTTAAACACTCATGTACAGTTTTGGTAGCGAAAGGAAAATTTGCATGAAACTGATTGACTGTAGTCTCACATTGTCCGCCTTGCATGTACAGAGATACATGTGTGCGATAATGTTATATTCCATTCATGATTTCGTATAAATATCTGAAAGGAACATAATACTCTAGGACCCCTACACCACAACTGCTCCCTGCGAAAAGAAATGAGTAATCTACTATCCTCATAGGGGAGACATAGTCAATGTAATAATATTTGCATGATGATACATATATTGCTACAGAAAATGCAGAAAAATGTATGAGATACACTGATTGTCTACAGAAAGTAAACATACTTTGAGTTGAAAATACCATCACTGTCATCTAACAGAATAACAGGATGAGGATCTTTCTCAATCATAAATGAAGCAAATTTGTATATTATGCCAATTATACTTGTGACATATAAATGTAATAATGATGGAGCATACTGTTAATAGGAGGAAGAAATTGGTTAATTAACAACATATAAAGATGGATATATTTTTCACATCATGTTTTTGGTATTGCAATCAATGAATGCCTTTTATGATAAATGACAAATGATTGGGTGATATCTCATATTATATGGAATGATTTCTAAGAAGAAAAGTGTCATCAACAACTACAACAACAACAAACAAAAGGAAAGAAAAAATCCTCCAAGACATTTCTCTACAATTCACGTAGATAAAGCCACCTCCATGCAGGGTAGAAAAATCAAAAATTGGAGAACATATAGATTAACAAATCTCTAAAACACTTGGGAAAATGAATGCTTTTTCATACTTCATGTTCGTTTTTTTTTTTAGGATCATGATCAGTTTTCTGCCTTTCACTTCACTGCTTTAAAGACATTCAGTCGTGGGCTTTCATGGGGAGTGGATCATAATTTGCTGACACAAGACTTTGTAAAAAGCATTGGAAATACCGGTAATAGAGCTACATTTCTGGAGCACAGCAAAACAAGCTGTCTGACCATAACATTCTTCAGCCTGCTTCGGGCACTGTCGGGCCAGGGAAAGTGAGATAATGACTTTGCCAAATTGGGAAAAGGGTGGAATATACAGAGCATTACATAAGGTCTGTTGGTCATAAAACTCATAATGATGGACAACACCTGTTACTGGGTAAGCACCATGGTGTCAAATTCCCCATGAAAGCCCACAACTGAGCGTCTTTAAAGAGGAACTGAACAAGTATGAAGGAGTCACTAAATTCCCACCTCATTCAACACTATTTTTGGTCATTATTGAAGAAGAACTAAAGTTAAAAATTCATTCTATATTCCTCTATATATTCAGCATTTTTACCCATTTATATCAATATAATAATTAGCAAGGCCTTTTCTAAAATTTTAAAGATCTTTTAGCTGCAATTGTGGCTACATCATAATCATCATACCCCAAAAGCCTAGTAAAGAAAGGAAGAACAAAAAGATGAAAAAGGAGGAGGCAGCGGCAAGGGAGAAGGAGAAGAAGGAGAATTTGAGAAACAGGAGAAAGAAGAGGAGAAGAAGAAGACACTACTGTAAGCTTTGGTTTTAAATGCATTGCATTAGTTACCTGCAGAGAAAAAAGACCCAATGAAATAGAAATGGGGCAGCTTCCAAACGCACCTGTGCCAAATCTATGTTAGATTGTACAAATTATTATTTCAAACATTCTTTCACATGTATTCATTTATTTATGCATTTATTGACTTCTCTATTTATCCTATTCTATTAATCATTTTATCAATTCATTAGTTCATTTAATTCATTATTCATCTATTCATTCACTGTTCTTTTATTTTATTTCTCTATCTATTTACTTCAGATAGTGCACTATTTGCATTCTACTTAATTATAAGTAAGCTTGACACAGGGAACAAGTATAATCATTCTTCTTTACTTTCAGTAATGAGGTAAACTATGAAGTAAGTAGCAGAATGCATTAAATGACTTTGAAATTGTGAATAAACAAGGGTTAAACAGCAAGCAGAATTTTCTTTTTTTTTTCTTCCTTGCAGTAAATAGGAATGTAATATGCAGGAACAAGGGATGCATGAACAAGAAAGTGAGAACTTTGAATGGACCTTCATGTGAATTATTCTGTGAAGAACCCCACAGTGACGATGACGACTTTGACTTATCCGTTGGTTGATTTCCCTTTGTTTTTCGGGGCAAATATGGATTAGTAAGCTCTGAAGGAAAAAAAAAGATGATGAGGGAGAAAGAGAGAGAGATGAAAAATATCAAAATAAAGAATGTGAGTCATCTGTACTACTGATAAAAACAGAAAATAATGAAATTTTAGCTACATGAGTTAGAGAAGAAAAATAATGACAAAATAATAAGAGAAAAATTGTGAGCAGAAAGTTTATCCTTACTTTTCATCAAATGGATATTAATTTATTTACCGGTATAACTTCCAGTTTATTACTGATGCGAAAAAAAATAACAAAACACATTTGTTCTTTCACATTGAAAAAAAAAAAATAATGCCTCCGGCAACCACCTACGGTGGGCGGAGGCATAAAAACCCAGATGGTTTATATGATCAGTTTGACAAGGGGTTTTGATTGGTTTTGTATACAAAGAAAAAATTATTTCTGTCCCATTTCCCTTTCTTTTTGGAAGGATCTCCAGCAACTTACACATCTTGGTTTAAAACAGAAATGATGCAGGTGAAATTTTCACAGAACTTGTCTTTTCAAACATGTCTTTTCACAGACATGTTTGCTGTTTCACAATGATGCACTGTGAGAGTAATTACAAGGCAAACCTTATAATGAAATGGGTAGTCCTTGTACCGAGGCTAGATGAGAAGGAGAAAAGTCAGTATTCAATGGGTTAAATCAATTGAATGTCTAAAGTAGTCTGCCTTGCTTACCTGGAGACTGTTCAAAGTATGGTGGAGGAGCTGGTGAGCGATGTAATGGGCTATGAAGGAATGTTCCTGATCCAGAACTTGCTACGTAGTACCGCGGAGCTAGGAAAACATGATAGCCTAAAGGAAAGGCACCAAAACAAACAAAAATAGTTAACACTGCTGGAGATTTTTGTCCACCTGGGTTAGAAAATACATAGACACACTAAAGATGTCAATTTCCCTTTTGAACTTACTTAATGACTACATTTGACATTTTCAATATACCATCAAACATTCAAAGATAAATTCATGCATAATTCAAATATACTCTGTTCATCAAAAAATACTGACAAATTTGAAAAAGGTTAGAATGAAAGTGTAGCAAATAAAGTACACAGAAAGTACACACAAAATCTTGTGTGGCTGAAATATCATCTATTGAATGATAATACTGTGATCTTTTGCTGATACTACTTTTCATGTCTATGGTTGTTACATAATTTGGAAGAGAGATGATTGCATCACTGCAGAACAACTCTTTGATTATCACTCATATCCTAACATTTTCTTTGCAATAACCATGGGGTGGTACCAACCAATACATCGGTTAACTAACTGAATCTAAATCAGTAATAATTCAGGCTTGGGACCAAAGAAATGTGTGCCAGTACAAAGTGAATGGTATTCCATGAGTTAATAATGACAATGAACTTACATATAAGCACCATCCCTGCTACAGCTAGAATGAAGATGAGGAAGAAGAGCCATGTCTGGTAGTGTTGAAGAAACAAATGAAGGACAGTGGACCAACCTGTCACTGGCACTTCTTCTGGGAGTCATAAAATAAAACAAAAAAAGTTATAACAAATAACATGTCTGAATCTGCACAGTGCTTCATCTTACAATTGTAAAAAAAAATTGTATAGAGAATTGTAATGAAGAAAAATACAGATACCCCCAACCGCCCATGACAGGTTATATTCAACGAAATTGTAATTTAAGGGCATGAAGACCATGTTCATTCTACTGAACATCTTTGGTTTGACCCCACACTCATGCATTCTGCAGGTACTATGAATTTTCTATCCAACCCCCCATAAACCAACAACACATTTTGATACTGAAATCCTAACTTACATCTAAATTGAAACATTGTTGTTGTGTTCTGCCTTCAATATGTGTTCCTAGACAGTAAACTGGTACAGTATTGCCCCAGTGGGTTTTTGTTTATTTTTTTTTTTTTTTTTTGCAATTATGGGAGTGGCCAGAAATAAAGCACTAAGCAACACTGAAGCAAACTTCATCTCACCTGAAGTAGCAGTCATGGGTTTGACAGGGACAAGGTTAATCTTGATAGGAACCATGGAGCGCTGCCCTGTGACAGTATTGGACAGTTCCACCGTGGCATGCAAGATAGCAGGTCCGTACTGAGCCATGGAAGAGTCCACTAAAGCCACAGGGAACTTCTTGATGGTTCGACCCATGTATGTTGGCTTGCCCAAGGCAATAATGTCTGTGTCGTTGGTAGAAGCCTGGGAAAAGTAAGAATGGATGAGAGAAACTGTGAATGCCACTCCATTTTCAATGCAAAATGGGCAGTATAAGGGTCTATCACACACGCATCATATAATGTTCACAGAAAATACTAAATATAAAAAGAAATTTAAATCATAGATGAAATAAGAGATTAAAAATGCATATATATATGAAAGAGATAAATGTTCTGTGCTAAGTTAGTAAAATACATTTTAACTCACTCATCACGAGCAGAGGGGGCATGATAATTCCTTACTGGTTTCTAGAAAACACTAATGCACTGCTACCAAAAGGAGCCAATTCAAATTTACAAAATCTCAATCTATAAAACATTGAGAAGCACTATCTTATCTCTCACACTGTTCAATGTACATACATAATTACTATCACTAGGGCATATCACTAGGGCTGTTACTCAACCGCCGAACCGAACATGGCACTTCCGAACAGGACCGAACTGAACCGAAATCAAAGGCCAAGTTCGGGGGTTCGGCAGTTTATAACACAGGATCATTTATTCCGCCCTCGGTGAGGACCTTGTCCTGATTTCATTATGCTTAATTGGAGATACACTCTCACTTTATTCAAAAATTAATACATATATTTATTGGTGTAAGATTTCATTAAATTCATGTTTTAAAAGTTTTTCTTAAATGAAAAATAGAAAACCACTAAAGACAGCTTGTGTCTCATCTCTCCTTGGATTCTGATAAATTTCATAATATTTGCCACCATGAATTTTAGTTGCTTTCCAAAAAAATCATGTTAAAAGCTTGAAAATGTGCCCAAAGATGCTTAAGACTGTAATCGATCGTAATAACATTGTCATAATTGATCATAATACTAGATTGAAAAACACTGCTTTATTGATAATTTCTTTTCTTTTTTTCATTCTTCTCCTTTATTTGAATTTTTTAAATTTTCTTTTTTTTCCTATTAATCAGTATATGAAAATAATCTTTCTCTTTTGTTCAGAAAAGAAAATAAATAACAAAGAATCATGAAATAAATTCAGTAAATATTTTTTGTCATACAAAATATATTTATAAGAAACAGTGACTTCCATTTGCGGTTAAACGGAAAGGGTTCTGGTGATCATCCAATATGGATGCTCATCCTTTTATTTTTTTTTACTAGCCTTTTATAGATACTGCCGAAGCCCGAACCGAACCAAAGTTCAGAAAAAAAATTGCCAAACTCTGCTGAACCGAACCAAAACCCGAACATGGTGCTCAATTTACAGCACTACATATCACACAATGATGCAAAATAATCCATCACACAATGATGCAAAATAATCCATGCACCCAACATTAATGATGGCATCTCTACAGATGGAATGCACCTTTCCTGAATATATATTGCAATGTCATGCAAGCTTTTGACAGATTTTGATCATCAAAAGCAACTACTGTTTCAGAAGCATAAACATAATTTTGAGCCAGTCATGCTTTCGCAATACCATGAATACAGAATACTGAATGGTCAGTTCTACCTGTAAGTTGTCCATGACAGCTGGTATCCCTTCCACTGAGATATCCTCTCTGCGTGTGGCTAGGGTCAGGGTGATCCCAGATTGTGGGGTAGAGTAGGCCGGGAGGAACTTGAAGGAGAGTGGCTCCGAGGTGATCTGACGCTGACCAGGGATGCTGAGGAGGCGAACTGTCAGTGAGAGGCTAGTATCCATGGTGCTAAGGAAAGTTGGGGTGTGTCTCGTCTTGAGCTGGCTGATGGAGCAGTAATAGAGACCTGATGGAGAAAAAAACCCAAATTAGTTGAAGATGGTAAATTTTTTTCTCATCAATAAGGGCTGAAAATTTTTAAACCATGTAGCCCAAATCATGTTAACTCCTCTGGAAATACCATTTCAGTTCCCTTACCAAATCACTCATTAGATAAATCATCTGTTTTGCATTACATCACATTCAATTATTTTGTTTGAACATAAAAATGTTCAAATGAATAAGCAACTGTTGAAGTAAAACCCAATTTTCCCACATCTTTACTAACTGGAATATCTTATTTCATTATAATGATTGAACATATCCCCCATTCTAAAAGTTTTATCAACATGTTTCCATGACAATTGTGAAGATGGAAAATATCAGAGGTCACACTCATTACCTTGTCTTGCATCAAAGCCTGCAGACACTTGGAAGAGTTCAGAAGGGGTTACTGGAGAGTTCTTGTCGGCAAACTGGAGGGTACACTGGAAGGGTGGAGTCACAGATTCAAAGATCCATGCATGCTTCTCAAAAGAACAGTTCTCACCTGGCAAAAGGTAAAAATAAAAACAATATGACACCTTTGACCTGTATATAAGTGTCATTCACAAGCTAATTCTTACAAATTGTAACTTGTAATTAGTGAGTACATCAGTTGTCGTTATTATCATTTCCATCATCATCATCATCATCATCATCATCATCATCATCATCATCATCAAACTTATTATCATTAATACAATTATCATCATTTTTAGTAATATTATCATTATTAAACATATAATATAAGCTTACCCCAAAAACAGGCAAAATCACATATAATGGAAAAAAACTGTTTTGCCAACACTTATCAGTATTTACTGCTGTTGTTACCATTATGATAATGATAAGGTGTCTGCATACGCACCACAATACGCACCGCACAGAAACGAGCTTGACTAAACTGACATGCCTCTAATCATTTTGCCATACATTCTCACAGTGAGCCTTTATTAACAAATAATTAATAAGCAAGTACTGCGCCCATTTTCATAATGTAATCAACATAACCCTGAAAATAAACCAAGATCAAATGCTTATTTCATTGACTGAAAAGTACCATAGCTGGGACTAAATGGGACTAACTGACAAATCAACAGTTAGCAAATTTGCTGGTGACACCAAGCTAATCCATCCAATGCAAACAGACAGTGATAGAACAGACATGCAAAATTCCATTGACCACCTTCACAGATGGGCAAATACATGGCAGATAAGATATAATGCAGACAAATGTTGAGTCATGCATTTTGGAACTCACAACCCACGCTACACATACACGATGGGCAACACTCTGCTGAAAGAAAGTACAGAAGAAAAGATCTTAGGGTACTAGTTCACAAGTCCCTGAAAATTGTCTCCCAGTGCACTACAGCAGCAAATAGAGGAAACAGGACACTGGGAATGATAAAAAAGGAAGTGATTTTAAGACTGTATAAATCACTTGTCAGACCCCACCTAGCCTAGGCCATGCAGGCCTGGTGTCCCTACCTGTAAAAAGACAAAACTATGATTGAAAAAGTTCAAGCAAGAGCCACAAAACTCATCCCAAGTATTCAACATCTACCATATGAAGAGAGATTAGCAAAAGTGAAACTAACTACTTTGGAGAAAAGAAGAAAGAAAAGAAATTATTGGTCGATGCAACTTGAATGCTCAATGCTTGATGCTCAACTTGAATTCAACTCGACATGGCTTCATCAGTAAGTACTTTCAGTGAATATTGTGTTGAAAAATGTAGATCGTTGGCAACAGGCAGTAAAGCAAATGTCTTAAAGTGTAACGATATGAGTCTGTTTTTTCAAGAATGTACGAGTCGACCCGAGTTGAGCCTTAATGCATTGACCGGCACCTATTTAGGTGACTTTATAGAAGTAATGACCAATCAGAAAATAACTTCATTTCACTTGGGAAATCTCAAAAGAAAAGCGAAAAAGATCTGTTCAAATGGGAGGGGAGGGGCCTCCTAATCGAAGTGCACAGCACTGTCATGAAGGTGAGAGAGTATTGTTCAGAAATCGGGATCACTGAAGGAGATTCCCAGGAGGTTCTGTGTGGGGAGGGGAATCATGAAAAGATGACATGGGCATCCCTGACAAACGCGATAGCGCTGGAATTGTATAAATGGTCAAGAAAGCAGGGAATGTCAACTAAACAGTATTCATGGCTTCTATCAGAATCATTTGATCTTGATAATGTTGTGGGCCACAAACTCTTAAATCAGAGAATAGCAAGGCTAGAGACACGAGTGACGAAGGATTGAGTGCTCTCATGCAAGAAGTTTTTGTCAAGCAAACTCTTGTCAGCAAACTGGCAAAGTGAGGAAGTCTAAAAAGAAGAGTGAATATGTGAAAAAAATCATCAAAAAAGGAAAATGCATGTCAGTGTCACCATGCTAAGAAAAAAACAAAGACAAAGAGGAGTGATGTTCGAAGCACTTTGAAAAAAATGAAGCTGAAACATGAATGTGTGGAAAAGAAATTAGACGATAGTCGGAAAGCTCTGATCGAGGCCACAGTGGTTGGAAAAAATTGGAAGAGAAATTGAAGCATGAAAACATGCAACCTCAATGATAAAGTCAAGGATGGGTAAAATATACAAATGATGTAAGGCAAGTTTACCAACAATTGATATGTAATTATGGTGTAAGCATAAGGAATTGCGAAGGAATTATGCGTTGTGTGTTGGAAAAAATCCTCAAAATTAATGTTGAAAACCTTCCAAGTAAATCATTCGCCTCTGATATGTATGTTGAAGCGTGAAGGAATGGCATTAAGTCAGGCTCAAATGGCTGATGTCATGATGAATGAAAATGAAACAAATTTTATGTCGGGCAGTGACGGAACCACCAAAGGTGGGCACCACTACGGCGCATATGATCTCCATACAGCAGATGGAGACTGCTTTATCCTCGGATTGAGGGAAAGTGTAAGCGGATCGGCGGAAGAAACATTCGGAGAAGTTCAGGAAATATTAACTGATGCATGTATGTTATTTTCTAAAGAATGCATAATGAAGGACATTATGTAAAATAAAAAATACAATAAGTGATTACTGGAAAAAAGGGAAGGCATAAACAACTTTTTCTGCGGTTTACATTATATAGTCAGATGGGCTGATCAGACCACACAAACCATGAGGGTGGTAGAAGAAATGTTATTTGATAATACTAATGTAGATGCTATGGCAGAGGGGTTTGCCTCAAAACATAATGAAGGATTATTGAGCGATTGATAAGAACCGTCTGTAAGACTATACAAGACAGAGGATGTGAAAAGTCTGGGAAACCTGTGCATTTCAGGGCATTTCTGTGTGATAAAGGTAGAAATTTTGTGCCCCTAGTGCCCTTTAAAGGAAATCGGTTCAACATTTTATTCCATAATGCTGCCCATGCTTACTTTCTTCACGACGATCTGAAAGAGTTTTTAAACTAAATAAATCAGACAATCTGTCAATGAAGGTAGTACAAGCTGATCTCAATGTACCCCACTTTTTAGCAGCCTGTCTAGCCTTAGGGCTCATTGACAAATACGTAGCGACTCCTTTGTGGAATATCATGGAGAAAAATCCAATGTTAATAATATGACTCTGGTATTCAAAACTCTTCTAACGAAATTTGTTGAGTTATCTGAAGATCGTTGTACATGTATGTTCTAATGGCCAAACTGATCTCTCGATCAGATGAACACTTCGTGTCAATCAGAAACATTTTAAATAGCGCCTTGGACTTACCCACAAAGAATTGGCAATACTTTGCGGATTTTATTGGAATGAATCTTTTGAGATTATCATTTAGTATTCAAGTACAGTTCATCATAATATGTGTTTAGAAATGTTCCGTTATATCAAATATGTAAATGTTTACGATTCTAAAAAAGGGCATAAAATATAACCTAACTGGAACATTTCAGTCCTTTCACAGAGAATGAACAGATGTTGACATGAATTACTGAAGAAGTACAGGTTCATAGTTTTCTCGGTTATTACATCAATGTATTGTACTACGTGTATCTACTCCTCCAGTTTGCTATGTATTTGCCTAAGTATGAGGAGGTTGAATGTGGATAAATCTATTATTCCACAATATGAATGAAAAATTAATTTCTATGTTTTGAATTAAAGTTTCCTTGATTCCTGTAAGATTTATTCTAATCGTCTGTTTGGAAAACAATGTTTTTCGACAAAAGTATGTGGCAGCAGCTTTCAATGTGTTATTTGAGAATTACGTACAGTAACTTGATGTTTGCTTTTCATGCCTGTACATTTCAAAACACATGTTCATCAAGGCAAAAAATCAGTACCATTAGGAGGCATATCATGACAGTACAGTCATAAGGTTTGCTTGTATTTACATATGACACTGAATTGATCAGAAGCCGATATGTACGCTAATTAAAAGGTAATCAACACATACACTGTATGTATTGTTTAGTTATTTGCTGTTTTCACTGTGGAGCTAATGCATGAAATGGAGGGGGGCAGGGGAGGGTTCATCATAGTCTCCCCGCCCCCACCTCTATAAGCCCCAACTTCAGTTAGCTGAAAGAATAAGACGTATCTTACTCATCGTTAAGTGACAATTGGAAAATGTTTGTCTCACTTGACATAACAAAGCCTGAGCCTCGCCAGGACATCCCAGCATCCCCCCCCCCAATCCCGGCCTGGTCCCTCCAAGAATCTATTTAGGTTACATCTTGATAAGGGTCATGGCTGTGACAACACGTTATTAGTAACGTCAAAGAGGAATGAATTAGTAACTCTTGCCTATAGCATAGCCTGACATGGAATTCCAGCAGCATACACGTACACACAAATTCCCCAGAATACGCACATTCCCGACCATACACTGAACATTTGGCACTAATCGATATATTACACACAATACACAGCACACAGTCAACACATACACCCAATAACACACGCAGTACAAGTTAAACAGCCAAACTTCGTTTTCCTTCTCTTTTGCTCTAGCTCTCTCTCTCTTTCTCTCTCAAAATTAGTGATCGCTTGGCTGGCCTGGAAAAGAGTTTGGTGACCTTTGGTGCACCCATATGGATGCGTGGGTCAGAGTTTCCACTGCCGGCTGGGTCAAAATGCTGATATGGGTGAGATTTGCGATGATGTATTAGCAACAAACGTAGGGTTTCTTCTGGGTTAGGAACGCCTACTTCCTTGTTAACTGCGTGTCCAGTGACCATGTTTTAGAAGTTTTAAAAACAAAATGGCAGAAAAAGTCTCATTTTCATTCAGCTATTGCTTCGTGGGTAAATGGAATTGTGTCAAGCATTTTAAGAGGTATGATGATTGAGATTTTGTCTATCGAACATATATTAAAAACGTGATGTAAGTTTAACATTGTCAAGAGATTGTATTTTTCTTTGGACACCCTACTAATCACGATGATGATGATGTTATTACAAAGTACATCAGTACTTTAGTAATTTGTACGGTAATTCTCACTAACAACTTGTTATTCCGAGTTCTCTATGAACCTTGAACTTACCTTGAATACTAGAAACACCATTCAGTTTGACAGGAATGCGGACACTGCCCTCTTTGGGTACAGTTGATAAGGTAGTAACATCATTTCCTTCTAGAGTGATTCTCAGAATAGTGCCCACAGATACCTTGGGGGAAGAATAAGAATTTAAACATCATTATTCACTCTTATTTGGATCATTTTTTAATAAATTTAATTTGGTTTAAATGGAGTAGATGCTCCATTTCAATATTTTCTCCTAGATAACATATCAAATATCACAATCCTCATCTCAGCATGGTTTTAATTAGCTAACAGGGTTGCCATTTAGTAGGCTATAAAGATCAGTTTGCATAAATATGAATATGAATACAACCATCTCACTCTGTATGCACTGATATTTGAAGTCTGCATATCTGGACACAAGGAATATAATGTATACTCCATCCCATGTATTCAATGAAATTTCATTCTACGCTTCAGATGCTGTTCTTCAAAATAACATCATTACAGCATTATTCCCATATCCGGAATATCTATATCAATAATTCAGGGGGAAAAAAATTCCTATGACTATATTATACCATAATTTCAGTGACAAACCTTTAAAATGTTACCTTCACTATTCACTTTTCTTTCCTGCCAGGGATATTCTATTTGATTTACTTTGTCATCTAATGTTTTTCATATAGATCAAATATAAACATTACATACCTGAGCTGTGGTGGATAGAGTAGGAGTAAGTTGCTGAGTCAAAGTCACTGTACCAGGGGTTAATGCCATGGCAACACCACTTGACCTATGAACTTTGAGAATGCTGCTCTCAGACGAGCTCCATGACCCACTTTGACCTGAGCAGATAGCAAAATGAAATTGATTGCACTAAATCCTCTCTGCTGCCGATAGTAACATTGGAACACAGTCTAACAGATTGATTTTTTTTTTTCAATGTAAAAAAACTATGATAACATGAGACTGATAAAGAGAGGGAATGGGGGGGGGGGGGGGGGGGAAGGAAGAAGGAAAAAAAAAGGGGGGAACTTGGAGACACAAGTTATCATACAATGTAATGAATATGACATCACAAACTTTAAATGTTACACAAAAGTAAATGGCTAAAAACAATATCAAATATATCATGTAAAAATATTAAAACAATTTGTTTTCATGGAATGGAATAATCATGCTGTCAGGTCTGCTAGAGAACATCAAGGAATCCAACAAATTTGATAAAAGTCCAGAATGCTTACAAGTAGTTTACATAAAAGGCCAAAAATAAACAAAGTCTAACAGTTACTAGGCTTTGATCTGGCTAAACCATATAGGCATTTGACAAGAAAATGTTATCTCTTTACAACCATCACTCATGTTTTAACATACCCTCTGAAGAAAATAAAGGTGACCTCAGGCATATAACATCACCTACAACCAGGCCTTGATCGGGCTGTACCACACTACCTACGGGGATGCCAACGTAATCATCAATCCAGGGATTTTCACTGTCCCACACCTACATAAAACAAAAGTCAATATTGTAAATGAGGTAATCAAGTCGTCATAACACACGGGCACAGGAATGACTTCACTTGAGTTAAAACTGATGTGTATGTTCTTAAGAAGCATTTCTTTAAAAAATAAAAATGACCAAGCTTAGCCATGAGGAAAAATACTTATCAAGATTAATAACTGCCACAAATTTCAAACATATTTGGTAAAACAAAGTTTAAAGATATTTTTCATGGGCTTCTGTCTCTCATTATGTCCAAAAGAATAGAGGAGTAAATAGTTTTTAAACCCATACTCCTTATCAATAGCAAAAACAGGCAAAGTCGTAGCCTTTGATCGAATCACACTACCTTAAAAAAACATAAAAGCTAAGCAGAATGCAATACATGAGCGAGGTGAAATCTCTACCTTAAGAATGGTGGTGCCCATGTGTGCTGATCTACCTATCAATGTACTATTGTCTGATCCAGACTGCAACTGGAGACGGTCAAATCTGTGAATAATGAGCAAGAGTGGATATTCAACTCAGCATTCAAAATCATACATTTGCAAAAAGGGTATCATTTAAAAAGAAACAGAATATTCTCCTTGATATCTGTATACTGTGAAAAGTTTCTTATGTGGTGTAACTTCTGGCTATGAAGTCTAATCAATATCCTATTAATTTACTAAAATGCCTTACTCTCAACAACTTCAACAGATTGTTTCAAGAACACAAAGGCACTGAAGTGCCAAAATTTTATCTAAATTTAAGACTAAAAAAAGAACTCAAATGCTTCTTCAGATATTGTGTTAACATGGCTTTATCCAAATATTTCTGAAATTGACCTCTATGATGTTTGACCTACAATACCCCAAATCTAATGAGATAGTCTTTCTATAGTGTTACATACTAGCACCACCATAAAGTCATCAATATACCTGTTACTCTGATACATTAGGGCTCTGTAAAGAACTTACCTGTGTAACCTGTAGGCCAGTTTCACATTGGTTGCATCAAATCTCTCACCAATGTTGTCATAGAAACGAACAGCAAATGAAGGTGATACACCAATGGGAAACACTTGCAGACTCTTGTCATAGGTAGTAAGTCCAGTGGTAGAATGTACAGCAATGTAGGATACAGGCTTGATCTAAACACAAGACAAAAGTGATAAAGGTAAAACTTCAGAACTGCTCTATTCATTCCCCTAACCAAACACATTGTACAATCCTGATAGAACTAAACAAATTATTTCTATCAACATACCTATAACAATTTACAGTCTTTAGGCTGTCTTGGATATTGCCACCCAGTTACAATTATAAAAACATGGCTTGATCTCTACAACAACACTGTGCTTGATGACACAAAGCCAAATATCTGTATTCCAAATATAGGGACAGTGATTTTCCGTTTCAAAAAATGGCCTTTTCCGTTTCCGAAAATCTCAAATTCCGTTTCAGCATGTCAAAAAACGGAAATTCCGTTTCCCCATATACTTTGTACACACGGAAAAGTGACAATTCCGTTTACACATTGAATAGCAAAATCACAGCACGTACACTCGCACTGGCCAAAATTTGTATCTGCTACTGGACCAACAACACAATAAAATCCGTTCTAATTGGATCTATGCGGGTGCATTTAAGAATTTTTCGATCACATTTACCATGCATACATCCTCACCTTTCACTTAATTAGCATTATTTCGCAGTGAAATTAAATTTCATCGACAATTTTGGGGTTTTTTGGACATCGTTATCATCTGACAACGGCTTTTGCCAATCCGCCATCTTGGATTTTAAGACCACGATATCGTGCTGTTACATCTTCAAACGTAGAGGGCAGCAACACACGACCGTGCAGTTGAGCGATATGAAGCTCAACCCGGCAGGCCGGTACGGGCGCGGGGTAAAATCGAGTGTGATGATGTCGAGAGCGGTCACGATGTGTGAATTGTCATGATTGTAGCGAAGTGAGATCGTGTTTTCTGGGGTTTTGTGGCCATTTAATACTCTCATTTTGTTGTTATTTTGGAGTAATTTCTGTTGCTATTCTGTGTATTTTGAGGGAAAATACGTTTTCCGTGAATTTCCGTTTGAAATGCCACTTTCCGTTTCAAAAGGCCTTTTCCGTGAATTCCGTCCGTTTTCCGCGATCGCGGAAAATCACTGTCCCTACAAATATCTGTATTTCAAGATCTTTATTTAATTACAAATCACATCAACATGTACAAAGGCCTACCAACAGTCAGTTTTTTCACACTATACAAACACAGAAACAAAGATTCCATATTTTCAAGAATCTTGGGGGGGAAAAAATGAATAGTGGGTTTTATAACAGATATTCCAGTGAAAAATTGCTCTGTGGATAATATCCTAAACAAACTATATTCTTAATTGCAGCCATGGAGTAGATACCATAATTCCCATCTTAACCCTAATTCTAACCCTAACTTAAAATCTGACTGCAGCCCTAATTTGGCCATATTTTTTATGAAATACATGTATGGCCCAGAAAAATTGTTGCAGGAATAGTAGTTGAATAACTGCACTGAATAGTGCCCTCACCGAGACATGAACGACTGTTGTCTGGTTTACTCCAAAGTTTTCAAACGCTGTGACCTCTACTGATGCTTGACCACCCTTGGGCCCTGCCCTGACCACTCCCATCTGGTTAACGGTCAAGAAATCATCCCAGGCAGTGGTCAAGATCCGGTATGACATTCTGGCTGATCCATCCCTGATAAAGAAAAATAGAGAGGTGAAATGTCTTCGTACAGACTCATCGAGGTAGAGAGGAATAGAGGACTATAATATAATGAATAATTGTGACAGATGTACGATAAACATGAAGAACCATTCCAGCATAACCTTAAACTTAATTCTTCTTAATGCCATACCATAATCTTTTAAGGATATCTTTACTACCCCCAACAATGTCAATTTTCAGTGGCCTCATGTCTTGAGGATGAATTTAAGGTGGTGCATTTCATGCAATATTTGAGCTAAACACAAATATTCCAATTAACCTGTTGAACACTAAGCCCAAGATAACTCGGGCTAGGGTCTATGGAAATTACCTGCTATACTGAAATCAAATTGTACTCTCCAAGGTAAATACCATTTTAAAATAATGTCATTACTAACCAGAATCAGTTTACATGGATACAGACAAACCATTTCCTTGGTAGAGATTTCAATTCCTACCTGTTGGTTTTGATTGGTGCATGTGTGTTGGGTGTCATAAGAAGTCTGCTGTGGCAAGGGCAGTTAGGCTGCATTAACTCTAGTCTCTCAAATACCTACAAAAAAGATTATTTCACAAAATAACATATTAATAACTGATTATTAGGGATTAACAATGGTTTCTTTGTATCCAACCAATGTATCCTTTCATACATGTACATCTAAACTTGGATCACATGTTTCATACAAAGACCTATATTCTGAAAGCAGTGCTTATTGATAATCAGCACTCTTAATTGACTCCTTTTGGGGGGAGGGGGGGGGGGGGGGGAAAGGGGGTTGCCAGATATATGAGTTACCATAAAAAATTGTAGATGTCAACTGAGCTCCAAAGGTGAAACTTTAAAGTTGCCTGATAGCATGTCAGGTGGTCATTAGCACTTTTGAAACCACTTATTTTTAACCTTCATAGTTAAAACTTTAACTATGTAAATGGTTATAATACTAAAAAATAGAGAAAAGAAGCACACCAATTAGCATTTACATGAAATGACAGGCATGAAACAATGGAAATAACAAAGAAAATATCTCCAAGTTTAAAGCTCACTTATCCTTATGATCTACAGTCTCTACTATTCCATCCAAATTCCAAACTGAAATGACAGAGGACTATCTTTTATCTACTGACCTGTATCTGTATCTCATCCATTAGAGTCTGATCCCTGTAGATCTGTCTACGTCCTGGTCGAAGCAGAGAAACTTGAAGTCTCAGGGAGGCTTCGCCAGGATTCAAGCTTCTCACTCTCATGGCAATGTTATGCTCTGATCCGCTGTAGATTCCATCCTAACAAATGAGGAACATGAATGGTAAAGGTCTTAGAATTCGAAGAATATTCAGATGAGATAGATCAAACTTAACAAACTTCAAAGTTTTATTAGAGGAAAAAAATAACCCTGAATACACAATGAACAAAAAGTTTTGTATCGAAGAGAGTATGAAACTATTACAATTCGTAATTTTCCTAATCTTTGAAATAAAGAGCCAATCAAACTGTTATTAGTTATCAAATAAATTCCTTAACCACTTCCTTGGACAAAACATTAAAACTGTAGATGTATTTTTGATCAATGTGTGCTAGAAATGTGGCAAAAGATATTCCTTAAATGCTTTCAGCACTGCATGTGGTAACTTTTGAAGAGGGCTCTTGCTTTTGTCTGTCAACATTTTTTTTCAGAAATAACCTAACCATGAAAATAATAAAGATGTATTACTGATAAACAAAAGATGTGGAAAGGACTAAGTGTAAGCAATTTCTAACCTCGGCAAACACAGGCTCCACCTCGATCACATCATCGTTGCTCACGCTCCACTCAAACTGAAGACCATCAATGGCATCACCAAATGTGAACGGAGTCTCGGATTCCCCTTGTCCCATGGCATACACAGGCATGATGGTGTCCGACTCAATGCGATGGAGGGGAGCATGGATACGTATGCCATTCAGTTCAATAACATAAACATCAATGACATCCTGTAAGAAATAAATACACATCATTGGATATACACTTTTTCTTCCCATATTTTGCTCATAACACATTCTTCAAAAGGCATTATCTTCTACCTGCTAACAATACATGACACTAAAACTGGATAAAAACCATGGAAATTCAATTGAGACAAACTTCTGTTAAATGCTTTGTTTGGTTTTTTTTACAGATGGAAACCACTCTGCACAATATCACATGATGTACATTTCATGATTTCATGTATTCCATGGCTCCATAATACTCTTTTCCTCTGAAACTTTCAGTGTTACAGTGTATCTTAGCCCCTGTCAATATTTTGGAATTACAGGGCATTTTTTTCTTTTTTTGCCTCGTCTACCCAATGTCAGTGTGAATAACACAAAATGGTAGTTCACCAAATATCCATGATATATTCAGATACATAACAGGGCATTAGAGATTGCACATAACATTTGTGAAGAGCCTTTTTCTCAGATAGGGGACTAATTACTCACCTCTGAATAAACTACATTTGAGCCTGTCTCTTGGTCATAACCCACTGCTCTCCCAGTGACCCTGGTATGCCCCAAGTTCAAAGCATGCAGGATACCACTACTGTTGATTTTGGCAATGTCAGAGTTCTGCACCAAGTACTCTATCTGGCTTTGGGGTTGTGGTCCCCCAGTACTTCTCACCTTGAAAATAAAACAAAGGTAACGTTAACACCAGTCATTACTTGCATCCCTAAATATCACAGAAATAATGCTTTTTCAAGATCAGTTAATGTATACCCCTAATATGTTTACTGTACTGTTTATCTCTTAAGAGTATTTAGAGAGATAACAGAAAATATTTAAATGTCATATATAAACAATACCAACAACAATGACAACAGCACAACAAAGCACTTGAGAATAGGAAGAAAGACGATTTTTTGGGGGGGAATGATAGATATCTTGCCAAAGAAGAGAGAAACATCTATAAATGTAGGAAAATCTGCTAAATTTGGTGTTCTATTTGCATTCACGTAACAATCAAATTCATCATCAATATTGACCTGTTAATTTAAGACAGATTCAGTGACCCAATCAGATTCTACGACACATATCTCTCCAAGTACCATGCTTTTGGGCCATCCGTTTCAGCTCTTCATATTCTGCTGCTCCAATTTCTGCAGTTAAATCATCCAAGAAGCCTTCACAAGGTCTTCCCTTAAACTTCTTTCAATGCAGACTTTTCTACAACTCTGATCATCATGCCGTCACGCCACATTATGTGTCCCAGCCATTTTTTCTGTCTTTGTCTGATCGTTGAAGCAGCAAATGCTCTTCTTGAACACAGTGCATCAAATCCTCATTTGAGATTCTATCCCTTCACTATTAAAATAGTAACTTCTAAACAAAGTTCTCATCAGCATACTTCAAACCCTGTTCAATTATAATGACAGTTATATTCAATCTTGATTTTCAAAATGAGAAAATCATCAAAGCACTCACTTGGAACAATGATGTGACAATAAGGGTGATATTCCTGGGTGTCAACTTGAGAGGTGGAAACACCTGAAAATATGAAAACAGAAGTAATTAGTATCATTTCAAAATGACCATGTAAACAATGACAAGAATACAGCTAACGATATCCTGCAATTTTGATGACATGATGGATTCCTTGCCCACCCCCACCCCACCCTCCCACCCCAAATGTAGTTTCTTAGAATGATAACATTGTAATGGCTATTTCAGTATGTTGGGAGCAGCTACAACCAACTTGGCTTATTGGTTAACATCCTTGCTCTTTCTTTGTATATTACTTCATTTGCTCAATCACTGTCAATCCTCTGTTTTTATCCTAGAAAGGGGACCAAAATTCTGCACAAGGCACCTTGAACCGATATACTCCCCCACAACAGCACCAAAGTTTTGAACCATACCACACCATTGCCCTTCATGAGCACAATAAATGCAACTTGATGAGACACACCCTATCACTGCCTTAACCCATAGCAGTACAGAGCTTTCTTGAGGTCTAAATTAATCATCTTCAATCCTCAAATTGGCAATACAAATTATTTTTTTCCACGTTTACATAACCTGAAAAAAATAAATATGGATATAACATAAACCAAGATGAAATATAATTGTAAAAGTGAATAAGAAATTGCCAATTTGAACACAGAAATATTGATTATATATTAATCACTGCATTGCCAATTTAAAGAGTTTAATGATTAGTTACACTTAAACTGCTCTTATTCGAGAATGCCACACCATACAGCGATGGGAATGGGCTCAAATTTGTCAGTGCATTTTTCCCTTTCTGCTCATGTATGATATGTACTGCCCAACATTCTGGACCAACAGATACTGCAAAAGCATCTCCTAAAGGTGACACTGTACCTCTATGGGTTAAGATAAAAGATGGAACGAGATACAAAGCAGTAGGGCTACTGTGCATGAGAGGGCCTAAAGAATCATAAATTTTTGTGCAATAGAGAATGAGAGGTATCATTCTAACCTGAATGTCTCTGAGTTTGCTAGACACAGTTTGACCGCTCTTTGACATGGCAGTGAAGGCAAGCGTAGTAAAACCAATACTAGCTCCATGTACTGTGTAGTATGCTGTGTGCTGATCCCTCCCAGAGCTCTCCATGTCAGGTCTGTCAAAAAGTAATGATATATCTTTTTAATAGATCATCAAACTTAAAAGGGTACTCTGATTAAGCAGACAGGTTGGTTTGACAATTTGACATGATGTAATAATAGAAAGGTACATCAGTAAAGGTTCCAACTACAACATTTACGACAGAATGAAATATAACCAATTTCAAGATAAAGTCTTCAGAAATATTGAACAGCACGCAGTGAGTTAATCTTCAACACAGCTGACCTATCTTTGGATAAACCCAATACAGTTACACAGAAGATATAAGTCTGAGTATATTTAACAGGCTTTATTAGCTGCTGAGTGTCCTAACATTTTTCAACTTTAAACCATTCTTTTTCATACAAAGAACATAATCACAATTCCTGTACCAAGGATGCCAACCATGTAAAAAGCATAGCAGTATTTTGAGGGATGAAAAAAAAGTATTTTAGGTGGAAAAACAGTATTTTTCACCTTTTCCGCAATAGATATGCGTAGTAAAAGAAATTTTGGAAGAAAAAAAAAAATTCCATGAAACCTGCAGTATTAAAAAAAAAACCCAGAACACTGCAAAAAATTAATAGTTGGCATCTCTGCTGAACCAATCAAATCATTCAAAAGAAAAACTAGATGAATCTTCGACCACGCGTGGTCGAACTTTATGCCTCCGCCATTACCAAATCAGAAATAAATGGCACTTCATGCCGATCTATTTTCATTTATACAATGACATCTTTGACCTTGACCTTTGACCTTGTGACCCCAAATCTAATGAGAGCATTGCCCTTTCCACATGCATACATGAGCCAAGTTTGTTGAACCGTCAAATGGTTACTGAGTTATCACAAGAACGAACCATTTCTATGTACATAATGACCTCTATGACCTTTGACCTTTGACCTTGAGACCCCAAAATCTAATGAGATCATTGTCCCTCCCATATGCATACCTGTGCCAAGTTTGAGGTTGATCGGTTAAATGGTTGTTGAGTTATGGTGAAAACGAATCATTTCTATGTATATAATGACCTCTATGACCTTTGCCCTTTGACCTTGTGACCCCAAAATCTAATCAGATCATTGTCCCTTCCATGTGCATACATGAGCCAAGTTTGAGGTTGATCTGTCAAACGGTTCTTAAGTTATCGCGAGAACGAGCCATTTTTATGTGTATTATTACCTCTATGACCTTGACCTTTGACCTTGAGACACCAAAATCTAATCAGATCATTGTCCCTCCCATATGCATACATGAGCCAAGTTTGAAGTTGATCTGTCAAACGGTTCTTAAGTTATCGCGAGAACGAAAATGGGACGGACGGACGGACGGACGGACGGACGACCCGAAAACATAATGCCTCCGGCAACCA
Source organism: Echinometra lucunter (assembly GCA_029962745.1). Lineage (NCBI taxonomy): Eukaryota > Metazoa > Echinodermata > Echinoidea > Camarodonta > Echinometridae > Echinometra > Echinometra lucunter. The sequence goes on along the minus strand of CM057152.1, from coordinate 244,944 downwards.
CCTACGGTGGGCGGAGGCATAAAAAATAATGCCTCTGGCAACCATCTACGGTGGGCGGAGGCATAAAAATCTGTTATTCAAAATTATAAAAGTAGTTTTGAATCAACCAAAATTAAACCTCTCCTTTGTCAAATGAGTGAAAATATCAAATCAAAATTTGTCTATTGAATATCTTTGCTAGCTATTCTCTTACCTCAGTGTGATGATGTTGGAGCCTGGTACAGGTTCAAGCCTCATGAGAGGGAAGTATGACACAGACAGTGGCTGGTCAGTGGAGTCTAATACTTGGACAGCAGCACGGATCTCATGATCAATTTGTACCTAGAACAGAAAGAAAATTATTGATCCCATGAGTTAAGCAATGTATAGTTAATGTGTAAGTGCCTAGTATATAATAATAATAATAATAATACAGCACATTTGTAACGCGCCTAATACTATGTTTCTAGGCGCTGTGTTGCTGTTGTCCCCGCAGCCATTAAGTAAAGTATATGGGCATACTCCCACCATCTCTTTCTCTTTCTGTCTCTTTTCTAGCTTCATTGGAAGGAAAAAAAACGACCTGAAAAGAGGCTGATCGGAGGAGTCTAGTACTGTACAGTCACTGGACAAAGCAATAGAAGAAAATTCCTTATATTCATACTCTTCAATATTGATGCCACAAGTTTCACACTGCATGTTCATGTACATGTGTCTAGTTTGTGAGCACCCCCCCCCCCCCATTCATCCCCCTGTTATAAGACTTCTCTTTTGTCACTTTTTAGTTGATTCATTTCAGTCTTCAACGGGATGTATAAATCATTACCATAAATGCTGCGGACAAAAATTTCAATTTTCCTACAATAATTAACTCTAACTTTGCACTGAGGAATTAAGTCTCTTATTGTGATGCTTGGAGCTTACTGTCTCCATTACCCCAGGAGTCTGTTAATGTTTCATAAGCAGCTTGAAGTGTTGACCCTGATTACCTTGTCAACGACCTTGAGGTCAATGGTGTGTACACCCGCCATGTGTATCTGAGCTGTAGCATGCTGGTTGGTTGCTATACACAAGTCATATGCAGTGACAACCAGAGTGCCATCTCGTAGAGGGATAACCTGTATAGCATCAAAACAAGTACAGAAAGAACTCAAGCAAATGACTGATATTCACTAATAAACACTGTTCGAAGAGCGGAGATAAGGAACGACAGAAACAGAGACCAATCAAAGAAACAAGGACTACAGGAGACAAATAGTTGCAGCCACTTTTCCGTGATTCTTATAAGGATAAAATTGTAAAACTAGTTCTAAGATCAACAATTCTTTTGTGATGTCATGTTTCAATTACTGTAACACTCAACAAATATCATCCTACAGGTCATAATCCTTATGTCAAAGATATTCTTATCTTCAAAGCAGGGAAAAAATTAATTATTTTTTTTCCGGGGCTACTTTTTGAGCTTACTCACCTGAATTTTCTTCATTGTATTACAGTTTACATTGGAGCCTATGAAAATTTCAGGGGCTCTTTTTTTAGTTTTCCAGGGCTCTCTGTGGCATTTCGGGGGAGAATTCGCCCCAAGCCCCCGTATATTTTTTTCCTTGCTTCAAAGTAAAGCATTTCTTTCAATCTAATGACCATCACATTTAGTATTTTGCACACGTGTGCATCAGTGCTTTATCGTTAAACACAGACGTGATTTTGATAAAGAAAAATTCTTCAACAAAATATTAATGATCAGAGACAAAACAAAACAATACAAACAAACAAAAAATAACAACCCAAAGTAATTCCTAAACCTGTCAGATCCTTGGGTGATATTAATGCTTTCTTACCTCAATCTGCTTTTTCTTCTCATCGTATCTCATCTCTGCCAGGCCAGCGATGTTGGGACGGATCAGGAAGTGACCAGAACCTCCATGAAGATTCAATGAGGCCTGAAAAATTCATGACAGTATTAACAATTTATGACTGGTTATGACATCTTGTTTATAAATCAAACATGTTCAAATTCATTCTTTTTTTTTTCTACATACACCAGTGAAGAAAACAGAAAACTCTGGGGCAAGTCTTTTTTTTTTTTTTTGTTTGAAAATTGTTTAATGTGAACGATAAAATATCAAGAGGGAGATACTAGATGCATGCATTCCCTTTTTCAAATTTAATTTCATACACATTTTTTTAGGGGGGTCTATAGTATGCATAATAGGTTTGTCATGAACGCCCTACATCTTGCTAACTTCATAGCGTGCACAATAAAAAAGTATTAGCCATTTCCCCAAGTAATAGTTCCCTCAAGCTATGGTCCAATCCTATACATAACTGATAACTCATATCTTCCTTTGAAATACGATGACAAAAAGGACAATACTAAACTCTCAACATTATTGATAAATAAATGTAATATGTGATAATAAATCTGAGTGTTTTTAGAAATTGCCACACATGTCCTGTTTAGATTTTCACTTACTTTGTTTGAAGGATGATTGAAAAGAGAAAGTCTGTTTGGATCTATAGTGGCTTCCATCACCAAACCTAGCTCAAGGGATGCACTCACACTAGGTACCTGACTCTGTAAAGACAATTGATAGTGCAAAATTAGTAATTGATTAAAATTAAAAGTTTACAACTGATTCAATCAAACATATGTAGGTATGGTCTGCCCTTGGCTTAAAGTGATTACACAATGGCTAAAATTTTTTTGATCTATGATTGAGAAAAGAATTCTAAGAAGAGTAACATTAAAATTTTGATGATTTTCAATCAAAATCAATGCATTTTGGCAAATTATTTGTGATTAATCAAGGGTTGACCTAAAAATTCGAGTATGAGGTATAACGCAGATGTGGTTACCCAGCTTCGCACATTGCAGATGTGGTGCGCGCTAGACTGTACAATATGTATTATACCTTGTGCACATTTTGCTAGAAGTGCGCGACAAGGTAACCACAATGACGTCATTGTGGGTACCCAATAGAAACTGGGACACAGCTGAGGGGCCAAAAATAGACTGAAATCTTACCATATTTTGGTTTTTTCTTGGCAATACGACTTTTTAAAACTGTAGGCAGATGATTTTCTGCTAATAAAATCATGCTCTTCTAAATGAAGGAACATTGTTTCAGCATTAGGTACACCCTTTAATTATGACAAGGACATTTAAATGAGATTATGGTTGAAACAGGTTTCAAATGATGTCAAAGGAAATATGGGTAAAGTTATATACAATGTTGAATTTGCAGGATGTTAGAAATAAAGCTAGTGTTTGAAAGTGTTAGAAAATGAACATATGGACATATTCTACATAAGACCTGGGTCAGTTTGGTTTTATTTGTAAACCGGGGCTCGACGGCTTTGCTCCGGTTGAACACCGGCACATCGATGAAATAAAGAAATGAATTAAAAAATGACAGTGTCAAAAGACTTTGAAATTTAACTGGTTTAAAACCTATATTTCTTTAGAATATCACTAATTCACACGCAAGATCGATAGCGCTATATCGATGGTTATATCGCCAATCAATTGGCGATATGGCATCAGGCTCTGATACAGCCAGCGATATAGCGCCATCTTGTCGCAAACAAGCATATTGTTTATTGTAAACAAGTATGATTGCCTCTAGATACCGAACGACGTCGTAGACACGGATAAAACTGCAAGAAATCTTGCAAGCTAATCTTACTTCCATTGTTCCATTTCATTGATTTATGATCTGAAACAAAATATCATGTGATTCTAAAGTAATATAGGTCTTAAACTGGTTAAATTTCAAAGTCTTTTGACACTGTAATTTTCTTGTTTATTCCTTTATTTCATTGATGTGCCAGCTCTAGCTAAAACAGGACTGGGGCTTGATAGCGATGATCAAGCACTGGTTTTCGAACCGAATCGACTCAGGCTTATTCTTCATCCACAAAGGCTCACAGTATTCATATCAAAAGGGGAAAGAAATGAAAGTGAAAGAACTCTAAAAAAGGAGAATATCTAGTAATCTATCAAAATACTTACAGGAATTACAATGGAGTGTTTTCTGAAGAGCCCTGTATCATATGCAGTTGTGGTTGCTGTCAGCGTCACAGAACCTTGGCGATGTTTCAATGTTGTGACTTCAAAAGCTACAAGATGGAGGTTATGTGAAAAATGTCTTTAGAAAGTCAGACAGAAGATATATTGTGGACAGCATGTATAGATCCCTAAAGTTAGCATAAAGGCATCCATGGTTCAGCACAATGTCTTGATGTAGTCCTATCTACTCAATTTCAACTGCTTAAAAGTATGTACCGAAATGTTTGTGACAAGAGCCTAAAAAGAAAATAAGATGAACTGAGAAAGCCCAAATTCTTGCCATTGGAAAACTTTTCAAGTGGTTGAACATTAACCCTATATAGCCCGGGCTATTTTGAAATTGCATAGCCCGGGGGGGGGGCCTATTAGGCCCCCCCCCTCAGATCTCGGCCGTTTATCGACCGATTGCGACCAAATTTGGTGTGTGGGTGTCTCATTATGTATTTTACAAGAATGCGTTGTCAAATTTGTGATATTTATTATCATTTTTTATTTATCTAATTAATTATGCAAATATTCAAATTTTTTCAAGGAATTTTCATTTTTTGTAGTTTTCCCCCCATTTTTTGAGAAAATGCAATGGAATCAAGCATGTTAGTAGCCAGTCATGTAATCTAAAAGACAGCTCACTCAACTGTATTGAAATTGTATAATTATTAGATTATAATAGTAATTAATTATGCGCATATGCTAATTTTTCTCGAAATTCTGAATTTCACATATTGATTACCACGTCTGGGCATAAATTTTTTTTTTCTAGCTGTGTACTGAAGAAAGGTGATATTTACTTTATATTTTGAGAAAGTTATGTGAGGAAAAACAGAAAAAAAACATTCATCTGACAACACTTCTTGTAAAACCCATACATTGTACACACAAAAGTCGATGGAAATTGTCATTTTCGGTGACATTGGTCACGAATATGTGCTATATCTCCGCAAGTGTACCCCCGATTTTCGCAAACAGGGTCTCAAAATGTGCGGGAGATGTGAAAGAAAAAAGTCATGAAATTTCAGCGTATTATTTTTTTGCATTTAGAAATTATCGCGAAAAATGTCGAGGGGGGGGCCTTTTAGGCCCCCCCCCCCCGGGCTATATAGGGTTAAAGTGTAGGGAAGGTGTTAATTTCAGAAACACTGAAATTAGTTTACAATGCCTAAACTTTGAACCTCTGTTAGAAACTGATCCCTTACAAAAAAATCTTTTTGCAGCTACAAAAAGCAATACCTAAACCTTCCACTTTTGCACATGATGTTTAACAAGGTCGTCTTACAAAGGGTAAAGGCAACTTAATGACATTCTATAATTACACAGCATCATCATTTCTAACCTTTGAGTGATCTAGAACCTGGGAAAGAACCATCCTCATCAGTGTATGATGTCTGTGGCTTGTAGAAGGAGGCTAGGTTATGATCAGAGCTGGTCCAGGATACAACCATGGAGGAGAAGTTGTGAAAGAGACGTCCATGGCTGTCTATAGCATTCACCAAGATATCCACATCTTTTCCATTCATAACAGGGATCTGAAGAATACAGAAAGAGAGGGGCTTCCTTTATGATTTTTGTTTTGGTCATACAATTGATTTTTAACCATTTCTTCTCACTTAGCTGTTTTTATGTCAGCAATTGCTATTTTTCTTTTCAATTTCTTTTCTTTTATTAGTAAATAAGTTCAGATGCCTCACTGAAAAGCATGGATGCTTTGCTCCAATGATCTTTTGCAATTATGAATTACCCTATGAACACACAGGGCAGCAGCAACAGAATTCTCCGACAAGATCTAGACACAAAACAAATACAAAATTCATCATCTCTTCTGCTTCTTCATTTACTACTAAAACCGTCAAAATGATTCATGGCTTCATGTGTATATGAGACATCAACTGACTCTATAGATGCTCTCTAAAATATGCAGAGATTTTGAAAATGTAAATGGCAGTAAAAGACTAAAACCTCTCTGAACGAACATAAAATCCTATGGATCTAAAAGCGATCATTATAACATTTTGCTTTGCCTTTGTTCTTTTGATGTTTTCTTAAAAATTCTGATATGCTTTGTACAGTCACTGATGCTAGTAATTATTCTTTAGATATCACTCAAGTATCCTAGCCATTTTCTGATTCCCTGGTACACTTATAAAGGAAAAAACTACTTATTGCAATTTTATGATTGTGATAGTCAACAGTAGTTGGCAAAGGGTCAGAGAAAAAAATACATTGCATATTGAATCAAACTTCTCATTCTAACATTCTAGGATATACCTTGAGGTCTTACCTGATTGTTTGAATCAAGTGCAATAGGGCAGGGTACCTCAAGATCAGGTTGCTGTACTACTGGTATCAGTTGGAGACTGACAGGCTGTGTACACAAATACCTGTGCAGGAGGTAGACACAAGTTTGAATTATCATCGGGTCAATCTATACTGCAATGAATTCCTCCGTTATATCAAAGATTGGACAGCGCAGTGCTTATTTTTTACTCTTTATGTTAAATCCAGTATAACACAATTTGCACCCATGTACTGTATTTGTATGGTATTGTAAAAGTTGACAAGTCTGGTAGCATGTACTCAACATTTTCTGACATCCATATAAATATAAAGGCACAGAACAGCTATCCTATAGATGTTTATAAATGAAAGAGCTAACATCAATTCATATTTTTATGGCAAATGTTTTCCAACTTTCAATCATGCCTTCCATGCATTCACAATGCTAACTGTGAATACACTAAACTGTTGATTCCATTTTTTCTAACAATCCCTACCTCACAGTAGCCGAGGACCTAGCAGGAAACTTGTTGCGAGCAGTGGGATCATTACCGACATTGACAGTCAGAGTCTGCTCTCCCAGATGACGACACAATACGCGGAAGATATGGTAGTTCTCTGTAAAAATATCATACATAGCATGATTTTGAGTTGAAAGACTTATCAAAATATGCAAAATACAGGGGGAATTAAAAGAAATGCTTTACTCAATAAATCTGTACACATCAAATTAAAATGAATTCGTTGCTCCAAATATTGTCTAAATTCTGTGAAAATATGTATGATATGACAGGATAAATTATCAAAACCAATTATTTTTTTAAATGGCTTCAATTGTAGTTTCAGGAATGAAAGTCAGTTGTATCCATTAGAATAAAAAAGATGGTAAGAATTGTGACAGGATCGTGAAATCAAGCCTGAAAAATGCCAAAGTAGATAAAACTTTACCCCAGATCATAGTAACTTACAAATTAGACAGGCAGGACATTCACATCATTTGCTGAGAGCCACCTCCTACCCTTTAACAAAGAGTTGGTGCCCTCCAGGCTCCCCAGAGGGTTGTGTTGACACATGCTCCAGGGACAATCACCTTGCAGTCATTATCATACAATAACCATATTCCAAACTTACTTGTTGCACCATACCCTTTGACATGAGTGGGGTTGACCCAGTCCCGTTCCTCTGCCTCAAGGTTCTGGTAGTAACGTGATGGGTCCAGGACCCATGGCCCGGGTCCTCCTGTCAGGACCAAGGTCTTGGAGGAAGCAAGAGTGACGATGGCAATGCTTTCTGGATCAAGGGGCTGGAATGAGAATAATCATAATAAAAAAAATTTAATGAAGAGAATAAGCATATTTTTCTGCACTTTCAGGGACAGGGTTAGGGTAAGGGTTAGGGTTACTTGTATGGTGGGGGTCCTCTTCATTTTTTCCTTAGTCTTATCCCTAATTTTCTCAATAAAGGAGATGTGCCTACCTGTAGAGGGGCAAAGGCAGCAATGGTGACAGATGCCTGCAGCCTCACCCCACCTTGTTGAAGGGTCACAGAGACCTGGGTGTGGCCAACTGACATAGCTTTCACATGAAGAGTAGTACAAGAGTCAGCAACTACCTCAAACTTCTCACCAGCTGTACATGGAAAAGGGTAGAGAGGAGATAAAATATATATTCACTAACTATTCTGTATCAGTGTGTCTTCTGAATTTCATGCAGTCGATAGGTTGCTTTCGCCAGCAAACTATGAATCTGTCACAAACTTGTACAGGGTCACATTTGCAGAAGGTACACCACACATCTATATATACGTGAAGCTACACATTCCATTGTTTCACAAGCTGTGATATCTTTCCATGCTATACTCATTACACAGTTACACGATTCTGGTTTAATACATAGAATACAAAGGAAATCTTTTTATATCCATGGTTTGATATAGTATGGCTGATACCATTTGCATTAAGTGTCGACCATTCCATTTTGGTTTGATTCTGTAACATTGCATGTAGTGTCATTACCATTACCATAAGAAGATCATACAATATGTAACTATTTCAGTTTGATGCTACAAAGCAATTACCCCTGGCTTGCATGGAAATACAGAGATTTTCCTTGTATTCTCAGCCTAATATGGAGATCTCTAGCATCAATTAAATATCAAGGACATCACACTGTCAAAAGATTAGTTATCCATTATTACTGGATGAAAAAGAACTCTAAGGTAGCCTCGCAAAATGGAGTGGTAAGAAAAAGCTACAAACAGAACACAAACAATATAGACAACAATGTGTATTTAGTGCTCCTGATGAGTCTTTTGTTCCAATGTAATTTATCAAGCTTCCAATCATTAATCATTAAGATGATCATAAATATAAAGGTAAAGTGCAAATACAACAATCTTACGTTCAGCTTTTTGGAAGATGCTTTGATCAGCAACGTCGGTTGTTAGAGGAAGTGAGCCACAGTGAGTCAACATCACTTTTTCCTTTCCTGGAAAGAAGAAAAAGATAAAACATTTTTTTAAAAAATATCAACATAAAAGTTTGTTTTATATTAACTGGATGTAATAATATCTGCAAGATTGAGGAAATTAGAATAAATTCAAGGAATATATTCCTTATGGGACAACATAGCAATCTGAAATTTTCGTATGTAAACATATGATGATGATGACATTCTACTTACCAGCTTCATAGTAAGCTTCCATTGCCAGAGGCAAATGAAGGATGGAACCTACTTCTGCCTCCACTCGGGAGTCAAGGAAGATCATCCTGGAGGGTGGCAATAGATAAACCTGGAAAATATACAGAAGAAAAGAGACATTTCAGTAAATAGTTCAAGCATGACAGAAAGCACAACAGAGAAGAGAGGATGAACTGCGAGATCTAAGAGATAATACCCTTGAAGGACGTTGTAGAAAACTGCACAAAAGATGTACCATAATTCTACCCAAACATACATCTTACTTGGTCAACACTTCAGTTTTTAGTATAAGCCTGCAATAGCCCCAAAATCTGCTTCTTTCAAGTTTTAGGGAAAAAATGTGTATATACACCTTGCTAAATTGTATGAATTGGCAAAAATTACTTCACTTTTCAAGAAAGACACACGCTCCAACAACAATTGTTCTGCAGCCACTATGTAACATTTACCAAATGCCTAACTTGAGCCCTGGACTCAACAATTTTCCTAATTCTAACCAGAGTATGTTAGATCACCATTTCTTACCCTGCTGAGGCCAAAGTGGGCTAGGTTGCGGTTATCTGCAGCTGTGACGTTGGTCATTCCAGGAGTGTCCCCTGTCGTCACAAGACCATGGACGTTGACTGTTCCTGTCACACGTTTAGATGATGACCACACGTAGCTGCCTGTCCCACCAGTTGCCTACAGGAGTCAAAAGGGAGGAAGACCTCATAAACAGTGATATACTTCTTTAGGCTAACCAACTGAATCACTATATTCCCATAGACTAAATACAGGGGCCACTCAGTTCCTGTAAACAGGTTAACACTATTTTGCACCAAAATGCCTCTTGGACAAATGCAGGTAGACTGCACTAATTTGGGGGTATTTAAAATAAAAATATTTAAACTCTGTGCATGGCTCCTGCTCTCAAGATATTCTGATATTCATTTTCATATGTATAATACATCTGTACCCATAGCATACACATTGGGGTAGCTGGTAGGAAAGAACACATTTGCATTTTTATTTTGCTAATAAACCTTTAAGTTGAAAGTCCTATCAAATGAAAGGATCGAGGAATGCAAGATAACAGCTACACTCTGACCTACACCAGGACCAAGGACCCCTACCATTTTGCAGCAACAATCACAGGGCTTTGATACACTTCTTGCGTACATGGAACCCTCTGTGAGCTTCCCAGAGATTTAAATCATCTTTTGCCTTTCATTTATTTGATAATCAACACCAGGTGGGGAAAAAAAGTTCACAGCATCTTAGTTTTGCTATATCTTTAGTATTTACCATCTAAAAGCGAAAAATCTGACAAAGGGTTTTTGAAGGCTTACCAAAACGGTACATAACCTTCGATACCACTAAATACTAAAAACTAAACAAACCAATCTTTTAAGGATTAAATACTAGGCTTGCATCAACTTACTTTCAGTGGGTACTGGTAACCTGGCTGTCCAGGTTGATATGCAAAGGCAATATACTCTGGTTTAACTATGATAGGGTCAAAGATTTCAGCCTCTTGAGACTCCTTGATTGGTACTTCAAACTCTGCTCGTTCACCATTCTGAAGTAATAAGGAATAGCAAACAATATTTCTAAAATAAAAGTTGTCGTGATATTACAAAATTCCCTAGAAATTTTAACAATACAGGAAAGGACAATTATACAATAACTTAATTATCTCTTCTTTTTTTAAAACATTCAAAAACATTCAAATTAGTTTTCAAAGGGATTTTCTTTGACAAAAAGATGCTACCTTCTAAACACATTTCACATACAGACTACTGCAAGGAATGCACTTGTAAGACACTGTAAGGTAATTTTGACCAGAATGATATTCAAAATCACTTTGTATCCCCCCCCCCCCCCCCAAAAGGAGAAATATTCAAAATTACAACATCTGTATCATCACTGCTGGTATGCTTGAGAAACAAGATGAGTGTTAACAAATTTTAAACAAAGCTATGAAAAAAAAAAAAAAATCAACAAAGGTCCAGCTGTACCAAACTTTCTAGAAGTTTCCCAGCAATTCAAAGCAATCCTGAATTAACATGTGAATGCAATCTGGAGTGTTTATACTTACTGGTTTAATCATTGCTACAAGTGCTGCATTGATCTCAGTAATACCACTCTGTAGAGTCTTGACATAATGGTACGAACCATTCTCACTAGATCGGATCACTTGGAAATAGGCTTCAGGGAATATTGTATCAATGCGAATGTTCTATATGTGAAATACAGAGAGAATTAGCAAGGAAAGAAGAATTATTATGATACACTGATGCAAAATACTTGATACATACCATATTCCTTCAAATGAAATGCACACTGTATAAAAATTTTCTTTTATTAACTATTCAGTTCATGTAATAATAAAAAAAACACTTTGATATTCCCATCTGTCTTCATTACGAGTCATTCATATTTTTGTGGTAAATTGTTGCTGCCATTTAAGGTGAGTTCAAATATGAGGCAACATTGTGGCGTCACAAAATTTTTAGTGTTCATATACGGCACTACATTGTGGCTCCACATATGTTAATGAACACACATTAAGGTGTCAACTCGCAAATTAAAGAAAACTTTGTCAAAATTTGCACAGATAATCTCATGACAACATATTTTGCGCTAACTTTTTAGGATTTTGATTGGTGCACATTTTTTTGTAGCCAGGCAGCAAACAAAAATGTGTCCTGCCTCGGTGACATTTTTTTGTCGGCTCATACCCCATAGACTTGTACACTAAAAATGTAGCGCCACAATGCTGCCTCATATGTGAACGCACCTTTAGTACGTGAGCATGTTCAGCACTCTCTAACAGACTGATTAGTCTGCAGAAAAAAAAAAATGTTGAGACTCCCACCAGTCACTTTAAAATATACAATAAAATTAAAAAAACAAGCAAACTTATATAGATTTTCAGATTTTCAGTAGCTTTTGATACATACAATCACCAAGTTTAAAGTTCATACCCCAAATGGCCCTTGCGATATCAAGTTAACGAAAAAGAGCATCAGACGGACAGACAAGAAGATGCTTCAGGCACCTGGACCACCTTTGGTGAGCAGAGGCATAAAAATAAATAAATCATGTAGAACTGGCATAAATAAGCTAATGAACCACTGGAGGGTACAGAATTTTACTCTAAAACTTACAGGAATATCGGAAGGGAACATCTTGTTACTTTCTCTATCGTAGACGTCAATAGTGATCTCATAGTAGAGGCCAGTCTCTAATACCCAGTTTCCACCAGGTACAATTACAAATCCTGCAAATAAATCAAATCCCAAACCTCATGAAAATGAATAAAAAACCAAGCATCCTCTATGTATGAAACAAGTATGTAATAAACAGGAATATTTTCAGTTGAATGAAATTAACTAATATCTACCTCTTGTGACATATCAATGTCTTAAAGATTTACAATTCAAAAAGGAATATGAGTATTCACACAGACTTACCCAAATAGGCTGGTTCAATAACATAAATATTAGCTGATGGTAGACTGTCCTTAAATCCTCTGAAATCTTTAAAATCTGAGTTGCAATTATATATTAAGGATAACATTCTGAAGTTCTTTCATAAAAACACAAATGTCAAAAGTCCTACTTATTATTGTTTTACCATTAGACAGCTCTGACAAGCTAAACTTCAAACTAAATTAATCAACTGCTATCACATGTTCCATAGTAGCTTATGTGCTAGCTGTCATCAATCAATCACATGAAGGAAAGGAAACATTATTCTTATTTGCAGCTTTTAACTGCAAGGAATTACTTCAATATCTCTTATATTACGCTACCACATCCTACAGCTTGAACAATGAAGCTTTAACAATTTAGCAATTGAAAAAAAAAAGGGAAAGGCATGGATAGGCTTAAGAACTACATGTACATCAGATAAGGGAGCACTGAAACAATGAAGTAGCTATAACAATGAGACCTAATTAAATACTTCTTCTCCTCGTAACCCAAGCTTATGGGATTGTAAAAGGATACTCCTGTCTTGAAGCATGATCTGTGTGTGTCCCAGAGCTAGACCTGTCACCATGGAATTGCTCTCTGTAAGTGATGCGACTGATGAGTTTCCAAGAGCAAGGCGATATTGCGTTGATGGCATGGTCACAACTGCAAATGAGGATAGCAAAAAGAACTGCTAATACATTCACTTCGTGAACTATGGACATGCAATTCCACTGATAGGAAAACAACATACGTGATATTGCAAATTACTACAAATAATTAAAAACAGAAATTTGATACTAGTAATAATAAAGATTTCTATAAAATTGGAGCATTATTCATTTATCAATCATTGGAGTTCATGTAATTCTCACAACAAGAGCAAAGCATATTCATAAAACTGGCAGAAAATCAGCTTTTCAGAGCAATAAGATAAGAAAAATTAAAGAATACAATGACAAAAATTCAAGCACATGTAAATGACTGCTAAATGTAAGAAAATTATCCTCTTACAATGAAAATTTTCACTTAAAGCCTTCCTTCTCAAAATAGACAATATGTTTTCCCCCGTACTGTTGTGCTTTGTCAAGAAAACGGCAATGTTTGCCTAGAAATCATATTTACAAATAAGAAACACTATGCTATTCCATAAAGAAACAAAAGACTTTAAATTGTTAATAAAATGCTAAATTTAATTCTGTAAAATCAAATTAATAAGTAGTGTCATACAGAAGGCAACTCTTACTTGTGGTCTTTCCCTGTCTAATCTTCTCTACACTGTAGAAGATGTAGGCATGTACAAGGATGTAGATATCTTGAGATGGGTTTAGTGTGAGGTGATCAATGACAATGAGACGTACTACACTCTGCTTTACATCCTGGAAGAATAAAGAACAAAAGCTACACATCAATCACTCCACTTCACTAAAAACTTTGAAATTTACATGTAGTTTATGTTTTACCAGCTAAATATTCCACATTGGCTGAAAAATTAGATGTTGTAATCAGGGTTCCAGCCAGTGCATAACAATCTTGCTCCTGATACCTAACACGGGGGACACGGAAAAAACATTGCCAAATGCAAACTGTTCCCATGTAGTACGAAAAGGGTTATGAATATGTCACTGCATACCTTCAACTTGCATAAATGCTGTGGTCCACCTAACCAACTTCCTAGGTACTTATTTGGCCATATTTTGACTTGGACCACTAAATGCAACAATGAATTCTTTTAAATAGCAAAATTTCTTTGGTTCTATGATATCACTGCCATGGGAAGCCACAAAGCTAAATCTCTTGCAATACAGATTAAGTACAAAGAATTTTCATTCAAGAAATATTGTTGTTATACTCAACAGTGACTTACTTCACTTTCTCAAGTCCCATACATTTACATGCATGGTCCTTTATGAAATACACATATCTTAAACTGTAAAGAAAACAAAATCTCACCTTGAATCCAGCAGATTTGATCTTGACCCCAACCTTGGCCGATCCAGCCCTCAGTCCTTCAATGAGGATCCTATCACCCTGCTTGCCTCCTGCCTCCATGGAGGTGATATGAGGAGGAGGATCATATGGCAAGTCTTTGAATTGAACAATCCTGCAGAAAGAAAAAGGAAAGTATAATTGTAATTTGTTTTCATATCAAGTTTTAAAATTTTATTGTCAATTCAACACTCATAAAAATGAGTTGGCCTGTTTGCAATGAAGATTTGATTAGTGGTCAATATTCGCTGTGATGATAAATTTGTATTATAGTTGGATTCAAAATTATTTGAATGGATAAACTATCTTGTTGCTAACAAAATTCAATTTTGTTGGAAATTGCTTGAAATTACAAAGTGTTCATTTGCAGTTAGATTTAAGTTGGATAAAAAATTGTGTTAGAATAAATATATCTTGTTTTAAGTGAAATTCAATTTTAGTTGTTCAATATTTAGTCAATGCAAACAAAACCAACTTGTTTTCAAGTAGACTGAAAATTGAATTCCAGTGATAACTGGTAAGTAAATCTATGAAGAAAACAAATTATTATAACAATATAATAAAAAAGAATATCAACCAAAGTAAACATTTATTATATACGATACAAATGAAAGATTTTAACTAAAAGAAGAACATGTGACTTTTTTTTAGGGGGGGGGGGGGCAGCACACATGAATGTTAATCATCACATAATGCTGAGAAAATGTAAAGGAACCAAGAAAGAATAAAACATAGAATCACCCGAGACAGAAACCAGGTAGCTTGATTTCCATCTGACCCTTTTAACACAAAGCATGTTACCTTAGAATACTCTTGGCATCAACAGCATTATCTGCCTCATAGTCTGATAAGAGAGTCCACTCAAACTCCAGTCCCTCTAGACTACTAAATGTATTACCTGATATGGGCCAAAGCAACATGTTACAAACATATCATTATCAGGCAGAAAGTAACAGGAAAAAGGTTTATTAACCCATCACAGTAATAATATCTCATCTGACCCCTTGCCCATGCACTATGAAAATACAAATATAAACACAAAATAACTGTATTAAAATATTTTCATTTTTTCATAAGAAATATTACAACATGAAGATTAGCCTTATCAAATTGCTATGACCCAATAGTCTATTATTACTTTTCGCACAGATAATACTTTATTATGCATTAAATAACCACAGTGGTATGCACATGCCTAATGATAACACATTTCAAATAAACTAAGCTTTATTTTACCCTCATTCACAACATATCAAAAGCTGACAGCTAGAAGGGCAATAATTTCTTGTGTCAACACCTTTCTCTACCATTCATCAAATGATATTTAGAACTTTGAACATAAAAATTCACTAATGTCATGAAAGCATGACAATTTTCACCCTTTACCTTCATCATCAAGAGCTCTGACTTCAAATTCCTCCGGAGAGTCACCCAAATAGAGGATCCTTGTTGTAGTTGTAATGTCAATGAGATCAATCTGATCTACAATGACATCACATCTGATCACTTGTCCACTGCCTACAAAGGAATTTAGAAAACAAAAAAATTAAAACTTGATATAAAAAAAGGAAACAATAAGCCTTCATTTTAAGTTCTGCACAGCTTTCAAATTCAGTAACATCTAAATCATCCTTCCTTCCTGCCAGTATTGATCAAACTATCACTGGTGATAAAATAGATCAGCATTCATATTGAGAAATTTCATGTTTCCTTCAATCTAAATGTAGTAATAGACCATTTGAACTGAGGCTCAAAATTTCACTGTTCTGGTACAGTATTTATTTTACTGATTGGTTCGTCTTGGAATTCTACTCATGTAAAATATATTAAACATGGTTTCTAGAACAGAAAATGTATATGATATATGAGATGAGTTTTAAGGTATGGTAAAATGATTGTCCTTTCCCGTTTCACTTTAATTTTCTGTCAATCTTATTTGATATCTCCAAGATATTATTCCTTTTTCCATCCATCTGATTGATTTTAACCATCAGAGTCAAAGCTTTGCATTTTTTTCTCTGGAGAACCTTTAAGATATAAATCCATTCATTCAATAACATTCAGAAAACTGAGTGAAATTTAAAACTTTTTATCTCTTGACTTTTGTTACAAGAGATATTTTCTTTCAACGAACCTAATTCTTCTGCAAACACCACACTAGTCCTCTGTGTTGGATGTGTGGATAATGCAGTGACAAGAGCTTTCTGGGAACATCCACTCCCACTATCCATATCGATGGGCTGAACAGAAGCTACATCAGCTCGCAAAGAGCGCCTGCAGATCAAGAAAATGCAATAAATTCATTTTGAAAGTGTGCACAAAGAATTGGCAATAAATAATAATGAATTTTTTAAATGGTTGACTTGCAAATTCTCTTTTCTGGAGGTCTTTTGAAACACTACTAGTTTTAGGTGTAAGCGTAACTTTTCTTTAATCATCCTCTTTGTAGATCACCACAGCCAGTCTAGGAGACTGTCACAGAGAGAGAGTCTCACAAGAGACTGTCTCTGGTGTCAGATACTTGTGTCAAGATTTTGGTATCCTTTTTGGGAAGCAGTCTTTCAACAAGGGTACCTATTTTACTTTTTTGCATCTGCTGTAAAATAATCAACTTGGCTCTAGGTGAAAATGTGATTAGCCTTGACATTTTATAAAAATCGCAATCTACTTCTAAGTTCTATACTCAGTGAGGCAAATTTTGGTCAGGAGAAACTCCCTTGTGTGAATTTTTTTTTTGTGCATGTAAGGACTGTGACTATGCTTTATTTCGTCACGCCTTGCGCCTAGTAAGCTACACCAATTTTGAATGTTCATGTAGCAGTCTCTCAAGTGGAATCGAGTCTCCAAAAATTTATGTAAATGGTCACTGAGAATAGACTACCACCAAAATGATTAATCGGACTAAGTCAATCATCTAAATCGGAACTCTGCCTGAAAGTCTGGGCAAGATGTTCGTGAGTGACCAGATGATTGGGGCAATTCAGCTGTATTAAACGTTAACTCTAGATGATGAAAAATGTTTTGAAAGTTCAAGAGTTGATGGCACATATATGTGATTCCATGAAAAATGACATACAACTTCTGAGTGTTCTTTCAAAAATGTAAAGAAATAAAAGCACATGTATTTCCTGCGACGGTAGAACTGGTTATGAATCACTTCCAATTTTCGACAATTTAATGTTATTTAAAATCTACACACCTCTAAACCTTTCCCTTAAATTCTGACTCTGTGAGGATGACGTCATGACTAGTCTTAATATAAGCACTTGCATTTTAAAAAATCTTAATAGACTGGGTTATAAAGACTAATTCGTGAATATTTGTGATTTCCCGTCGGGCTATAATCGACGAAATGTCAACCTAACCATTCGGAGATTTGAGGTGTTCTTACGAAAGTAATCAAAATGTGAAGATGTGACTATTTGGACCAAGCATCTCATTCTTACTTAGAACTTAAAGCCTGCATGATAAACTATTTAGAATTTTCAGGAACCTGATAATAGTACTAATTATTGTAGTTTTATCATCAGGTTCCTGAAAATTCAAAATTTCACAATGTCAGTGCATGATCAGATGATGTGATGGCCCATCCATTTAATCACATATTTTTTTTATTATTATTTTTTTTTAGTGGTAAGTCGGAATAAATACCTTTCTCAGATTTAACTTAGTTAAGTTAGATCTAACCTAATGTTAAGTTTCAAGGTTCAATGCAGTAGTTAGCTTAGACCGAAGTGTTCTGTCTCTAACAGTCGTCTATACTATAGCCTCGTATTCTGGTAGGGTCGGCACTCCTCCTTATAGAGGAGTGCCGACGGAGTACCGACCCTACCAGAATACGAGCTAACGACGACTGTTGCTACAGACAGAACACTTCGGGCTATAGATAGTTAGCTATGAGAGAAAAACAATGAAAAAAATTTCAAAAACTAAGAAACAGGAAATCTTCTTCAAGTTTCCGAGATGACTGCAGAGCTCAGAGGAATTGATCCCGAGCCCAGGGGCTCAGTCTCAGAGGAAGAGCAAAAAAGAATGAGCGACGGAGTCGGAGCTGAGCACACAGGATCTTGCCGCACAACCGGCCCAGAACAGGGCAACAGAGTCATAACACTCCCGACAGTCGGGGGCCGGTTCCATCAGATATTCCGCCCAGGTCTACCTCGCGCAGGCGCCTGCAACAAAAGACTGGTCTAACGATCCAAAGATCAATAAACATACCACGTATAGCAACCATCACTCCCTTCAAGAGTAAAATTAATTGGTGTCGCTGCATAATAAGGAAGCATTATCCTAGGAACATTCAGCTTGTGCCCAGTACATGATGAAAAATGGAATGAAAATGTAGTAAAAATGATGACTGCAAGAGTCACATGGAGCTGTAACGCCGACGCCATATTCACAAACCCAACCGGATTGCGCGCGCAATAATTGACGTTACAAAAACGTGGACGACGTACGTCCTCTTCCGGATTCCAAGCCCAAGATCATTATGGAGAGGGTCCTTTTCATCCAAAATTCCCGGGGCTGTATATAGCAAGGCTCTCATGCATTACCCCCGTCTTTGATGGATTCAGGACAGTTCTTCATTTTGATAATAATAGTTATTATAACAAGTCTCATTTCCTTGATTGTTTCCTACTGTATTTTTAAGTGGATTGTTGAAATGTTTCTCTATCATGTTTTTAAAACGTATCCAAGTGAAATTTGATTTCCACAGCCGCGGGGATATAAACTCGGGAATTCCCCGTCTGCGAACCACACGGCAAAATGATGGCTTGCAGTTTTATATTGTTACCCATTATTTTCAATGAATGCCACATTGCAGTTGGAAAAAATGCATAAAAGCATTGAAGGTTTAACATGTCCTCTTTTACGTCTGATTAGATCATTTTCTTTCTTGTGCTACCCTTTTCACACGTGGTAATTGCCTTCCAAGTAGTAGCCGCCGAACTCAGAGAAGCTTAATAGATTCCCAGCATTGTTAATTAACAAAATACAGTGTGAGGCAGTTGAACAGGAGGCAAGAGCTACGGGCACAACGCCCCAAAACGCAAAACGTTTGTAAGAACGAACGGTGCCCTTAAAGCAATGAATATACATATTTTTTTCAATTCCAAAGTTCACTCGCTATACGCTTGCTCGCGCTTACTAGTATCTCAGGCAATTATCGTGTGTTGTAAGTTTGTAACCATTATCTTGTCTATTTTTCATGTCGAAATTTCTCTAATAAAATACCGGTGGTAATGATAGGGGAAAGCCCTACAATATGTGTGCGACATCCCTATCATCAAATCATTGTAAATGATGCAAATACCGTGGTCTTCTGCAAAAAAAAAAAAAAAAAAGAAAAGAAAAAAAGAAAATAACGACAACAAGAAAAAGCATTTTTGCCCGCTCGCAAAATGATGACGCTCGATTCACTCGCTCGCAAATGAGTAATCAGAGAAGCAACTGCAAAGTAATTTTATATGTAAAGATTAGAAAAAAATATATCGAAAATGATCCTTAAAAGTGTGTCAAATGTAATGTAGGGGTACCAACGCATTACAATGCCTTAAAACGCTGCTTTTTTCTTCTTGTGTTCAACCTTTGTAAGTGCCTACTTTTTCCAAAAGAGCCCCCTTCGCTGGTGCCCCCTTTGGAAGATGTTCCGCCGCCCTGGATAGAAGTTAGAACTAACCACAAGTTAGAGAACTCCAGGGTCTAAGATGGTAATGGTATTGTATAAAGTTTATTGATGTAATCATTTGATTTATACGGTCCCTGAATTAGAAATATATGATTAAAAACTGAAAATTGGTATTAGACTATATGGGGGGGGGGGGGGGGTATAAATTTGAGTTCGAAGGGGAAATCTTAAAACTTTCTTAAAGCTTCGAAAGGAGGGGATGGGAAGGGGAAGTCAGGGGATTGAGGGATTATTTTTTTTATGTTCCATGACGATGAATAGTGTCGCTGAATATACCGTGCGTCCCCCCAAAAAACTTTACACTTTTGAAATGGCTGCCAAATGAAAAATACATGATTCTGGAGGAAAAGGTTTATGTATGGAGCATGGACTCAACTTTAATATGAGACCAAAAAGGCCGAAAATGATTCATGCCTGGGTGAGCACTGCTCACTTTTGTAAAGGGTATGAAATTAGGTTGCGCAGGCATTGCACCTTATACATTTTGTGAGAGTTGAGTCCTTTGGAGGTTACAGAATTGAGGGTGATATGATGAATTCATGATCAGTTGCAATCAGTTCAGGTTTGCTGAGTGAATTTTATGGTTTATTAAATCAAAATTTTATGCATCAGTGAACGGGAATTGCATTCATTATTGTAGCATTGTACCTTTCCCTGGTAGACTCAGTGGTGAGTTCATGGGAGTCAGGATTGGGTGATGGTAGGTAGATTTTTTGAAAATTCGTGCATGAAAATGGCATTTTTCTGCACACTAAAATTCAGTATGGGGGTAACTTATATGAGAAGTGGCATATGGGGGGGGGGGGGGGGGTGGCGGCAAGGCGAGGGAGAGAAGCGACCGAACTGGGGTAGGGTGTTGGAGGGGGAATAGGTAAATTTCAATAAGACAGTCCTTTCCATGCATGGAGCGTTGTTTAATGTATTCTTTTCTTTTCGGTGAAAATAGTCTGTAAAAGATTACGATCACGAATGATGTACAGCTCAATAAACACGATTACAATAAAAATGAAAACGGAAGAATTCGGGGATCGAAAGGATCGTGAAATTGACAGCCTAGACCACTTCAAAGCTTCGCTCAAGACTCATATATCTTTCATCAGAATTAAGAATGCTAACTTTATTGGAGGAGCCAGCGCCTTTGAATGTTTTTTAACAGAATATGGCGCCAAATGCTGTGAATCATCATCATCATCATGATGCAGTATTTTCCAAGTGATCAATTTCGCGTCTTTCCATTCTTTTCGTTTATTCCTTACTTATGTTTTAATTTCATTTAAAAAAATTATAATCAAATTTTTCCTCCTTTTCCTCTTCCTTCTTCCCCCGGTCATCTTGCTCCTCCAAGATTCTCCCCATCTCCTCTGTCATTTTCTCCTCTTGTCATTTTCCTCCCGATTTTCCTCCTCATGGGAAAACGCTAGGCTTCCTCAAAGAGGAATATGCCCCTGTCTGTGATAAAGAGTTCGGATAAGCTCACTTGACTTACCAAGGCAAGGTCAAGAATTATTTGAATTATCATGAGCTTAATGGATTTAATGTCTCAAAACTTGTTCTTTTTCTATCTCCATATCGCTGGGAGAAAATCATTATCACGATCGGTATCACGATCGGTATCGAATGCTCAAGTGTGACGTCAATCAATGATGAGGGAAGGGGGCAACTTTGATGAAATTGGAATATGATATACTCTGTCAACATATAAATTGTATTTTTTTAGTAAAGCAGAGGTGTCGATTTTCTACCACTAGATTAATGTCAACACCTTTCTATTTATCTGAAGGTTAACGTGATCAAAATGTGTATTTGCACAATCAATGTTCTTGCCATTTCTTGAAAAAGGCTAGCCAGACATATCCAATCATCTCAACAAAATGGCGACGTAGTGGTAAGATAAGAAACAGAATGGATAGTGAATCGGGACTGTCGCAAAACCACGTTAATCAGATGAATTCTGGAACTTCTTCTGTAAATAGCATAAGTAACAAGCAACAAGATGATCATCCACGACCCAACTACACAATACCTGGAATTTTACATTTTATACAACATGAATGGGCTCGTTTTGAAATGGAACGCGCTCAATGGGAAGTGGAACGAGCTGAACTTCAGGTAGGCTTGGCCCACCCGCACATAATACGGCCGCCTATGGCGCTGAGCTGATTGCCGTATGTGCGGCGAATCAATGCATGCAGAGATGTGCTTTGAAATGAAGGATTATTAAAGTTTGCAGTGAATGTTGTATAATGTTAGTGCTGAATGAATTAAAATGTTGTAGGTCTTATTGTAAAGATTCTCTTGATGGTTCTTTTGAGTATTTGTTTGAGTGTTCGGCATTATCGTGAAATTTGTCACCAGTCATGCCAGTGGTGACCAGTCCATATTTCAATGGTTCATTATTTTCGTCAGTGCTGGTGAAGGCATTCCACTCCCATAGATTTTGTTACTTTTGTACACAGTGCGACCACACATGTGGGAAAACATGGAAAAGAGGGGACAGATTTCACGATTAGGCCGAGTGTTAAATGATTTATTGCATGATGTTTTTCATTCGTGTTTTCATGTTTAACAAGTTAACATTCATAGTTTGAAGATTTTGCCATTCCATTCTCAGCCCAGGCATCTCACATTTGACAGATCATGATATGAAATGGCCTAAAATCTATTTTTCATTAAAATGGGCTAATTTTTCCTATCTTTATGCATCATGCCATGCCATTCGGTGAAAGATGAAATTATTGATCCATTCAACGAGGCGCAGCCTCGTTGAATGGATCATTTCATCTTTCACCTCATGAAATATTCTGTCCATCGCACTCATAAACATTCATTATTTGTATACCAATGACTGACATTCATATAACAAACAGTATGATCACATGACATGTCATGTGCTGCCTATGCTGCCTATGCTGCAGGGAGTGGGGGGGGGGGGGTCATGTGTTGGGATACTTAACAAAAATGAAGCTTTTTCTTTTGTCTTTGGATTCAACAAAAAACATTCATTAGATAGCACAAATCATTAATATTTGTTCTTTATAATATTGTGTAATACAAGTGTTAGAAAATTTAAGAAATATTGCTTGTAAACTTCTTTAAATGGCTGTTTTAATTTGACTGCTGGGATACACAACCTGTCCAGACACACAACATCTGGGTATACATGTGTGGTAGCTCTACTACTCATCGACCACCTTTTTTGAAACCGACCACCTTCCCGCAATGCTTTCCTGCGCATGAAATCAAAAAGTATGCGTGGAACTTGGCGCAATACCCCATAGTAATCAAGCAGGCTATCGTAATCAAAGTCCAAGAGAAATTAGGATGAAAGAACAGAATTTAATTATTTTTTAAAAAACTTTCATCATGAAAATGATAATTACGTGCTTAATCAATACAGAGGACGGGCGTTCGGTTTAAATAATGAGCTCACACAGGCGCCGAGTGAAAAACATCACATGTGTTTGTCGCCGAAATTTCCGTGCGTATCGTACGAGTTGACAATCTGAACATGAGATGTTAATCTGCTGCATTTTCTGCACAAGTGAGACAAAATTAAGGGAAAACCAACAAATATTTTCCAAGATACGACATAAACAATTAAAGGCGGTCGATGAGTAGTAGGTCCAACCATACATGACAGACTTGTATGCCAGGTAGTGTGCCCACCTTATGCCATTAAAAAAAAACTCCCAGTCAGATTCTCAAAAAATCTCATGATTTCATCCCATTCTGGTTGTGCATTACAACAATACATTACAGACAGTATGACTAGATGTTTATTAGACTAATCATGTAATGATTCATTACACAATTGAAGGAAAATACAACTTACCGCCAGTGAAAAGAGAGAAGAAATCTTTCAAAACGCGATTCGAAACGAAAATAAGTAAATAATGTAGCGACCCAGTTGTGAGAGGTATGAGGTCACAAGCTCTAAGCAGCTCTTCTATGGTATCACAAAGAAAACAAAATTGAAATAAAGCTCCCACGGAGTGGTGAATTATTTGTAAACATAAACAGGTGCGTGCAAAATGTGGACCTGTTTTTGTAGACGTTTTTTCAAATGTAGTGCATTGTGATACAGCATAGAATTTTGTGATCACGATTCTCTGGAATTCTTTGTCAAAGATTTTTCTTCTTGCCTTTATGTCTGGTGCCTAGCAATCTAAAATAATTTTGGGTAGAATAAAAGAAATAATGGATTAAATATTGTGTTCTTTAGAAAATTATAAAGTTTCGTGACATCCTATCAAACTCATGCACAATGACCGCTAGCAGTAGTGCAGCTGGTGTATTTATGATGAGGGTGGAAATGGTTGATTTGAATTTGTTTCTGAATGCAAAATGGTCATAAACTTAAAGTTCTGTACCTGATTGAAGCAAATGATACAGGGTGTATCTAGATTTTGTAAGTTTATTGATGGTTTGTTCAAGAAAACTTGAAATAACAGAGTGTACTTTTCCTTAAAAGTCACTTTGTATATGATTTTAAAATTTTAGTAAAATGCATTAATTTGTCACGAAGCTGTATTGAGAAAGATTACTGCTCAGATTTCATGAATGTTTAGTCTATACGAGATTGAAGCATAACTTTAGTTTAAGTTGATAAATGGGAGAGTCATCTCAAGTACAGATTTTAATTTTTTTTATTTTCTTTTTTTACTCAAGTACCCAAAATTCACATTTTCCGCAGTTTGCTACTCAGTGCAATTTGATTTGTTGCTACCTTGTGCAAAGTTTGTATTTTGATTACTTTTTCAATCAATTTCATACATGTACGTTGTAGGATCTCTTGATTTTAGTTATAGCATGATTAGCCTTATTTACATGTAGACAAACATCTCATGTGTACACTTTGTATATGAGGATTGAATCAGATCTTGCAGGTATCCAGGGTACCTTTAGCATATGCCAGTGTCCACAATTGTTTTACTATTGTGTATGGTACATTTACATGTACATGTAAACCTTGTGTAGATTACATCCAGTTTTGTATGAATGCTGTAAAGAACACTCTGTACTACTTAAAAAAGAAAAAAAAAAAAGTAAAGCTACATTGTACATGTAGCAATTACAGGATGCATCTACATACACGTTCTCACCAAAGATTTGTATTTTGTTCCCAATGTCCATCTTACATGTACATATTAGACATGTACAGAATCAAAGTCTGAAGCTCCAAAGTGCATGCACATGTACATACATTTTGAAGGTCTACATGTAGGTGGTTCTTTATGCTTAATTATGCTGTTCATTAAATTCCCAAGTTGTTTATAAACCAGTTTTTCAGAGGCTGAAATGTTATTTTTTTTATTCTTCATTTGAAACATTATTAGCTTACTTTATTTTGATATGCCTCAATCAGGCCAAACTCATGAGCTCCCAAAAATGATTTAATTTTGTGATGAAACCCCAAAATCAAGACTGATAATTCTAGAAGAACAGTAGGACCCTTTACATACTGTACATGTACAGTATTTCAGCAGTGGATGTTCTTACATGATTTGTATCATATGTGGACACATCAATTTTAATGGGTTCCTCTGATTTTTATTATGGATGCAGTGTATTCAGATTGTACAAGATTTTGATATGATTTCTTTAAAATGTCAAATGCTTTTTCTCTTTTCACCTGACTAGGCTCGCATCGCTTTCCTACAAGGAGAGAGAAAAGGACAGGAAAATCTAAAGCATGATCTAGTACGGAGAATAAAGATGCTTGAATTTGCACTGAAACAAGAAAGGTAAAGGATTAAACTAAATCATTCAATAAATATTGTGTTGTTTAACAGTGTTTTTGTTTTTATGATTATAAAAGTTAATGAAAAAATATTTGGCAGTGGGACAGTAGAAAGAATAATTTCATAAAAAATGTATCTTTAAGATGTTTCTTCATTTGATTTATGTATTGCAATTCTTTTGAACATTCATATATATTTCCTGAATAATTAGAGTTTTAACACTTAATGATACACTGTATTTCATGTTTACCATGCCAATACTACCAGTATGCTTTAGATGTAGTGCAGTACTATGAAGCAGCACTTGAGTATGATGATGTACATTCTGTAAATACAAACCTGATAAGTTCACAATGTACGTTTTGCTTTCCTCTCCTTTCATTTGCTATAGAATGAAGTATCAAAAGTTAAAATCTGGTTCGGATAAAGATGAATTGAAGGCTCCAACATTTGATGGAGGTAAGTTTAGTTTATTTATTTGTTTATTTTCCTGTACAGGCTTTTGTTTGAGCTACATATTTGTGTGCTGTATCCTACATCATACCTTTTCTTTTTGAGGGGGGGGGGGGGGGGGAGGGGGCAAAGTTTCTTGTTTATATTTCTGGTATAGTATCTTGCTATAGGTAATGATTACTGGGTTTTGGTTTTTTGTGTGTGTGTGTGTGTGTGTGTGTGTGTGAAATGTATGTAACTGCTTAAGTTTTATAGAAACACATACAGGTGTATTTTAACATTTGGAAACTACAAGTAAACTCTCAAACCCCCCCCCCCCCCCAAAAAAAAAAATATATATATATACCAGGTCCATAACATAACTAAGATTTAACAAAAAAATTCTCTTTGCTATCAGTTTGTTTCCTATGTTCCTATTCAAAATGCCCATACACAGTTTCACATATATATCTGGGCAATTCCATGGTAACTGACGTTACCAAGCAGTGTACTAGTGGTATTGTTTACATTGTAGTTTTGTGAATGACGCTTGCTTTGGCTTTTAATTACTATAGATAAATAAGTTGATAATGGGGAAGAAACACGTGGAGAGTTTTCATCTCAAACTGCATGTCTTATCACACAGCAAGCGAAAAAGGGGCTGGTAACTGACGTTACGCAAAAAGACATGGAAAATGATGGTGTTGAATCAAATTTATATATCTCATGTCTCAGACTTGTAGGGATTATGTAATTCATTTAACATTACACCTAGGTTTCTGGGAAGAGATGTGCAAAATAATGAGCCATTTGAATAATTTGTTTTAGTGCCATGAAAAATTTACTGAAGACATGTTGGTATGACATTACGTAACTGACCTTACGCTTAAAGGCATTGGTTAACATTATTATGATTTTAAAAAAATCTTATTTTGTTACTTGAAGATGGGATAAACATAAGGGTTATAGTGTAAAAATACCAGTCTCAAACTTTCAAAGTATAATATCCACAGGAAGTAACATAAAAAATGTGAACCAATGTTTGAAAAATATACGATGGTCGGTTGCACAGAATAGACATAAGGAGTGCGCATGCGCGTATGACTCACCTTACCGTTCTGTGTGTATTGGCGTATCACGCGGCGGGAGGCACATAACAGCATTTTCAAATTCAAGCAAATTGGTCCTCTCAGTGATTGTCTTGTGAGACGAAGGATAATAAAATTGCCTTTTGCGTCTAACTTACACTTTTTCATTCCAAATTATGGTTGGTTTCAGGGTTTTTGAGTACAAATACAAGTACTCATACACATGTTTCATCTTAGTTTGAGAATTTTTTAAATCAGCTACTCACAAAGTTAGCCAGTGCCTTTAAATTCAGCGTATGTTTTGCACATTTCCATTAGTGTTTCATTCATTAACTACCCAAAATCTGTAAAAGTAATCCATTAAAATCAATTAAATGAAAAAAGATCCGAGAAAAATGAGTAAACATCAGAATAAGAGGCATTTAAAGCACTTTTCCCTGATCATTGTCCCATATGTGCAACTTGTTGTTTGTTTATGTTATTCTCCGTAAGAAGGTCGAATTGCAATTTTTTAAATCTTAAATTTTTATTTGTAACAAAAAGAAGAGCTCTATAGTGATTTTAGATTTTTATTTGGAATTAAGAGGGCACAGTGCGACTTCAAATTTTGAGCTCTGTGTCCCATATGTTGTGGATTTGCCTATCTATTTTATTTTAGATGTGATTTTTTCAAGAGACTTTTTTGCTGGATTTCTATTTTAAAGCACCCGGTGTATCTATCAGATCATTATGCATATATATATTTCCTTTTTCTGGACTGCAGACCCAAGCCAAATGCACATTTAGACTGTAGGAAAGGTACATTTAAAACATCATCTTCTAATTTACAGAGAGTATTTATGGTAGCTTTAAATTCAAGATTTGATAACTCATGAAGGCTAAATATGCAAAACATCCAAGAACATCCATGGATACATGTATGTAGTAACTAGGGATTGTATTTTGTACTTTGGCAGTGACACGATCCCTCCAGGATAATATATACATGCAGCACTTTCAGGAAATATGGAATAAATTACAAGAAAGTGATACCTTAGTCGCTTTGATAGTAGTGACGAGAGAGGATTTATTTTATGGGAAGGAAATTGTAGGAATATTAATAGAAACAATGATGAAGCTTAGAAATGTTTGACAGTAGAGCAGGATATCATACATCTACATGTATAGAAAAGGAATCAATATTGATAGGCCAAATTTTGTGTGATTAGGAGATCACATTCATATATAATTTATTGTTGGTCTGTATAAAAAAAATGTATACAGATGTATTTTTATTCACTTTGTAGCTCTATCAGTGGCCTAACTTTAGAGAGTACCATTTACTTGAAAAATGATGATGAATTCTGTAGCATTTCTTTTACAGATAATTAGCCCAGTTATACAATGTGTCATAAATATATGTGTTCAGTAGTCTCGGACTTTGAGTAATGCTATATCAAAAGTTCCTTCTTTTATGAAGTCATTTACATGTACATGTACACTGTCTCCAGTTTTAGTTTGGCTAAATGTCCACAATATTTGTATGTACATGTACATACTGGACCCCTAATTTATGGAATTACCCACATACATTTGTACATGTCATGTACATTTATGTACACATGAAGTCCTGTAATGCATAAATAATTGATGCTCAATAAAACTATGGTATGTAATACTCAAGGTATCACATTTTGAAATACCTAATGGTGATTAAGTTTGCTAAGGGCCATTTTTCTGTTAAAACTTTTCTTTGTATTCATTTTTACTATTTGTAAATTATACATTGTACGAGATGCATGTTTATGGTAGTAGATGTTGTTGCCTTACATGTATATGTCCTGACAGTAGATAAAAAGGCCATGTCATTTTTATCATTATGATGATCACTCAGACTGTGTACATATGATCTAGATAAAAGAGTCATCATGATCAAGATCTGCATACATAAAATAGTACATGTACATGTACATTTACCTGTAGGTGGTAGCTATTTTTGTTTTTGTTCAGAAGTGTTCTTTTTGTTCCTGATGTCAAGTTAGATGTATTCTATCAGCTCTTTACTGGTGCATCTAGATCATTGAACTAAGTAGATTGTCAATGTTATGATAGAAAGGAACACAAAAGTGAAGAAAAAATCACTCCACTGCTCATTAAAGGCCTCTGTAAATTCAGAGGTCTCGTGTTAGCAAGAGTTACACGTGTAGAACAGCTACATGTATATGTTACTGTAAATGTGGAATATTTCGCGGTGTTTAAATTTTCGCGCATTTCGCGTGGCATGACACTTGCGCAAAAATAAAACCACGCAAAATATTTAAATATTTTGTTATCATGCACGTGAATACAGTTATCCTAACTGTCCGTGAAAATTAAAAATTTGAGATTGTGTTCGACTTGGCTGAGTGCAAAAAAATTAAGCGTGCTAAAATTTCCATGTTTAAAGTATATGAATCTGAAAAGAAAAAAAAAAGAAATAAAAATTGTTTTCCTACTGTTTTTCATTTTATGGAATGTGACAAATAATGTAGGAGGAAAAGACAGGTAATATACAATATGAAATGAAACAGGAGATCTTTGTATTAAACATTTCAAATGTCTCATTTGCATAAGTAAACTCCAAACCTGGAGGCAAAATCTTCTTGGCTTCAGTAGGAAAGTGATTTCCCATGTAAATTTATGGCTTTATTCCTATTTTCTTCTGAGCAAAAGATGACTTTCCTTATTGGATAATACATGTTAAATGAATTTGGGGGCTTACTAAAGGTGGTTACCATATTTAAAAAAAAAAAGAAACATACCCTCTTTGATTTCAGTCTGCATTGAAATAAACCTATGTTGTTTATTTACCCTGTTTTTGGTTTTGCAGAGGAAGGAGGTCAGGAAGAATCAGCGCTATCGCCAAATTCAATCAATTTCAGACAAAGTCGACAGCTTCTCAGGCAGTAAGTATGATTTTTGTTTAATGCACAAATTATGAAATATATTTATGCTCCAAGCTTTTCAATCGATAGCTATTTTTACATATTTATTCAAGAAGTGATAGTGAAAAATTATTTTGAATAATATGTGATATATTTATATTTTTACTGAAAAATATATTGAGAAAATTTGATAGCAGTTTCATGCATGCATGCTTTTGGATACAAATAATGAAATAGGCAATCTGTAGAAATGATATTTAACTGGCAAATACAATAATGGGTTGTCACGAAGTGACTGACTTGAACAGAGTTCATGAAAAAGGATTTTGATAATACCGCGTTAAACATACAGGCATGTGTATGATGTGTACAGGTATCATATGGAGATTTGTCTTTAATACATCTTAGTAGGGCTTAACCAATATGGAATTTTGCTGCTGATCCGATCCCCCATGTTTTTACATCCGCATCGGCCCCGATTCTGATTCCGATACCGATGCAGCGCAGAGCGCAGCTAAAGTAGAGATGAGTAATACAATAACAAAAATTTAATCCCGTCTGCTACGCCCGCAATGCAAAACAACATAGGGTCTAAGTGTGATTGTAACCGCCAAACATCTGTTTCTTGCATCGGTTCCGCATCGGATCACCATCCAAATATTTACCGATTCCGATGTATAGCCGATGCGGTCAAGAATCGGCAGTCACCGATCTCCGATGCGAATAACGGTTAAGCCCTACATCTTACATGTACTTTGTGTGAGGTGGACGTCCACTGTGCGTGTATTTTTCAATGCAGATACATTTAGACTTGTAAAAGTTACTTGTTCATGTGATTCATATTTTATAAATTCTGTCACAAATGAGAACGCTTAATATGGAATGAAGTTTCTTGAGACTCAGGAAAAAAAATATGGTGTCATTGCCACATTTGATGACAAGAGTGTGAAGAAGTTGAATTTTTTTCCAAGGTTTTACTAAAGTTTGTAGCCTGGTGTTGTAAAATTGCCCACTTGAAATTTCATATATCTAAAAATACAAAAATGCCACTTCTAGAGTTGTCACTTTTCCAAAGATTTTGATAAAAACAGAACCAGAAAGGTCCTGCATAGAGAACATGTACCCAATCTGCTAATGCTCTCATGAAATATAAGGAAGTGAAGGAACATTTAGCAGCAAATCATATTTTGAGACATGTATATGAAATTTCTTAATCCTTAATAAGTTCCAGTGTCTAGTGGATGACAAGAATTTGAAGTATTTAGGTTTATTAACTTGGTGCAATGGAATGTCGTTCATTTCCTGTCATTGAACCTTTTTTATCGCTACATTGTGTGGTGTACATTATGTATTCTGTACACAAGAAAACCTTGAAGTTTTATTTGGGCTGCTGGTTTAATGGTTTTTGTGCACTTGGCTAAATCTTTTCATGCCATTCTAAGAAGGAATAAGAAAAAGAAATCCTGAGCATCAAGCACAGTGGCATGATAGTCACAGGACAAAATAAATCCAATTCTTTGATCTAATCTGTAAAAGTTGCCTGCATGTACATGGACATGAACATTAAGCTCATGTACATGTACATTACAAGCAGTATTGGTCTTTTGTGTGAGATACATTTGATGTTACATTTTGCATGTACTCTGTAGCTTCATGATGTTGATTAAGTAGATACTTACATAGATTTATTATCAGGAAGTGCGAAACCCCAAGTCAGGCATTGACTTGAAAGTAGAAATGAGAAATAGACGTGGTTACCGGTATGTCTGGAGAGAAACAGTGCCATGTTCCTTATGATGAATCAGCCGCTCTCCACTACCTCAAATGACATCACAGGAAAATGTTCAATGTAGACATTTATGAGGAAAATAAAACCCAGAAATTTGTTTCTTTTTTGCAGTTAAATTAAAAATGCACTTAATGTTCAGTGAAAATATGAAGTTTACAACCAAGTTTTAATTGCTGTCTGTGTGAGGAAGCCTTTGTTTAAGCTATATTGTATGCTAAAAACATGTTTACCAGTGGAATTATATTTTAGACCCCTAGTTTTGTTCGCGGTTGTACGTTCTTTACATTGTACATTGTACATACTAATGAATGCAAGATGTACCTCCTCTCCATTGACATCACAGGATAGGTAGCTTTTCTTTTCCGTATCAGGGAGCATTATTGGGAATGGAATGGATCGTAGCAAATTAGCAATATGTGATAAGCAATATCTGCTTCTTGTGTGATTAAATTTTAACAAAAAGTGGGACTAGTTCAGTGGTTTACTATGCATCAAATTTTTGCATTGATATAAAATTTAACCATATTTTTTATACATTGATATTAATGAATAGCTAACTGATGACTCCCCCCCTCCCCCCCCCCCCCATTTTTTGTCTCTTTTTATGAGTTGTGTGATCTATTTAAGGCTTTGTCTGTTCGCAGAAAAACAAAGTAATACATAATGAAGTCTTATTTTTTAAGAACGCAACTGAGATGGCGTAAATATTCATTTTGAATGACTATGCCATAAAAACTAAAAACAATAAACAACAACAAGACCATCTACATTTAGGTCAATGTTCATGTAGTTCCACATGCACTGAATAATTTGCTACCAATTAATTACAGGCCTTCATTCATCTAGCCATAGTGCATTTATACTGTATGCAGGTACTACTACTACACTGTAGTTGTACATGTGTGCACATGTACAAGTACGTACCAGTAGGCATGCTTATGAAATATACTGACTTCATAGGCCTACATGCAGCCATGTACATTGAGTTCATGTGCTTTTATGCAAAGTCAGTTCAGTGAAGGTATTAAATACAGATGAGAAAGAATCATTGTCATCTCTATGCTTAGCATGGTAATACATGCACATGTCTTTTGTAAAAAAGGAGACAAGGACGATACTGAGAATTTCAGAGGCTTGTTTTTGACATAAACAACCATTATATGGCTACGTGTAACATGTTGGCTTACCAGTATAAATGCAATAGAACAAGATGATACACGTAATTATTCAGTGAGGTGTTTTTGAATATGGATACAGTACTGTACTTGGATATGTACATATATGTACATGTACTTTTTAACTTGATCATACTTTTTTGTCTGCACCATTTAGATGTATTCATTTCAGATATGTACATAACATTTTTAAAAGAAAATGTAGCAGTAAAAGAAAATACTGGTCTTACCATTATGGAAAAGGAAAACTGATGAAATACATGCAAGGCTTCATCAAATA
Organism: Echinometra lucunter; assembly: GCA_029962745.1. Lineage (NCBI taxonomy): Eukaryota > Metazoa > Echinodermata > Echinoidea > Camarodonta > Echinometridae > Echinometra > Echinometra lucunter. The sequence continues at coordinate 211,385 of CM057152.1, read as the reverse complement.
ATTCCTGTCATGAATGGGTCATGATTGGGTCGACATTCAACCGCTAAAATGCTGTGATAGATGGGGGGAGGACTTTGTCATATGTACAATGTACAGTGTACTAGCTGTATGCAAATCATATTTTTTTCAGTGAGAATTGGATTGATTACTGTGTTGTAGTATTGTAGGCGTACATGTACATGTACTTGTCTTCTTGATAATTGTTAATGGGAGTGTGTCAAGACAAGAGACTTTATTCACTGTGTTGACACAGTTGTTGACATGGACAATAAACAGATACAACCAAGTGAAACAAGTTCAAGCTACCTACCATGTACATGTACATGTAGGTGTGTAGGCATCAGCCTATAGTACACATGGAGCCTATCATTGTTCCTATAAAAAAGACGTTTGTACATTGTGAATGTATGCTGTAGACTGTTTGTGATTACTGAGCACTGGACTCATACTACTGCACATGTAGTCTGTAGAAACATATATTTCGCAATTTATTGTTTTTTTTTTTAATTTATTAACTGATGTCAACTACATGCTGAAAATTCAAAACAGTTGTGTTATGATTGTAATTGATTATTGACTTGGATCAGCTACTTTAGTATATATAACATATTTTTTCGTAATTGAAGAAAAGTTTGGTTTTTTTTGTACAGGAACATGATACACGTACATGACATCAACAATAATATAAACATGTACATACATGTACTCTGCAAATCTGGGAGTAATCATCATTTGAAGGTTTACCTTGTAAAGATTATAATTTTTTAGGAAAGGGTTTTAAAAGAAATTCTAGAAAGGCAATTTCTCATTTTGTTTGTGCCTCTTCCCCCAAGAGCTTCCTCCCCCCAAGATTTGCAGAAGCTATTAACTTACTGTTAGCATGTATTGCCTGTTTTTATCTAGGCCCGCATGTTCACATGTGCAAAACGGAGTAAAACTAGAAACTGTAAAAACTAGAAAACACAATATTACACTGTACAAAGAAATTCTTTTGAGGACCGGCAAGCTTGACTTGTTATTGTACAGTGAGAATGCCAAAAATGCAACAGTGACTTAGGAAATGAGTACATGTACTAGTATGAAGACTATGCATGGAGAACACTATAAATGCTGTTGACTGTTTCTGAGTGGTACATGTAGCTGAATAATTTATCTCAGTGAAGCATTTTGGGGTCACATACTCCAAAATTACCTTCATGGGTAATGGATATTGATGAATCAGCCCTGATACAATTTGTATGTTAATAAAGCAAACTCTGTGCCTTGGTAGTAGGAGGCCGTTTGGTATCATCCTCATGTAGAATTCATTTTGACTCTGGAATACATACATGTACATGTAGATTGCACCGCACATGTGCCCCCTTTTCTACATTTTGGTTGACTGAGGAACAGCTACAGCTGTACATAATATAGGATTGGGGAAAATGTTATACAATGTAGGCCTACATGTAAGTTTCTTTGCTTTCTTCTCTTTTCCTTCCACTTTTTGTTTGTTTTTTATTCCCTTTTTCAGAGAAAGGAGAGGGTGGAAATGTATATGAATACTTCAAATTAGTACATGTCTATCTTTTTGATAAAGATTCTAGAAAGCATGGGAATTTCAGCCTAAAGTGTTATCATTAGTCCAGGTGTTGATTGTGAAAAAAAAAAAAAACACCTTCAAACCCTTCATATTACAGAGCAGACATACATACACATACATGTTGTGGCTCAGGAGGTGTTGTGGCTCAGTGGATAAGTCTCCGGACTTTGAACCACAAGGTCCGGGGTTCGAATCGCTGCCGCGGCACTAATGTCCTTTGGCAAGATATGAATCTGCATTTGCCATGTCTTTCAGATGGTGACGAAAGGTCGGTCCCAGACGTATATAATCATATCTGATTGATACACGTCTGTAAAAACCCAATTCAACAACAGCAACAACAATACATGTGTACATGAGACAATTTAAAGAAAAAAAAAAATTAAGAAAGAAAGATGAATTGAGGAAGTGTCTCACCCTTACACATGTTTACAGATTCTGATGTTTCCAGATATTTCTTCTTTTTTTTTCATTTTGGCAAAGCAGAGCTTATAATAATTTCTTTTTTTATTTACATATTTGTAGTGAAATAAATCTCATGCATACTTTATTATTAAGATTCAGGTTGGAAAATTTGTTTAAAAGCTATAACTTTGGCTACAGACCTTTGCATGTCAATTTACATGTAGATAACAGACAGCTACATGTTCATTCATTGTATCTTTGATATAGGTAGTAATACCATTGGCATTAGTGCAAAAAGTTGAGATTGAATATTACCAAAACAGAGAAATGGAGAAAAGAAGAAAATTCAAGAAATGTTGAGAAATGTTGAGAGCAAATGATGGTTTGAATTGAGACCCAAAGTGGTATATCTTCCATTGACCTTTACATGCAGATAACAGACAGCTCATGTTCATTCATTGTATCTTTGATGCAGGTCACTAATACCATTGGCATTAGTGCAAAAAGTTGGGATTAAATGTTACCAAAACAGAGAAATGGAAAAAAGGAGAAATTTTGAGAAATGTTGAGAGCAGATAATGGTTTCAGTTGAGATCCAAAGTGGTATCTTCCATTGATAATACAGTGCACCCACAAGTACATTGCTTTCAAGATTAAAAAAACTTGTTCATGCAATACCTGCATGCGATACCAGTGGTTAGATAGAGAAGGGAGGGGGGGGGGAGGGGAAGGGGTATCTGAACAATCATCCTTACTTTAGTCCTCCCCCTAGTATTGGATTTTGGTTCGGGGCTAATATCAGTACATGAAGGGAATGGGTTGAATGTCAACAGTAATACCAGTTACACATATATATCAAGAGAAAACATTTTATCCATGCCCAAAGGTACTAAAATTTTATCCACTAAATAATCACCTGTACATATAATGTAATCTATTACAGAAATGCCTATGCAGTGCTTGCATAAGATGTCTATTGTAGTTACAAAGGGGGGGGGGGGTGCTTATTTGAACAACCTGATATGATAGATGTTCACACTGTTACAATCATAGCCCCCTCCTCCCCCCCCCCCCCCAACACACACACCTTGTGCCTCTTACCAGACAGATTTTGGAAGGAAAGCAAAATATATACCTCAGAGTGAATTTTAGATAGTATATACCATGGAGTTAATAACTCCTTGCATATCCTTCCCCTCTCCCATCCCCTTGTATGATGATATCTAGAAAAAAGAGAAAACACTGTCTTCCTGCCCAAGGTCTATGATATTAATATTTCTTCCTTACGATATTCGTAACATGAGGGCCTGCACATGTACAAAGAATTGCCTACAAGAAAACAAATGATGTCTTTACCATACCTGTGTATGATTGCAAATGGTTAGATTAGAGGAGGGGGTACCTGAACAACCTGATATGATAGATGTTCATATTACTGTCATGACCGTAGTCCCCCCACACTGTGTGCATCCCACCAGGGTGATGTCATGAAGAACACAGCTGACTCCACCGCTCCTCTCCAAAGACAGTCTTGGCAGGGTCAGATTCCACCGGCTTGTTAGTCTTATGAACTAGACCTTGTGTGATGACATTTTATACTATTTCATAATACTGTGTTCTCATGCGGTGAAGAATGATATTCCCTTTTATCAGATGGTAAAACACTGACAAAACGATGTTTAAATATGCATGTACTTTAGTTCACTGATGTTCAGAAATATGAAGTTAAAATAATACATTTTTTAAATTCCTTAGTCAGGGTCCCCCCCCCCTCAAAAAAAAAAAAAAAACAATTCTCTTCCTTTGGTTTTGGAGCAAAACATTTGTGACATGTGAACCCTGCCCTGTTAATATTTGGCATTTTATCTCTTTCCAAAATTTTTGATATGGGGAGAAAGATTACAAAATTGCAGTGACATGTCATTTATGTAGTGCTGCATTAATATTATTTCCACACAGATAAACATACTTGGTAGTATATTTAAATAACCTATCTATACTGTGGATCTTTCAGGAAGTAGTCATCATATAAATGCACAATATGACTATTGAGTGAGTCGATTCAAATCTAGATCATCTTGCCCTCAAAATGAAAAGAGTCTGGTTCTCAAGACTAGAAATGAGATGTCAGAGCTGACAATTTCACAGCATGCGGGAGCTCAGTTGGATGAGCACTGCACACATGAGTGGTAATAATATGCTTCAGATTGTTAGGGTGCATTGCTAATTACCCAATGATGGATTTATTAGTATTCATTGAATTCAGCATCCTGATAGTACATAGTTCATTTGCAAATGTACATAACAAATAATCTTTAAGGAATTTGAGATGATGAAATGATGATGTGATGTCAATGACTCTCATTAGACTGTTGGGATATCCTTCCATTCATGTTTGTATTGTAATATGGCTGATCATACATGTACATGAATATGCTGTGCATATGGAAGATGATGAACAAACTGTTCCTTGTATGTTTGTATATACACATATACAAGCACTTGGAGAATGATACTGTATTAATTACATGTATCTTTCTAAAGAAGATGGAGTGTATGCATACATGTACATGTACATGTAGCTAGATAGAAATAAGCATGTGTATATATAATAGTAAACACATACAAATATTTTGCTTTACATGTTGATGGTCAGGGTTAAAGTGCATGTATACATGTAAAGAATGAAAAAAAAAATGATCATCTTACATATTGATACAAATGGTTGTGCTTTTAGAAAAATAGTAGAACATTTTTAAATTAAAATTTAAGGGGGGAAAATAGGCTAAAACAGTTTGTTCAAGGGAATGCAATGCATAAAATCACTGCAGTGTAGTCAATGAGAATGAATGTTGGAATGAACATACAAGTCACTATGATAATGCATATTATACCCTATCTTTGCTTGATTTATTATTCAGTGTACCGTATATATATATCTTCACCTCCAAATTCAGAATTTCCATTTTGCTATTATATTCCAACCTCAGCCTGTGGCTTCGGTGAAATAAAATATCACTCAGAAATATATTGTGTTATACTGAATGCCGAAGCAAGCAATATTTGTATATAACTGTAGCCTTAATGTGTGCTACACTGTATAGTTCACATACTGTACATTCAGTTGGTTCATGGCACTTTTGCTGAACAGTCTCGAATGACAGGATAAAGAGTTGTGGACTGATTTATGTTCCATTGATAGTGAAGCAACCTTAAGATGTGAATTATACACTAAACACTTTGCAGTTTAAATTATACTTTCTTACAGCTCACAAAAATCAAGTATACCAGTGTATATGCATCGTGCCCTGATTAATGTTATTTTGGTCATTTTCATGCACAGTTTTTGAAGTTGTTTTTTTGTGAGGTGATTAAAACTAGTTTTAGTTTTGGATTTGAAGTGGAATGCATTAGGATCAATTATGTTGCCAATCAATTACCGTAGGCTAGGCCAGAATCCTCCTTTAAAAATGCAATTTGCAATGAAATGTATAAAAAATATTGACCTTAGATTTGTCAGCTATTAAGATTTGCCATTATGAAATGAATGGATGGTTCTTCTCTGCTACCCATGTGCTCAGTCATTAAAATTCATTTTTATTTCAAATAGCTGAAATTTTTGTCAAGCACATTTAGATTTGATTAATTAGCCTTGACAAGCTTTCAAGGTTGTCAAGACTAAACCATTACACATGTACATTTTGTATGTGAATTTCAAGTTAGAGACATACACCTCTGCACTTTAAAAATATCAAATCAGTCAAGGACATCTTGGAGATGGTGGAATGTTAATTAAGTAATCAGTTGAAAACTTTGAAAATGTACAGTAATCTGTTCCAACTCCTCCTCCTCTGGGGTAGGGCCTACATGTATAGGCCAAAGGCTGAAAAGCGAGAGTTAATTGGAACATGTTCATGAAATGAAATATATGTAGGAAAAAATGTATGTTGTCAGAAAATTTTCTTTTTATTTGCAATTTGTTTATGTGTTCTAATATATAGTTTTTCTTAACATTAAAAGGGATGAAAAAAATGTTTTTGGGAAACATGAATGTTTTAGTTTCTGTATGTTATTGTCTATTGTTTGAACATATGTTCCAATCCTATTTTTCTTCCTGTCATCAATGATACATGTAACATTTCATAAAGTCAGTCATACCCAAAGATTTATGAGAAAACTCTTAAAGAGAAACTCAAGTTCTGGGAAAGATTGAAAATAATTTGTGAGCATTCTCATTCTTTTTATGTGAGTTAGGAAGAATATCATAGCAAAATGGCTGTCTGAATAGGATTGCTTTTTAAAAATCTCTTTCCCAGTTGCTGGGGGGACACAGAACTTATCTCGATCTTTAAACTTCTGATCCAGCTCTCCTGGACATTGTACATGTTGCATGTGTGAACATATTTTTTCCCCCAGTTTTTACCAAGGATTTTTAAATTCTGTTTCTGTTTCCTACAGATATTTGCAAGAAATAGGTTACACGGATACAATCCTTGATATCAGATCAAATAGAGTGAGGTCTCTGCTGGGTCTTGCTCCCAATGAACGAACAGGACCTGGTCTAGAGACCAATGGTCAAATAGAACCCATCGTCAACGGAGAGAGCCCGGTGAAGCAAGGAAGGCACATTGATCAGGGCACAACAAAAAGGTAAATAAAGGACCAAAATTGATAGATTTTATGATCATGTGTAAATCAAGAAGTATTGAAAATTGAATTTCAAGCTGCACTGTTTATTGCACTTTATCATTGAGAGGTCCTATAAAAAACTGAACAGAAGTACTGCTACTGAATTTTACAGAAGTCTCAGTAATTTTGCAATAGAAACCTGTCTCATATTGTCAATACAAAAGAGAACTGATTCATGCATTGAAAGAGCATGTGAACACTCTTTTCCCTATTTTTCATTTAGGCATATGTAGAGAGAAATAATGCAATTATCATCCATTTATGTTGTGTTTTACATGTACTTTCAGAGGGAAATATTTCATTCTGCATTTAATATTCTGGCACAACCGAAACTGATGTTAAACTCTGTAAAATACACACATTCATATCATTTTTTTTTTAAATGCAGGAAGTAAGTGTTCAAAGCAAGATTTACATTTGATGAAATATTGTTGTGTATAAAGCAGGCAACATGAAAAGCCTTAACTGCGTTAGGCCCTACCAGAGAATCTCCTGGATGGAGTCCACCAGATCATTTTCTTATAAAGGGTTAATTCCCCATAAAAAAAAATGCTATATATATACAAACCACATTACCAGTACTTCTTTTCATGTTTCACACAGGCAACATGAAAAGCCTCGAATGCATCAGGCCCTCCCAGAGAATGTCCTGGACAAGGTCCTCTCCACCTTTGACTTCCTCTCCGATACCCTGGATGACGATGCAGAGGTGGAAGGCGATGGGGAAGAAGGCATTGCTGCCGATGATGAGAGTGACATTAGAGAATCTAGGGGTAAAACAGGCACAGTCGTCAAGAAGAAAAAGGTGAATGAGGATACTATGAGATGTCTTTATACAGCAGTGCCACCTAACAAGCAGAGCATATAGATTCACACTGTCTGTAAATGAAACAGAAAGAGGCAGGTTCAGCTGGTCAGCTATAGGAATAATGAACTCAAGGCTCACCTTTGGTTGTTGGCAGAAGAAACTCATTGTTGTCATAGCATAAAGGTCCAGCCAAATGAATGGACTTGTATTTATTAGCAGAAGATCAGGACTGAAAACACAAGTATGAAATCAAAAAGAAAAGAAACAATTATAGATGAACAATTAGGTAGAAGTAAACTTGTAAGACATTAGACTAACGATTAATCCTATGAATAATCAGGGTCCTTACCAATGCAGTACACACTTGGTGTTGATGCCAAATATCTGGGACTGCAGGAAGATAAATGCAGAAAGAGAAAGAATAGAGTATTCCCAACAAGAACAATATATATTGGTGCATACTTTCCACCTGTGAAAATGCTGTAGTCTTCCTAAACTATTCCCTCTGGGATGCCACTAACCCATCTTACTCACTTTGGACCGAGGGCAAGCACGCCCAGTTTCGTCAGTTTGGAACAGTAGCAAACAATCATGCAACCATACAATTTCAGTGTACTGTTTTGTTTTGCCAGCAGGTTGTTGGTAATGAAGGCATGGCAGGGATGGGAGATGATGAGGATGACCCAGACACAGAAGAGGCCCTAGCTGAGTTTGATTTCTTGGTAGCAGAGCAGACAGAGGGTGCTGGAGAGGCCAGGACAGCAGAGGGACCCGAGTGGACCATAGGTGCTGGTAAGTGATCATCATGTAGTTTTCTCTATCCTGATAATTTTGATGATAAATGTGTTGCTATCAATCACAGGATGACTTTTTCTTGTATTGAACACATTTACAAAAATGTGACTTGAAGAACTGATAATACTTTTGCTGGTCTTTGCTTTCCAACTTATCTTATAATTTGGAGTAAGTTAAAGTATTTGTAGGACATATCTGCCCAAATGCATTTCCTAAGACTGGAGATGAATGTTTGAATTCACTTCAGGTGTGTGTGGGATGACATCCACATGGAAAATACATTTATGCAATTTGAGGAACAGTGGAGGGGAAGGGGGAGGGGAAGAGGGGAATTTATGTGCAGTATAGAGAAAGGAAATGAAATAGACTCAACACATTGTCAAATTTTGCATATATGAGGAAAAATGAAAACATGAAATGACAGTATAGATCAAACTTTATGCAATTGCAATCTGCTTTCCAGGTGTGAATAATTTTATTAGGTATTTATTATTTTGTCATTATTTTTATTAAAGGCAATGGCTAACTTTGTGAGCAGCTGATTTAAAAAATTCTCAAACTAAGATGAAACATGTGTATGAGTACTTGTATTTGTACTCAAAAACCCTGAAACCAACAGTAATTTGGAATGAAATTTTTTGTCTCAAGAGGCAGTACATAAGAGGACCATTTTGCTTGAATTAAAAAAATACTGTTATCTGCCTCCCGCCGCGTGATACGCCAATACACACAGCCATGCGCACATGCGCACTCCTTACATCTGGTCTGTACAACCGACCCTCGTATAATTTTTCAAGCATTGGCTCACATTTCTAATATTTAAAAATAGCTCCCGTGGATATTATACTTTGAAACTTTCAGACTGGTATTTTTACACTATAACCCTTATGTTTATCCCATTTTTAAGTAACAAAATGAGACTTTTTAAAAATCATATTAAACAATGTTAACCAATGTCTTTAAAGTCAATTCATCTAATTCTATTTCAGGCAAGAAAGGTGTGGATCTGTCACCAACTGGTGAAGAATGGGGAGTTGATCAAGGCATGCTGAACAAACTAAAAGAAGAATATAAGAAATCAAGACGAAACAAAGGCATTGACAGACGTAAGTAAAATATATATTTGTCTCCATATATTTGTCATTGTAACGTAAGAGTTTTGTTTTCAAATGTGTTATTTATTGTCTTTTCGTACAGAGTACGTGTAAAGGCAACAATATGAGGAAGAATCATTTGGACTGTAAGAGAAACCTGTAGAATATGGACAGATATAGCCACTAAAGGTGCTTTCACACATGATGCGATAGTGTGGTACCACACTGTGGCGCCACATTTTTTTGTGTACAAGCCTATGGGGTATAGGGCGACAGAAAAATGTCGCTGAGGCAGGACACACTTTTTTTTGCTGCCTAGATACACATAAATGCGCACCAATCAAATTTCTAAAAAGTTAGCACAAAAATTGTTGCCATGAGATTGCTTGCGCAAGCGTGCGCAAGTTTTGACAATATGCTGTCTTATTGAGAGTTGACGCGTTAATGCGCGTTCATTAGCATATGTGGTGACACAAAGTCCCACCATGTGTGAAGACAAAACAGTGTGGTGCCACAGTGTGGTACCACACTGTCACATCATGTGTGAAAACACCTTTAGATTTAGTGTGATAATTTACCAGAATCATCTATTTTCAACAGAGATTAAGATCTCAGCTGTTGTATTCATAGTAGTTCATTGAAGTTGAAAACTCATTTCAACGAAACAAAGTCATTTAAAGTCAGTCAGTGCAATAAATGTTAAGGCTTATTCACGTATGAAACAGCAGACCCCATGGTAAACCCCCACAATTTTTCTGCCTATGAAATAAATGATAAATGAGTGGGCAAAAATAAAACCGCTGAGGCAAAAAGCATCCTTTGGCCTCCTGGTGGCAAAACTCTGTGGACCAGTCAAATTCTTATAATAACACAAAGTATAATGTTACAAGTTTGTCTGCGCAACTTTTGGCAGAACTTTCTTTTATTTGAATTATTATTGATGTATTAATATGTATCTCATTATTAGAAGTGGCACTGCAAACCCCCCCCCCCCAAAAAAAAACCAAACAAACAAACAAAAAACAACATGGAGGATTTCCATGGGGGTTTGTTGCTGCATATCAAAATGAGCCTTTAGTGTGTATGGATTTGTTTCTACTCCATTCTTATCAATACATTTGTTTCATACTTCATATGTTTGATTTGATACAGGGCCTAACAAAGCTGCATTGCAGGCCATGCTAGCCAACCTGGATGATGTGAACCCTCCAGCTAGTAGTAATACACCAAGCAGCTCAAGATCTAGGGGAGCTGACATTGATATAACAGATGAAGCAGGTAAGATAGGCCCAAAGGCCACTTGACTGCTTGAGAACACTTAAAACTACTGTATTTAATTCCTCATTGTTTAGATATTAGAATGCAAAAATATGTGTTAATTAGAGCCCACCATTATGGTTTCACTATCTTGAACGCTTCTGCTTCAGGGGCACAGCCCTCTGAAACCTCTGCTGTGGCTCCGCCCCTGGACCCCAGAAAGATCAGTGAAATGTTTCTATTTCACATTTCCAGATGTTGGCAGGTATGTAGCAGTCAGGTAAATTAACCAACCATTTTAACCAACCATAATTTTGCGACACATGTTCTGGCGAAAAGTTGTCCTCAGGGATTATTTTGAAGAAAAAAAAAGCCAAGTAAATGATCATAATAATTCACTAGTAGAATGTCTAACTTCAGCCCTGAACCAAACACCATGCCTTACCCTAGCCCTAAACCTAACCCCAAACCATTATAACCTCATCTCTTTGTTGAAATTAATCCTGACAAAGTTGTAGTCAGAGCATGTGTGAGAGCACCAAGGATGGTAATTTTTCTAGATCACTGAGTGATTGGGAAGAATTTGTTTTTCCCAGTCAGTTTAAACCATTTTCTGTGACAAAATTATAATTTTAGAATATTGCAATGCTGTTTCTAGTAATATCTTTTCTAGTAATATTGGAGCGCCTTGAGCACCTTTTTTTCTTGTTTCCTTACGGTGTATGAATATCCAATAATATTATTATTATTATAAATGATATCTGGCATGTTGGCACTGAAAGGAGCAATAAATTTCAATTATCAGTTTTAACTTTGCTTGAAAAATGAAAATGCATGAGGTATAGGAACTACATGTGTTGATAACTTCTGAAGGTGAGTTTTTTTTTCACTTTGCTTTAATAATACAGGTTTTCAAGCAACATTTACAACCACAGCACATGATGAACTGTGGCCTGAATTCCTCTTTGTTTACCAGTTCATTGTATATTACACAGGAATTAAAAGTCATTTTGCTTGTAAAATTCATCCTGCTTGAAAGTTAATTTCACCATTTGATTGACAGGTGGAATGTGGAAGGAAGATTGCACTTGTTAATTTCTGGTTGATTTCAGAACACTGAAATTCATAGCTTGTAGGTTACATGTAAAATCTGTGCTGCAGATGTTTTATGTAGATTTCAAGATTCCTGAAAGAGAACTGTCTTTGACCTTTACCAGAGTTCATTAACCCTTTCACTGTTAAAAGTTTTCAGTCAACTAATGTTCCATGAGACAACTTTACTTACGTGTTCCTTTTAGTTACATGTGTATATTTTCCTTTCAGTGTTCATTAAGATAGAAAAACCATGTTGTGAGGTATCAGACTTTATTAGTCATGGGTTCATTTTGAATTAAGAGTAAATTATAATAGTAATAGTAATAATATTGCGGCGTTAGGACGAATCCTTTTGTCTCAGCCTATTGTTCAGATTTGCCTAACGCATGCTCAATTCGCCTTAACACTCTCCTGCCTTATTGTGACGAAATAAACCCATTCATTGGATTCGCCCCATGGTAGGTTATAATGGTACGATAATAATATTAATAGTAATAATAGTGACATTAATAATGATAATAATAATAACAATAATAATAGCAATAACAATAATAATGATAATAATAATAATGAAGAAATTGATGATAATAATAGTATTTATAATAATAATAGTAATAATGGTGATGATAATGAATTTGTGCAGCATGTAATATGCTACTGTCTCTGTCAGTGATGGAGTTGAGGCCGCTGGATAAAAATTTCTCCCATAGACTTTGTACACGTGACTTGGACCGAGGCCAAGGCCGGCAAAATGTGGCCTCTTCATGAAACACTCTCCTGATGTTCAAAATATATAAAAACTTACCTTCAAATATAACATGTATGGCTTCATGAGAATAATTGTAGTATGATTTGTATGTCTCTTAAATTACAGCAGAAATAATCTGTTACATTTTTATTGTAAAGTGAACAGACAAGTGCTCTGGTGACATTTCTTTTAGGCACTAATTTGTCAAAGTTAGGCCAGTTTTCACAAAGTATGCAAATGTAAAGAGAAATTGACGAAGACCAGTATTCATATTTTAGGCTCCAAAAGTTCACTAAACATGCTGGGGTTCGGAAGTATCGTCAGTTGTTTGTGGGATTCTGAAATGTTTGCAGGAAGTTTCAAACTTTTTTTTTTTTAGTGGGCCTAATTTCAATTGAAGGAGGCACTGTTTTAAAGTGATATAGAAAGAGCCTGTAGTGAATTGAAGACAGAGATGTTGAGTAAGATGTATATTGGTGACTTAACCAGATTCATATGTAAGGAAACCATTACTTGCACTGCAGTTTCTTTCATTTTTGTTCTTTTTATGCATTCATCAACTAGAGACATAGCAATCTGATGGTTACTGATTTCAAACTAAACAGGAGCATATTTAAACACTTGAGAAAGTAATTAAAAGGCAATGCTTGCTTGATGAATCTAAGGGAAAATTATACAACGTCATTTGTGTTTGATAAATGTTGAGTACTACTTGTACATGTTTATGTGATGGATACAAAGTGCACTCATATTCAATTTTATGCCTTGGCAGAGTGGGACAGGAAGTTCTGCTATTAATGGCTCTTCTCGGTTTGTTTTAGATATAGCCGCAGCTCCCCGTCAGGGTATAATGGGAACAGATGAGGAAGCTCTAGAAACCCTTCGCCTGGGAGAGCTTGCAGGATTGACTATCACCAATGAGGCTGATGTTCTCAGCTATGATGTGAGTTTAAGAAAAAGAATAGCAGAAGTTTTATTCCAAGTGTTTATATTCATGCATAGATAATTAAAGACAAATTTTGCCTTTTGTGAAAGAAAGACTGTGAAGAGTAATGATGGATGTGTTATATGAATTAGGAAGGTCACATAGGCCAAGTTTTAAATGAAATAGAGAAAATCTTTGAAGGGTTTAATAGTGTTGTACTACAAGACATATCAAGACTTTGTACCTTGGAATTGTAGGCATGTGACAAAGAGCGGTTCATTGAACATAAGAAGGAATTTGCATTAAGTGGATAATCAAGATGGCAGACAGCAAACTTCCTTCCCAATAACAAGTATATGGGTACAGAGAATAATTTACTGGTGACATGACTATAAAATGAGAGATAGTGTCAAGGTGAATGTTTTGGAATTATTATGGTTAACCCTGGTTAACCTCAGAAGGAAAAGTTATACCTAAAAGTTATACCTAACTCATATTTACTTATGACATGACTTTGAATTCATATGCTTTACAACTTTTCTTTTTCATTTGCATTTTGTCAGCAGATAGCAGCAAATAAAGAGACCTTCCGCAAGACGTGGAACCCTAAGTTTACGTTACGGAGCCACTTTGACGGTGTACGTGCATTAGTATTTCATCCTGAGGAACCAGTTCTCATTACTGGATCAGAAGATAACACTCTCAAACTATGGAACTTACAGAAGACAGTCCCAGCCAAAAAGTGGGTATTTAGTGTAAAAAATTGTTATTGATTAAAGATAAATGAGGGAGAGAGATATGATATATTAATTTTGGACACACCTGATATTATTCTCTTTGTTTTCTTTGAACATATTATAATGCTATGTTACTACCAAAGTGGACTTTTATGATTTTGGATATTTGCTTTAACAAAAGTCCTAGTCCTAGTTGTTTTTTTTAAATGCATCATATCGTAAAAAAAAAAAAAAAAATCATAGTGCATTCTCTTCATGTGCTACCCTGCTGCCTTAGATGTCAAAGAGTAAAATTGCAGTCTCTTTAATATTTGGTATTAAATGATGTTATATGTTTTTAATTCCAGAGCTGCTTCTCTAGATGTGGAACCTATTTATACATTCAGAGGGCATGTGTAAGTATTGTACTTAAAATGTTCTGAAACATTCATGTGGCAAAGTAAATCACAGTTATGTTTTCTTTTAATCAGAATATGATGCTTTTATATGGTTTTATATTGTATTTTACTGTCCTATTAAGTGGCAGATGTATGTCAGGTCTAAAATTTAGTCACCAGATAGTCTGAAAAAAGCTGGGTTAATTTTGTTCCTTTTTAATAAGAATCTGTAGATGATGCCCGGTACCAGTATTGATTGTAAACTGTGTGATTTAAAGGATGTCCCCTTTGCATCTGATGCACTGTTCTCAAGACTGATTTAATTTGATGTTTGGTTCTGTATATTCTTTGTTTATCACACTGTTGATGTTTGTTAACTCTTACTGCCTGTTATTTGATTTCACAGAGTGGCTGTTTTAAATTGGAACGCTATTTTACGTTATGATTAGTTAGCCTTAGCATATGTATATATTGTATGAGACAATTGGATGTGTTTTGTTGAATTTCAGAGGAGCTGTGCTAAGTTTGGCAGTTAGCAGTAATGGAGAGCAATGTTTCAGTGGTGGGATGGACTCCTCCATTAGATGTTGGAATATACCTGGCTCAAATATTGATCCGTATGACTCATATGGTATGTGACAGATTGAAGTTCTGTATTGAAATCTTAAAGGAAATGGAACTCATAAGCTAAAAATGATGATAAAAAAAGATGTATTGACTTGAAGCAGCACATTATTCTAAAATTGGTGTATTTGTATGAGAATATATTTGTGATGTAAAGGAGAGAAACTGGTTTAACTTTTTGGTGCTAATGAAAAGACTTCAGGATTTTTGTTTGTTTGAAATGTGCTATAATGAGCACTTTTGTACACAAACTCATCCATACTGTGCCTGTAGTGTCTTTGTTTATCCACATCACCACAGTGGAATCTTTTGTATGAGTTTGTGGTCAGATGCAAACATGATTTTCATGTGATGAATGATATAAAAGAGGTGAATACACAGTGAGATGGGAAAGTGAGAAAACTTTGTTAATGACAGAATGAAGAAATAAAGAAAGGATGAGGCAGAAAACAGAGATAAGTTATAAAAGAAAATTATGATAATTGATATAGCAGAATTTACCTCCACCTTTAGGAAGGATGAATGACCATAAATATCTTCCCATTAT
The DNA here is from genome assembly GCA_029962745.1 of Echinometra lucunter. NCBI lineage: Eukaryota > Metazoa > Echinodermata > Echinoidea > Camarodonta > Echinometridae > Echinometra > Echinometra lucunter. The sequence continues at coordinate 195,702 of CM057152.1, read as the reverse complement.
TGATTATTATATGAAAGAATTATTTACATAACATGTTAATAATGCTCGCTCTGTTTCTTACAGATCCCTCAGTTATGGCTGATACCTTTGTGGGTCATAGTAATGCGGTGTGGGGTCTGTCGTACGATGGGACTAAGAACAGTCTGGTCTCGTGTTCGTCTGATGGTACCGTCAAGTTGTGGAGTCCGAGCAAGAAGTCACCCCTTCTCACCACCATCACAGCAGATACAGGTAGAGAAACAATTACATATCATTCAGTTGTCTGTCACTGGAGTGTCCATCATTCACATAGTAGTCAAGAAAATAACAGTCACACACATTTCACTAGTTTCATTTATTAATCATTTACCTGTTGCATTGAGAGCACCTTTTTAAAATTATTGCTGGAGGAAAGGGCCAGGTGCATATTTTTGACATGTTATGATTAAGCATTTGAAGGAATAAGGATGGGATATGCCATAGTTGATACTTTCTGAGGTTATTATTTCATTTTGCAGGATTAAACATTTATTCTGATTAGATCTTCTGGAATTTTTTTATTTGTCCATTCCCCTTCTTTTGAAATATCTTTTATTTATCTATGAGTGAATGTTTTTTTTCTTCTTTTTTTTTTGTCTTGTGTATTTCAGCATCCTTCCATGTTGACAATTTCAAGAAATGTGTATTGAGAGTATGTCCTTCTTTTTCTGTTTTTACAGCATTTGGATTGCCCACCTCAGTGGACTTTGTGCGCTGTGACACAAGTCAAATCACAGTGGGCTTCACATCAGCTGATGTGGCTGTGTATGATCTAGAGACTGCCAAGAAAGTCATCACATTGGACAGCAGGTTACCCTCGGGTAAGTATTGATGATGATGATGATGATGATGATGATGATGGATGATGATGGTGATGGATGATGATGATGATGATGATGATGATGATGATGGTGATGGATGATGATGATGATGATGATGATGATGATGATGATGATGATGATGATGATGATGATGATGATGATGATGATGATGATGATGATGATGATGATGATGATGATGAATGATGATGGTGATGATGATGAAGATGATGATGATGATGATGATGATGGTGATGGATGATGATGATGATGATGATGATGATGATGATGATGATGATGATGATGATGATGAATGATGATGATGAATAATGATGAATGGTGGTGGTGATGTTGATGTAGAAATGAATGATGATGATAATGAATAATGATGAATGGTGATGGTGATGTTGATGTAGAAATGAATGATGATTGTCTTGGTAGTGATAGTAGAGATAGTGATGGTGGTTATGATGATGATGATGATGATGAGGGATGATAATGATGATGATGATGATGGTGATGATGATGAAGATGATCATGATAAAGAAGACAATGCTAATGACATTGTCAGTGGGGATATTGATGGCGCTAGTATTAATCACTAGTATTTGTTGTGATATGACACACACTATAAGCATAATATTACAATTAAAGTAAAATCTTTTTTTTCAAGCTGCCCCTAGAATAAGGTGACAATGAAGTATAACAAGTGTATTTGTTGTTCTTTGGTATACAGACAGCCCATCAAGTCAGATCAACAGGGTAGCCAGCCATCCAACTCTACCAGTCACTATCACTGCACATGAAGACAGACATATTCGCTTCTTTGATAATAATAGTGGTAAGTATCGTGAGAAAATGGTGTTAATCTGTATACCAGTTGCTCAGCAAGTAACTGAGGATACCATTTTTTTTTTTGTAGGACACAATTTCAGAATAATTTTATCCAAGTTATATTAATACTACCGAAAATCAAAGGTGCTGAATGGATTGGAAAACAATACAGTGTAATTGTATTACTTTTCCAATGTATGAACTTACTCGGTTACAAAGCAGCAACCAAGTGACACCTAATATTGTTGGTATATTGGTATGCCTAAGGAATGGGGAAGAAATGTAATTTTTGTCTGTATGATAAGAAATTATCGAAAGAGTACAATGAAGTAAGATTAATAAAAAGCCTAGATGGGTTAGTAGAGATGGTGCATGGCTGATGACAGATTTTGAAGGAATTTCAGATTCCAAAACCTGTATGTCCTTTTATCAAAGTAATATGAAATCAAGATTTATTTTTGCATATCCTTTGTTTGGAGCTAGAAGGGCATTAAGTCTGTATGAAATGATATGAGTTAATGCCCTTCTGACTCCAAACACATGATATGTAGAGGAGGAGGAGGCGGCAAGATGTTAAAGAAGCACAAGGTATGTGATGGGTCACAATAGAGAGACAAGAAAAAGGGATAATGCTAGGTTCAGACGAACTCTTACACTCTTCTTAATCTTTTTTTTTTTTTTTTTGCAGGTAAAATGGTTCACAGTATGGTGGCCCATCTAGATGCAGTAACCTGCCTGGCTGTGGACCCCAATGGACTCTACCTCTTGTCTGGAAGTAAGTCATCTTCTCATCCTCACCCTCTTCAGTATCTGCTCTATTCATTAGCATTTTATTTATTGCACCCTCATGGAGTTGCTTGGGAGTGGTTTGAATTAGTATAAATAGCCACAGTTGTATCCATGCATTTTAAAAATTTTTGTATTTCCTTGATTTCTAAAGTGTTCAAGAATGGTAATCACTTACACGATCAGTCCAGAAGGAAATGTATTATGCAGCCACACATTAGAACAAAGATGGTAAATCTGAGGGGAGGGACAGTTCTTTCCTTTCTAAAGTTAGGCTACTCTAGATGCTCTGATGTATTGTATTACACCTTGAAAAAAGGGCCATTTTATCATTTTAGCAGAGAGTAGTAGAGAATCTTAAGTCCAATTAATATGTGCCTGCTGTCATTTTTCTTTGTAGATTGATTCCTATTAATAATTGTGTCCCTTGTCAAAGTTATAACTATCAAATAGAAATGTCTAAATGCTATCTCAGACATAATATTCACAATTTGGTATGCATCCAACAAATTATCAAGTACAGCCAAGGAGGTGAACCTGTTTTCTTCTATGGTAGCCAAGTGAAATGGAGTGGTGCGAAAGGATACGTCAGGAACACTAACAATACAGACAACAATATGCATTTTGTGTTCTCTACTTGTCTTTTCTCACCATGATATTTTGCTATTGAAGCTACTTAACTGTCATTTGATATTTGATAGTGCAATCAATTTAACGTTACTTTATTATTTTATTGTAGGTCATGACTGCTCAATCAGACTTTGGAACCTTGATAGTAAAACATGCGTCCAAGAAATCACCTCCCATCGCAAGAAGTTTGATGAATCGATATTCGATGTGGCCTTCCACCCCTCCAAGCCGTACATCGCTAGCGGAGGAGCAGACGCCCTCGCCAAGGTCTTCGTCTGATTGTCACTCCCGGCATCCACTGTAGGAGTGTATGTCATGTACAGCGTGTGAATGACCCCCTCCTCGATGCAACTCGTGTGACAGCTTTGATGGCAGAGTGAATGTGTATCCTCAGCACAATGAGAGAGAGAGAGCAGCTTTCTAGGAGGTTATAGCAACTTTGATTCTGCATGATTCATGAGAGAGAGAGGAGGAAAATTGTTGTGCTGTCCTCTCTTTTGGAGCCAAAGTGAAAGTTTGATGTTCATGTCATCATCGTAGAACATCATTAGTTGCGGAGGAACCTACAGCTAACGCAAACAAACTATTATCATTATCTGAATAGAATGTGTGTATTTCCTTCTCCCCACCTTTTTATAGTGCAGCAAATGTGTGTGGCATTCCCAGAAATGTCTACACCAATTATCTATGGGTGTATTTAAGATGCAGACTGGCCATGATGTAGATAAATAATTATTTAGGTTAGTAAATTATTGTTTGTTTTCTCTTTTTTCTTACCATGAGCCCAGAGGACTTTTGTTTTTCTGCATACATGACATGAAGAATCCTTGCGCATCTTATGTTTTTATGCTATTCATAAGTCTTTTTTGCTAGCCTCTGTATGAATAATGGAATAATAGCGCTTATGAAATGAGTATGGTAGCTAGTCTGTCTAGCTGTGGCAAACTATAAGATCAAACATGATTTTATGGAGCTTACAGCTTCTGATGTGGTATTTTTGTTATTGACATAGGAGGGAGTCATGAACATAAAGGAGACTTTATTCAGGACATCATGTTCAGTTTTTTTCTATAACTTGAATTTGTTCAGAATGATACGAGCACACCTTTGTTTTGTTATCAATGGATTTAGTTCTTGCTGCTCGTAGACTCTAATTCTCATGGACTGGCCATTGTAGGTGGCTTCTGAAATGTGTACATTACTCTTCGATTGTAATTTATTCTCACTACGCTATTCCATATGTATATGTACAGATTGAATTATCAGGAGCAATTTTTCCTCCTGTTAACGAGCGCCATGTGAGGGTGTGTCAATATTATTGAAACTCCGGAATGTTTAAAATGTTGCCTAGCATATTAATTCAGATAATCAAATTTTGTGAATCATCATGTTTGTGAGGAGTCTTGGGGAGTGCTTTTCTCTCTCTTTCACTCTCCTGAATATGACTCATATCATGTCTTCGATAATAGATGGATGAGCGAGTGCATTGTACACATGTAAAAGCAGTGAAGATATTTTGATAGCTGTTGTTGAATTTTGCGTGGAAGTTAGTAGGTTTCTTTTATTTTTATTGTGAAAATGAGTGTATTAGCTAATGTCTGGAACAGCTGTATTCCTTTTGTATAAATGCCTGATTTCAGATATATGTTTAGTCCAAATGACAGCCATACTTTGCAAATTCTCTTTTATTTTCAGAGATTTGCTCCCTTATTTTTTTTTTTTTTAATGTGTGTTTTGAACATCAGTAGGAGATTTTTAAAATCATATTATTTATCTTCATGTGTAAGCAATGCTAGTTTCTTTCGGTTCACTATATAATTTTTGTATACTTGTAGTACTTTAATCTTTTATAAATTTAACAGTTCGTAACAACCTGTGCTCAGTTCACTTTATTCATTCTAAGTAACTCTAAATCAAATTTCAGGATTATTACCAGAATCAGTAAAAACATATTTGTAATATTATATTAATACCATACATTGGGGAGTCATGTATACATATTCCAACTAGATGTTCACTGAACAGGAATGAGAAACTGCTTGGAAACAGCATGCAAATGGATTATGAAATCTAACATTATAATGTACGCCAGTGCTATCTTTCACTCTTGATCATTTAATGTGGATTAAAAAGAGACTTAAAAGACGTATAGACAGTACTCTGATGAAAGGTCAAAGGTCAGCTATATGATATTAACACCCAAGGTTTGTAAGGTAAAGTAAATAATTCTCTACACAACCTAGATTTGTAGTTTGTAAGAGATACTGCCTGTATGAGTACACTTCCCTATATCCAACTATGTACATGTATTTATGTGCCATATTTGGTTGTGTTAACATTGCTATTAGAAGTTGTACATCACCCTCCCCCGGTCAGTGTCATGTTACACACTCTATTTTTTATATTCGAAGCACATATTTATAGTTATTTACTTTGTGTTTTGTTTGCATGAATATTGGAACATGCATGAAATACATTTTAAGTTAAATCTGTTTCGCTATTTCCTCTTGCAATTAACATTTTTATATGCATTTTGTGCATAGTTATGTATCATTTGATGCAAACATTTGAAAAGAAATATATTCAGTGCACTCAAAGGCTTGCTTTTTTTTTTACTCACCACAATACAACCCCCGTGGCTTGACTATAAAAATGACTCCTTTTAAATCCAGGAATTATGTAACAATTCATATGTATATCTGATTGACTATGACAGATTTGTAAATTAACGTGAAAGATACTGGAATTGTGCATAGTGTATAAATGTTGATTTGTCTACATGAATAATGACTAGCAATGAATTCTACTTGTAAAGTGAGACAATATGCTCATGCTGGGACTCGATTCTATGGCTCTGCATATTCATTATGTTTAGCAGAGCCTTTGTAGTACGTTTTTGTCATTCGTCCATGTGTAGAATTAAATGTGAAATGGTTTTTGAATAACATTAATTTAGCATTGTGTTCTCCTCTTTTCAGATGAAATACTAACTCCCATCTGGAATTTGTGACATAGTTTAATACTTTTTATACACCCAATCCTAGACTTGTTGTGGCAAGCAAAGTAATTTGTTTCTCTGAATTTAAATCAAATTGAATGAATAAAATTACATTGTTATTTTCAGAGGTCCGCCTACATCCTAATCTTTTGCTTTCCTAAAATACAATCTGAGATTATTCAACAGAATTTCTAAACGTCCATCAGCAAAATATCCCTCATGTTGAAAGGGAGGAGAACTTTATAACTATGAAAATGTGACAGTGATTCTGAATTTGTAAGCTAATGTGACAACGGCTAAATAAGGGAAATGATATATAAGTTAACTTATCTCTCTTTAATCAGATTACCAGACTAATTAATTGAAATGTGACATTTTGTACCCCAAAATCTGGTTTCTTATCATTTTGAAAGCAGACATGTAATAAATGCTGATTGACTTCTCTGCAGGCTTGTCACATTCTCGTCCAGTACACAATAAATACATTTTCAAAGGATTGGTAAGTGGAAAAAGACACCTGGCATACACCCAAATTACAGCAATTTTGTTTTTCTGAATTATGATTGCATTGAGGATTTGTATTTAAAAAAGAAGAAATAAATCATTCATCTATTCAAGTGACCGAAAATGGCAACTGTATATTCAGTTGAAATAAATTGATGTAACTTTCTGTAAACAGTGTGATCGGTAGATGCATCACTATTTTAAAGTTGTTGTAAATCCTAAGTTTGGGCAGTTTTATATAAATAGGGTCCTAGGCAAGGCAAACAAGAACAATATACATGTATTTGTAGATGTGTGGGATGATACATGTCCTCTGCAGTTCATGACCTAGATTAAAAACAGCGCCAATAATTTCACATTATAAAGCTTTTGGAATCGAACACCACTGTGACTTTGGATGTGTATGCTGGTCAGTGCAAGTGAGGTGTGGGGCAGTTGCTTAATGGTATTTGGCATCTAAACTCTGAAGTGTGCTGATTGATAGCAAGCGAAGTGATATTGCATTTGCTGTAGATGGTATGTTTGAAAAAGATTTCTGAAATACCCTAAACACTTCCAGCATTTTGATAGACTTTATTCTCCTTTTGACAGAAGAGTTTGAAATTGAGAATTTTTCTGATTCATGATTGAAGAACTTCAAATAACACTTTTAGCCTCTTGTATAATGCCAGTATATGATAATTAAGTACATTGATTTGATTGAAACATTTTCTATTTTTTAAAATGAAAATAATAACTATAATAATTATAATTCACGAAATGAACTGGCGACCAGTGAAGAAACTGATACCTGTAGAATAGTCCTGCATTCAAAATCAAAGAAACGTTATATAGAAGAGGATGTGTGGGAAATCAATGACGGGAACACCAATTATAGTATACTACTCAAAAGTTTGATTTTGGCACAAATGTATATGATTTTTGTGGGTTGATTGGACATATCCTTCTCTTGCAAATATATGCATGATTAGAATGCATCAGCATTTAGTTTACTTTGGTTCCATGCTGGGTTTCCCATAGCAGTATGTACATCCTATGGTTCACCTGGGTTCTATAATTTTAGTGGTAATGTTATGAGTTTGAATGCAGTGTTTTTAATTTTGAAAACAGTGCTCAGCTATACACTGTAGATATGAAAAATACAAAAAAGACAAATTATACTACTTAATAATTTTTTGTTCTGATTTCTTTTTGTTTCATTTTATGAATATACAATAAATGATACAGAAGATGTGAATTGTACAATTTTGTTGTCAGTGCTTCCATTTGTTTGTACTTGAAGGGTCCGTCATTATGCCGTGAAAGGATTGTACAACTTGAAAATGAAAATGGGGTGAATGTTACAGATACACATCATTTAACTTCCCTTTCCCTTATCTATCTTTTGCCGTCCAATGACAAAAGGAAGCAACTCTGTAGAACGAGTTTCTTAGTAAATGAAGAAAATATCTCACCGTTTTATGAGGAATGCTATGGAGTTGCTTCCTTTTGACATGTCTATATTTTGGAAATAAGGGTCACATGACCTCCATCATCATGTAGAGCATGTAAAAAAGTACCTCCAATCAAGAAAAAGTCAGTTTTGAAAAATATCAGAGTTGCTTCCTTTTGCCTCTTGTTTGACTACCGAGGACACCCGTTAGTTATACCTCTACCTATTGGAGCCCCATACAGGCATTTATCAAAGCAAAGCCTGAAAAGGCCAAAACATTAAAAGGGCCTAAAGTGAGGTGTTTGTATGAAGATCTGTGAACTATGAAACAATGAACAAAGACTTGCACAATTATGCTTTTACACCCAAAACCAAATCTTGCTATTACCAAAGTAATAAATAAATGGAATAAATCATGAGAGTGAAATAAAAATCTTTTTTATTTACACCACAAAATACATTTTAAGCACACTATAATTTTTACATCACATACACCACAGGCATATACACTTTACACAACATTTTGTACATTGAACTGTTAATAGATTACTATCTCTCTCTTCATTTAAGTCCAGATATGCATGTGTGATGTCTATTACAACAGAAACATTTACTCATGTGTAAGATGTGATACATATAAATCCAGAGATTAACGTGTGGGTCTATTTGGCTGATACAAGTGACAAGACTTTCAATTTAAGAAACATTCTACTAAATGGTGTGCATGTGTGAATGTCTGTTCAGCTCATGCAGAGTTTTGAAGAAAAAAGAAACTTGGCATGGAACTGGTTAAACATTATCTCACCTTGTCCATCTCGCATTAAAAGATACATGTGAGATATAAAGTGCAACCTATTCATCTCTAGAGATGCTCAAGACGCATACATAGTCACTCAATTACATTCTCAAAAAGAAATAAACTTACATAAAGTAAAAGAAAAAGAAATTAACTGTGATATCCCATTCATGATTTCCACTGAATTTAGAGTAAATATCTGATAGAAATTACTCGGCCCTATGCAACCCAACAGCTCCCCACACAAGGCTCACAATGCTTCATTACACTTGCCACATACAGGGAACCCTCATAAGTTTTACACACATGCAGTCATGGTATAAAGCAAGTTGACATTGTTTGCATCTCTGTCCCAGGACCTTAACTACTTTTGCCTTCCAGGTTTGATATTCCACTTGAGGTAAAATTTTCACAGCATCCTACCATTGCTAGTATCTTGTTATTCATCATCATAGAGCACAGGAAATCTGACATTGAGTTTATGAGGGCTTACTAAACCTAGCCCAGCGTAGTACCTTCAATGAAAAATCTTATCATTTATTGCTGTTTGTCAAATATGACTGATATTTAAGGTACATGTAGGATATACTACAGATATTTGATCTTTAAATAGGGTTCCCATGGTCATGGAGAAATGTGGATAGTCCTGGAAAATTTAAGTCTTCTGAACAGCATTGGAAAGTCAAGGAAAGTGAAAAACAATCTGGAGTCATTGAAAATCATGGAGATTTATTGTGGGAAGTGGGCTGTGTGTGGCTAGGGCAGCCTTCAAATTTGAACTGACAATGGGCATTCAAGTATGTATGCTATTACTTATTATTATTCTTTATGAGCATCATCATCCGACAGGTAGGTCTTGGAAAGCTGGAAGGCTGAAAGGGTGTAGCATCCCTTGCCTCCAGAGCTATCATTAAGGGGAATTTCCACCCAGACATCCACACCTTCTCTTGACTGAATAAGTATATTGAATTGGATGAAATCAAACTTGAATTATGGCTATTCATCCAGGAATTATAAGTTTTCAGAGTCTGCACACAGCACTCCCTTATATGGTTACACTTAAGTTTCTCATCATCAGCTCTGCATTGCATTTGTACATTAATTTGCACCTTTTCTCTTTTCTCTCAATCTGATTGGTTAATCAGCCTAGTTTTTTCAGAAATGGTTTTCAGAATCAATGAAACATTTTTCCCTTGAAGACTATTCCTTTGCAAAAGTTCTATCAAGAATATTTCAAATAATGTTCTCTATCTGATCACATAATTTGGCTAAAATATGATTTAGAATGAGCTATAAAAAAAAAATGGAAGGAGGAGACACCACAACACCAGTCAGGACATGGAGGAGGAGTCAGAGTTACAGGAGGAGGAGGCATAAACAGACATTCAGTTCAAATAAGATGTGCAACATAATGACTCCCAGATGCATGACCATATCCACAAAGTATTGAAAGATAATTCTTTTGATTACATAGAACTGCCTAAATAATCTTTGACTAAACAGAATGAGATGATCATGTTCTGTTAATCTGCAGAATTATTTCTACTTTGTTCTTTTTATACACTTTGATAAATCATTCATTGCTCGTGCCAATAACAAAAATATTTTTCGTCCAACGCTGGGTTGATGTCATGGATAATGAGCTTCCTCAAAGTCCTAATCATAGAATGACGATCACATTTCTACATCTTTTGGAAAGATGATACCAAAGCTACAATATGTAACCACCATCATAAGACCACATTCACATAGAGTTATCACCATCTGATTATAGTCATGTTTTCTGATTCAATATCATAGATGTTATTATTCTCATGATACCATATTCATGTAACCACATTAATGGGACCACATTCACATTTCTCTCTTAGATTCATGTCGGTCTGATCATAACCATGTTTCCAGATTCAATTGCACAGAGAAATTAACATGCCCAAAGTAATGTAACCATATTCACATTTGTGTTTTGTATTTTACAGCCTACATCAATAATAGGGGCCATGTGTATCCTATTCAATGCTTCACCATCAACTTTTGAATGCTAAGCCCAATATATAACTTGTGCTAGTCAAATGTTATAATGAAATCAAATCAAGCTCATCGGGTTACACCTTACATCCAGTTTCATTTCTATCATGGTATATCACACACATTATTGATCTTTTAGAAATAAGATTCAAGAGATTACATTCATGATTGTCTAATTACAGGGGCTACCATCTGATTACAACGGTATTTCCAGATTCAATGCCAAAGAAACCAAGCTGCCTCAGGTCATTGTCCAGAGGGATTTCTTGATCTGGCAACTGTGAGAAGCAGATAGAAAATGGACAAGACAAAAATGATAATAAAAAGTTTACACAGTGAGGCCACAACAACATTCCATCCTCTACTTTACTATTGACAATTCATGTGTTACATCATGGGGATGGGTGTATGCAGAAAAAGATGCTATAATTTAAACATATCACATGTCACTATACACTTGAACAGTCTACATACACATCTAATGTTGATATTATGCCATAACATTCACCTTGATTCCTTACATTTCATCTTTTATCAATTTTCCCATTAAATTTGTATTCATCATGCTAAAAGGATACAAAGTGACTGTGTTGACATAGTATATTGCAGTTAAGTCCTCATCATAGCAGGAAAAATAAAATGACCTCTGTGATTTACTTTAATTACAAAGTGAATACAAAAGTCAAGAGAAGAAACTGCATTAAAAAATGATAGCTTTAGTTCATTTATTTCTAAGAGTGCAAGAAGTTATAGAAAAGAGATAGCTCACTCCAGAAGAAATGAGCTTGAGATTGCTCACTATGATTGACAAAGCAAGTGTTCTATATGGTACCTTTGGACTGAGGTAAAAGAGCTTCTGGTCAGCAACATCTACTTTGAAGAGTTTCTGAATCATTCCCTTGACCTTTGTGATATCCATGGTTACTGCGGAAGATCAAGAAATACTGACATTCTAATCATTTTATTTTTTTTCACTCTTCAGGAAATACGCATTTAACAAAATAATATGAATACAAACTATGAATCATATGAGAAATGGAAATGGCAGTGTTAAACAAAATAAAAGGAAAGATATTGAGGAGGGAGGGAGAAAGAGAGAGAGGGAGAAAGAGAGAGGGGGGGGGGGGGGGAAATACCAAATGCTATTAATGTGAACTGATACAACAACTGTATTTAAACTTTACAAAAATGTCCAATTTAGGCAAGTTTTAAAAGGATAACAAAAATCCAAACTGTGATTTTATTGGTATAGCTCACATCAAGAACAAATTTAATGTAGTTCGTTTTGTTATGAATGGTAATCAATCCATACAAAAATTATTACAGTTACAAAAAAATGTTTGTTTCCTTGCTATGAAGTTATTTTATTTTCAACATAATTGCTTTGCTGTGCTTTAATAGGCTTAAGCTTACCTGGTAGCTTTTTCTTGATGGATTTCTTGGTTTCATGTTGAGGGCAGCTTAGTGTCAATTCTAATAAAGATGATTTCAGAGCGCCAGGTTTGGCCTTGGAGTCTTCACTTATTTCAGGAGCACCATACTCTTTGAGGAGAAATAAAATAGCAATATTGGATGAACAGTATTGAGCACATGGATGACAGCATTCATTTCTATTGCATTACTTGATAAAAAGTTTCAATGAATTTACAAAAAATTGAAGAAAAAAAATTTCCAACATTATATCTAAGTATTCATTAATTAAGAAAAAAGCCAAGCCAGGAAAATTTACATAAAAACACACAGAAGAATCAAATCTACTCAAGAACAATATGAAGAAAACATTTTCAACATGAAGATAAAGGATTATTTGTTATAATGGTTATTGTAAACCCTTATTTCATGTAAAAAGTTATTACTACAAATCTTTCTTTGCTTTACATCCAAGGAAGATGTAAAAAGACAACACCATCAGGAATAAGGGCAAACTCACTCTTGATAATAGCTGTGTATGTGGGGTGGTTGTTAATGAATTCTGTCTGTAGATTAGAGTTGGATTGATCTTTCCCTCCTCCACTTGTTAGCCAATCTTCGTGGTATTTCTTCATGTAGTCAATTTCTGACCCTTTTCTCTCTGCTTCTGATACCTGGAACAGGGAGAAAGGAAATGATAGGAGCAAAGACAAACAGTTGTAGGTTCTCCCGGGCATTTGACAGCCTTTAGGTGTTAACCTGAGAATAGATGCTGAAAGAGTGAACTTCAATTTCTGCAAAGAAAGCTCATCATCTACAATTCTGACAGGCTCAAGTAATTTTCTGGTGGTCCAGAGTTTTGCTGTCTGTAAGACATACACAGACATTTAATTGGTGATTCAGCTAGATCCAGTGTCATTGAATTATGATGCAATGCAAACAGACCACCGTATGTCTTAACTTTTTTTTTTTTTTGAGGATGGATGTCTTCTCTAACTACCTTATAATTCCTGTCATAGTTATTTGATAACTGTTACATTCATGTATCCGAGATTATGACCACACACTGATATAATTTATAAGTCGCTAAATAACAGTATCATAAAATTTCAGCATCATTTTTGAAATCCAGGCACCAGGCTGGTATTCATAAAATTTCATTAAAGGAATGAAAGATGATAAGATTATGTATCACATTTCATCGGCATTTCCTTTACAAACTTCTTTATTAGAAATGAGTAGAAGATGAAAGGAGATGTGATAAGAGGAAGAGAAAAGGACAGACCAACATAGAGCCAGAACTATGTCTAGAAAAACAAATGAAAAAATTCCAAGGATAAGGAGAAATAAAAACAATAAAAAATAATAATAGATAGAAAAGTGAAATTCTACAAGAGAGAGAGAAAGAGACGGAGAGAAGGAAGAGAAAACAACAAGAGACAGATAGACAAAGAGGTGAAAGAAATATTGAAAAAATTACTAATCCTGTCCGTTATATGTCTAAAAAATAGACAACGTATAGTCCAACTCACAGCACTGTGATTGCAGTGTCTTAGTGATGGCAGCTTAGCAATCAGTAGACCTCTCACAGTGGATGCCTTCTCATTTTGTACCAAGGGATTACGTTTCATATTCAGTTCTTCTAGGCACTGGAGTTTAATCAACTCATTCACACTCTTCCACTGCAAAGTGTAAGTAATACATTTTATTGTTATGTGTATAATTTTCTTGATGAATATTATCATGCTCAACTGGGGCCTTTCTCAACAAGCCTTTTGTGCTTCTATTGGTCCCTCACTATTTTGTATGTATTTTTTTTATATGTGGAAAATAAATGAAATGAAATGAAAAATGTGAAAACATACAGAAGTTTTGTGCAAAGGGAATCATGCTTTGACTTTTTTAATTGAAAAATTTATAAGAATTGTGCACAAGTTTTTCACTTTGGTACATAAAGATAATGAACACATAATGTATTTAAATGTACGTTTATTCACAAGTTCTCTTGTGATAGGACATCAATTTACAGCAAATATAAAAAAAAAAATCAATGTTATTACTTATAGATTGCTTTTGCACTGTTTTTTTTTTCTTTCCACACAGAAATGAATATACTGGTACTCATACTAATTCTGTATGATGCATTAACACACAATTTTTGCTACTTGAGTACTATGGGTGTCCATTAGAAGGCATTATTAGCAAAACCAATATCAAAATAATTTGAATCAATTCTACTTGCTCCTGTGAAAAAAGTAATACACCCTTATACAACATGATTGATTTTCACCAGTATTCTATAATACCTGTTCATTGAAATGATCCAAGATTTAAGCCATCAATTAAAGGGTAAGTCCACCCTAGAAATTTCACTGTTTCAATAAAAGGAGATAAATTTGAACAGCATTTAAAAAAAGAAATGAGCCAAATCGGTCAAAGAATAAGAAAATTACACTCATTTACATTTTCTAGTAAACTACTCTCGGTTCTGCAAATTGGCAACACTGATGACATCATATGCGAGCAGGTCTCCATTCACTTTGTACATGAAATTTCACATTTTCTCAATTTTCTTGGAAGTTACACATTTTCTAACACCCACAGTCAATGTATGTTCAGAAGAATTGCTTTTTACATAAGCTACTTTGACTATGGGGTTAGAAAATGTGTAACTTCCAAGAAAATTGAGAAAATGTGAAATTTTATGTACAAAGTGAATGGAGACCTGCTCACATATGATGTCATCAGTGTTGCCAATTTGCAGAGCCAAGAGTAATTTACTAGAAAATGTAAATGAGTGTAATTTTCTTATTCTTTGACTGATTTTGCTCATATCTTTTTAAAAATGCTGTTCAAATTTATCTCCTTTTATTGAAATAATGAAACTTCTAGGGTGGACTTTCCCTTTAAGCCTTACCACTGTGATATTATTATTGTGAAGAGAAAGTGACTTAAGACTTGTGAAGTACTTTGTCTTTCCTTGTAAGCTAGTATCATCAAAGGATATGTTTGCAATGCTGTTGCCATTCAATATGAGCCCTTCCAACCTGCATGCAAATATATGAGACAAGTACATGTAGAATATGACTCTCTGTAAAGTAGTCCAAGCCTGGTGTTTTGTGTCTTTTGCATCTTTCGAGTGAATAAGGCACCTTATACTGTATTCTCAAAAGTTTCACGTCAAAGAAAAAATTCATGGAGAATCAAAATATCAAACAAGACATGATATGTCACAATCTCAAACTTAAATGTAGTCAAGTGGCTTAGTTAAATCTAAGTTAACATGCAGAATTTTTCTATAATTATTTCAAACATATCACAATAATGCATAATCTTATGTGTGTGTGCATGCACTGAATAGAGAGGAAAACAAATTATAGTAAAAGGGATATCATACTCCATGAATATATTTTTTTAAAGCCCTGGTGTCTAGGTACACACAGACTCAAATAGTGCACCATTTTGAGGTTTATTGCAATGTGTGCGATTATGTCAAAGGTAGTCAGGAAATCTATGGGTCACAAGTTCAATTTCAAAAGCCTCTTATTAACATCTAATCCAAGATCATCTGTTATAACAGTAAACAAAATTAAATCTGCTGATTCCAAGGATGGTTATCTATTATGATCTCACATGCTTTCTCACCATCCTATTCCAATGCACACAAAAATACAAAAAGCTTTTAATACCTTGGTAGATGTCCAAGCTGTAAGACTTCTTCCCATGTTTTTATCTGATTTCCCTCTACATTCAGTAACTCAAGGTGATTAAAAGATCCTTCTGCTGGTCTATGTTGGGAGAGAAAGAGAAAGGAGAGAAATATCAAGAAAGGGGAATAGAGAGAGATACATACAGAAAGAGATAAGAGGTGGGGATAGAGAACAAATATTGAAATGGAGAGAGTGAGAGAAAAGAACAGAGAGATATATTGCTAATCAAGCTGAATTATGAACAAGAAAATAAAATGTATATGTTGCACAATGAGCAATAGATAAGGTTATAATTTGAGTTTGAATTACCATGTTTGCAACAATGATAATTACCATGGACTGCAGAAACACTTATTTGGTATCAAAAGTGACGAAACAAACGGCTGTATTCATGTTTGCATTGAACATCATATTCATTAATATTAATTGAATTAATTCACTTCATTTCATCAACCCATGTCGTAGTGCAGGGTTCATATCATCAACTGAAAAAAAAACCAAAAGGATATGATCATATGCTCAGAATGTTGGATAATAATCTGCAGGGGAAAAGATTGAGAAAATTCAAGCTTAACTTTATAAAAACAGGGCTATTTTGGATGTATTATGGAATGGGCATGATGCCCCCCCCCCCACCCCCCATTAATATCTCGGCTGCGACATGACCAATAGCTGCAAAATTTTGCTTGGACCTTGAAAATTGCATAAAGAACACATATCAATCATTGCTTTATGTAAATTCCTATTTTTTTTAAATTTGATATTATAATTTATGTAAATTATATGTGCAAATACATATTTTGAATAATAATCAAGTAATGCAAGGCCCTGGAGATGAAATTTCTAAGCAAGAAGTTCTTTTTAAACATTAGAAACATTACTATAAAAGAAAAAAAAAATGAAAAAGATTTCAATATTATGTACTCTATTGTTTTTCAAAGTTTTTCTTCAAGTTTGCTAATTCAGGGTGTTATCTGGACCACTATTCAGTTAGAATAGATGATAATACCAGCCTCAAGAAGAAATCATAGCTGATAATGGAGGAATACGAGAAAATGCAGTTTCCCAATTATTTTGAACACAAAACTCAGGATTTCTCCGTTTCGGGCTGACATGAGGTAACAAAAGGTTGCGTGACTGGGTAATACCGTACGATTGATTTCTGAAAACTTGGTGTCAAAAAATGTGCAAGACTTGAAAGAAAAACATCATGAAGTGGCATGCTGTGAAATGTGGCAGTTCAAATTGCCCAATGAAAATTGTCGGGGGGGGGGGGGGGGGGGACATGATGGAAGATGCCCCCCAAGGTCCTTTTAGGGTCAAAGAGTGAAATTTCAGACATTGAAAACTAGCAGCAGTCATGCTTACCTTTCCAGATTTGATATTCTGTTGTAGCATGTATGCAGCTTCTTAAGTTTGGGCCACATTGGTGAACAGATTAGAAGCTACAGAAATATATGTAAAATTAAAAAAAAAAAATTGTGAAAACTCCATTTCATTTTCTGTTTTTTTTTTAACGTGACATAGAAAAACTAGCTTCATTACAAAGTATCATGAATGCTTTAACATAATTCTCAATTCACAATCTTCTTGTAAAGAGAGGTAAATAGAGTCAAAGACAAAAATGTTCAGAAAAGAGAAAGTATATTCAATATTTCTATTTCAATCAACTTATATACAGCTATTTCATTTTTGTTTTTAGTTTAGAAACAAATCTACAAAGTGAATATACAGATCAAGTTATAAACTTTCCTTTAATCAATTTTCGGATTTGATTTAGAAATTTTATTAGATAATCAAATGTCTCAACCAGATATTGTCAGTCCATGCGTTTCAACTTCCTATCATAAACCGATATTGTTTTCTCAACAATAATGCCTCCGGCAACCACCTACGGTGGGCGGAGGCATAATAAAAACAGTCTTTGGTCATCTTACCTCTTGCCATGTGACATGACATCTATTGAGGAAGAGTTCTTCTAATGCACAGAAGGCAGAGCATAAACTAGATGGGACGATGGGTATAGCCAACCTGTTTTCACTGTAACAAAGAACAAAAGAGATTTAACGGAGATAACACAGCAAAAAATTCATGGAGGATGAGTAGAAGAAGGAAAAGGAGGATTTTGTTTTTAAAGGCAGAAAAGGAGGAGGAGGAGGAGGAGGAAAGAGAGAGGAAGGCAGGTAAAAGAAGAGGGGATGCAGAATGAAGAGAAGTACTGGGAAGAGAAAGATAAAGGGAGAGAGAGAGAGAGAGAGAGAGAGAGAGAGAAAAAAAAAGAGCAAGAGGAGATGCAGAATGAAGAGGAGTACTGGGAAGAAGAAAGATAGAGGAGGGAGAGAGAGAGAAAGAGAGATAAAAGAGCTCGACTATGAATGGGGAGACAAGGCATTAGAATGACAAGAATGTACATTGTAGATGATATCAAGAGAAGGAAAGCAGGAAAGGAGGTTATGGAAGAGAATACGATTATGGGGGGGGGGGGGACATGGAAAGTGATAAATTAGAGAGGCAAGATGTAAAACTGGAGTGTTTATAAGCAGTAGAGTAGAATTCATTAGAAGAAGAATGGAAATAACATCACTTCTAATGGTGATT
The DNA here is from genome assembly GCA_029962745.1 of Echinometra lucunter. NCBI lineage: Eukaryota > Metazoa > Echinodermata > Echinoidea > Camarodonta > Echinometridae > Echinometra > Echinometra lucunter. The sequence goes on along the minus strand of CM057152.1, from coordinate 177,140 downwards.
TGATATTCAATCATACCTCATTTGGAAGAAATCAATAAGACCTACTTCATAAGAGCAACAGATGGATAATTCCTCACCTCACATCTAAAATTTTGAGTTTATGCATGTTATTTGTGATTTCGGACAGTTCCTCCCATGATGGCAGTAGGTTTTTGGAGACATCCAGCTCTCTCATGTCTAAATTGAGTAATGTTAAGAACAATACTTCAAAATAATGCTTTCAGAAAATGTTGCTTACATGTATATATTTTTTAAAAAATAACATCAATGCTAATAATACAAATGCTGTCTGTATGTTATTTCACTGTCTAATATATGCTGTGATTTATTACTGCACATACTAGCACTAGCTAAAATCTAAATTAAACTACGAATAGGCACAAAAACCCCATCCAAACATAAAATGCTGCAATGTAACTATGTCTTCATGTAGAGGCTGTTTCTTACTCTCAATGACACTGGAATGTACCCAGTAGTGGAGTTGTCAATCAGATCCTCATTATTCCATTTTATCTGCTCCAGAGTCAGTAAAACAAAAGTTAACTGATAACTATGAAAAAGACTCATCGGAGGCAGGCAAGAACTTCATAGCACATAATATACCCTAACATTACAAAAATGGGTGCCTGAATGAGAACAGACAACTCTTAAATACAATAAAGGATACTTGGCAGTCTGTCTGCAATCTTCTCATCTCCAGCTCTGCTGATTTTCATCTCATGCAGAGCCACAGACTTCAGATTTTCAAAGGAACTAAAATGGAATCAGGACACAAAAGAGTAATTCAATTCAAAAGGGGCACAAATAAATCAACATTTGAAAGTAAGTAAGAAGCAGGATTTCTTGTTTAATTGGGAGAATTACATTTAACTGAAGGGTCATCAAAATAAAGATTTAGCGATCATATCCTTTAGAGTCTGTTTCAAAAATTGTTTTTATGTATAGAGACCCCATGTCCATCCCACTTTCCACTACACTTTGAAAGCCTTTGTCAGCTTAACTGTTTATTCATCCATTCCAAATTGTCAGAGAGAATGAAAATGGAGATTAGGAAAATCACAATAAGATATTATTATTTAGAGAGTTAAAATATATATTATACCTCTGTTAATGGAAATAAACATAAATTCTTTAAATCAAATTAAAAATATCCTTGATTTTGACCAACCTCTGTGTTTTGGCTATCTTTTCAGCTCCCACCATCTCTACAGCCTTACAGCTGACTGCCAATGAGTCTTCTACATCTGCTGTCTCAATGTTCTCAGGAATGTATCGAGAGGACACGGCATCCAGGAATGAAATGCCAAAATCGGCCTTCTTTGGGCGTAAGAAGGAACCACTGGTTGGTGAGCTGGAGTAAAATGCATGTGATAGACATGACAAGAGAAATAACACAAAACAGTAAGAAATTATTTTTCTTTCTAAATAAATTTGTGTTTCATGCAGGAAAGAGGAATTTGAATTATGAGTGACATTAAATCACAGTAACATTCACAATTTCAAGACAATGAAGGGATGCACACAAATTTTTCATAGTTCAGACAGAAAATTAAGATTAATTTCTTTGTTTCACAAAGAAACTTAAAGAACATGCTGATATACATATATGCAGATTTGATTTCATATTTCAAATCACCTCACTGAAAAAAAGTCAGGGGTGGCATACCAACTTGGTAATAGCACAAAGACTTTCAGGACACCATTCCACCTCAGTATGACAAGTTTTGGGAATTGAAAAAAAAGGAAATAACACATTCCAGTCACAATACGAAGAATGGAATCACGATGTTTACCTGCACTGGAAATATCGAATACCATTGTGACTACCATCATGCTTTCCTCTCTCTGGATTGTCCCATTCAATACCAAGCCATTGCCCTGCATACAAAAAAATGAAAAGAAGTAAATGAAATAAACCTAAAAATTAAATATAACATGGAGAATAAGAAGAGAGATAGAAAGAAGCTTAAGGTTTGTTATAGAATATAATCACATTACACCATACAAATGATGGTTACACCTGTTTTGCTCATTGCTAGGATTTAGGGCTAGGGGTCCTAAAGCTATGCACCATGCAAATATTTGTTCTGTAATTAAACATGTGCAATGTGCCTATTAACTTCCAATATGATTGAGTGGCAAGAATATGACATATGAGTCTGCCAAAAAGATTCATTATTTTTCCTTTCCTTTTTGTGATATTTTCATAAGTTAGAAATTGGGGTGAAATTCTTATCAGATATAAAGTTCCATTCATCATGCTCATGGTAACATTATATCATACTTTGTGTGTAGGAACGGAGTCATGGACTTATGCATACACCTCTACACTTAACAACACCACTGCACAAAATAACTATTGTTTACAAGATGACAGAAGCTGGTTAATGGGAAAGGGGTTTTCTAGGGGGTTTCTTAGGTATCAAACATGCTACTAATAGCAAGACAGTATTGTAGTAGGCTTCCGTCTGTGTATGGGCACTCATCCCGAGTACTCGGTTGCATGGCAAATGTCAGTTTATTAGTAAATTCCTCATAGGGTGCATTTATGCTCACCATTTTCAGGCCAAAATGAGCTATTTGAAATGCGTTTAGTTCAAACAAGGTTGCATCCATACTCATTTTCATTTAAACGCCGATCGTAAACGCACAAAAAGGTGCGTTAATGATCTGCTTTCTCCTAAAAGACAGTTTCTGGGGAAGCACGCATAATGCAACATCATTTCTACATGCGTTTATATGACGTCATAATAAACTATCTTCCCCTTTTTCATCTTTAGTTACGTTATTCTTTTATTGTTCTATTATTTCCTCTTTCAATCTTCCTTAATCTTCCTTAATTAATGTTACTGTCCTCAATGTTACTGTTTTTCCTTCTATCTTCTCTATCCTTTATGGTATTCTTTGTTTTATCCTATCACCATTTCCTTAAGTTTTGTTTTATCTTTTCTATCTCATCTTATTTTTTATTGTTCTATCTTCTTTTACATCTTTCCTTATCATTCTTTGTTTTTTCCTTCTATCTTCCTGTCTTTTTTATCTTTCATGTTACTTTGTTTTATTCTGTCATTTCCTCTTCTCTCTGTCCATCTTTTCTTTTTTTCCTTCTATCTTCCTCTTTTCCTATCTGTTATTCCTTGTTTTATCCTATCATTTCCTCTTTCTGTCTTTTCCTATAGCCTGTCATAGTACATACAGTAAAACCTTTGAAAAAGCTAGAGCCCTAGCCTGACCTGCCCTTTGGCTGCCTTTGGCTGCCTTTGCGTTTAACATTAGAAAAAAAGCATGAACAGTAAACCCCATGAAACTGCGTTTACGATGTGCATTTAAAAACGCTCATACTGCCTTCAAAAAGTGAGCATAATGCACCCACAGGCCATAGTCACAACAGAAGTTTTTTCTGTCTATCAGGGCCAGTATTCTGAAAAGTGTTTTATCTTTTATCTTAACTGTTACTTATCTTCACTGTGTTAATTGTCATAACAAATTTTGAAGGCTATGATTGGCAATGATTGGTTTTAGCTGCGCAAAAGCTATGGCAATTAAAATAAGATAAAAGATACAACAATTTTCAGAATATCGGCCCAGGAAACTAGCCCCGCGCGCCCCAGCATGCCAGGGGACACTGCCACAAACGCCTAGGTCTGCCGCTGCAGAGGCTGAGCCTGAGGTGGCCTTAGCTGAGTGCAGGCACACTAACCGGAATACATACCTTCCGTCGGTGGAACTAATCCGACAAATCTGATGGTCCCGTATTGCCCTTCATTCAAAATCCTGCCACCTACTTCAATTTTCATATCAGATACGGCTTTATCATCAACTTCTGCAGGCATTGCTTTGCGAAAAGTCGTCAGTCAGTCAATCGATGAATGGGAAAATAGAAAAGAATTGGAAAACACAATCATCTTATGGTGTCCGAAAAAGGCAAAGCACAAAAACACTCAAGCGTGTATCAGTGCTTCCACTTTTCAAAATGAAACTTCCTGGAATTTACTCTGAAAGTTCCTGGAATTATACAAAATATCCTGGAATTTTACAAATGGGCTCCAATCTTCCATAAGATGTTTTGTTTCTCTTCTATACGCAAAAAATATAGTGCAACTGCCCCCCGGGGGGGGGGGGGGGGGGTCACTTCCATTGAAGAGTGGACAGCATCCGCGAGAAGAAAAAAAAACGCGGAAAAGGGGTATTTTTTCAGGGGTAGGCGCGGAACGCGCGGAACGCGAATAGAGTGTCAAAAACGCCCAAAAATGAAAAAAGCCCCCTAAATCACGATAATCTAAAAAGGGTTTTTATGTAATTTGCACCGATTGCGGGACCGACTGTAACAAGACCCGTGAACGGAAAATCCTATAACTCCTGTGTAAAATATAATGATACAGTGAATTATCTCGAGATAAAAATGGCTCCAAACTTTCAATGGACCCAACTATCACTCTCAAGTTATGAAAATGGGAATATCTTCGTTTCGGGTATGAATATCCCAACAATTAATGAAATCCCTGTTTAGGGTGGGCAAATCTGGGACATCCGCACAAAATCCGTGTTTAGGGTGTCCTAGCAGCCTGCCCTTGAATCCTCGTTTAGGGTGCTTTTTTAAGGACGATTCTCGCGGATGCTGTCCACTCTTCAATGGAAGTGACCCCCCCCCCCCCGGGGGGGGGGGGCAACTGCCAGTACAAATTCTCAACAAACACGTTACACTTGTCCATGCGGTACATAAGCCTCCAGCTATCAAACCATCCATATTCGTGAATGCTTACTACTGTGTATCTGTAATGTCCCATACAGCCACCCGGCCTACACACACACTAAACCAATGAGCTCAGTGTGATAGCTCAGTGCAAATGAACAAAGCACACAATCCATCTATTGTTAAAGGAGCCAATCAACGACCGACGTGATCCTTAGCCCCAGTTTCCACCTATTTTCTTTCTTTTTTTAAAGATTTTTTTCTCCAAAATCATAGAATATCCCGGAAAACTTCCTGGAAATGATAACTTCCCGGAAAACTTCCCGGAATTACTCACTTCCTGGAATGATCCTGCAAAATCACAAAACTTCCCGGAATTTCCTGGATTTCGGGAATTTTTTTCATGATCTTTTTTTTTTTTTTTTTTTTAATAGAGAAAGAAGGAAAGGGGTGGAAATCATCTCCACTGGATCTCCTCTCCCCCCCCCCCTTTAATTCAATATCAGTATCGTATGTATAGTCGATGTCTCAATGACATCACCCCGGGGACATCACCCCTATCGTCTCGGTATCGTCTCGGCAGATGCATAGGTGAATGTGCGAGCAAATAAAGGGCCAATTTGACAGAAGAGGTTCCCACGGGGGTGGCGCTAGGGTATTTTGATAGAGGGGTAGATGACCCACGGGTGAGTTTATTTACGTTTTAAATGAACAAATAGGACTTTTATATAGTTGCATCACCCTGCCCTCTCTTCCCCACTTTTCAGTCTTTCTTCTTCCTTTTCTCTCTCTCTCTCTCTGTCTCTCTCTGTCTCTCTCTGTCTCTCTCTCTCTCTGTGTCTCTGTCTCTGTCTCTCTCTCTCTCTCTCCTCTCTCTCTCTCTCTCTCTTTGATCACTTGAAAATCATCGGAGGGAGGGGGAGGGGCGACCGCCCCCTGCCCCCACTGTTATTAGCGCCGCCCCTGACCCGGTCTTATACCATCTTCTTCTGATGTTGCCTTCACTCTCTTTTTCTGATTCTTTTTTACTATTCGCACCGTCGAATCCAGGCTTTGAAAATGTCAGTGGGGACGAGGGGCCCCCACTGAAATTTTCAAAGCCCATTGCATTGATTTCATGTGCGATGCACCGATCACAACATTCTTAAGGATGCTGTTCGATCGAAGGGGATGGGTAACCCCTTAACTCGTATTTATATCCCTGTTGTTAAAAAATAAAAAATAAAAATAAAACTCAGCTCCCTTAATTGCCTTTGCTGACTATACTTTGCTCTTAAATAATATTATCAACGATGAGAACAATCGGAAAATTGACGCACGTACTGTTAAAACGTTGAATTATGAAAGACATTCCGTTCGAAGAGCAATGAAGCGCACCGAGCGCCCAGCAAAGGTGGACACTGGCGCTATATAATACAAGCCATCATCATCATCATCGTCATCATCATCATCATCATCATCATCACCATCATCATCATCATCATCATCATCATCATTATCTTCACCATCATCATCTTCATCATCATCATCATCCCCATCATCATGTAAACTGTCGATCTTTTGTAGTAATATCAAGAATATTCCTCTTTCTTATTTTTCGAGTTTACTTTATGTCCAATTTAAAAAAAAAGACAACTTACAGCAAAAAAAAAAAAAAAAAAACTAACACATTTGAATAATCATTAAAATCATTTAAGAAAATACGATTTTATTCGGCGGTAAATTTAGGTGTTACTTGAAATACCCTATTGCGTCCCCCTCCTCAGCCACCGGCTTTAAAAATCGAGGGGGGGGGGGCTTGTCCCCTTGTCCCCTGATCTCCCTATCGACGCTAATGCATGGGCGGTGCATGGGCATGACTGTTGTCTCACAGGCTTTCGCTCTCGTGGGCCGTCGGTCTATTGGGATGTGTGTCTGCTTTTGTCGTTAATGAAAGAAGAAGAGGAGAAAAAAAACTCTGTCTCCGTCGTACCGCATCACAAAACAACAAAGCTTACTACTACATTCAGTTATTGCAATAAAACAACGGACAAGATTTTCTAGTAGTCTAAATGAACGCTACACTCTAATTTCTACGGAGTCAAATTTGACTCGGAATGGCGTCAGCTGGGAGTCAACTCTATCCCGAGTTAAAGTGACTTATAGATTTCCGAATTAATTTTACTCGGAATGGTGTGGCGTCAACTGAGAATCGACTAAATTCGAGTCAAAGTAACCTCATTCCGAGTCATATTAATTCGGAAATCTTTGTCACATTAACTCCGAACAGAGTTGACTCCCAGCTGACTCCATTCCGAGTCAAATTTGACTCAGCAGAAATAAGGGTGTATAATACACGCTATAAAACACACCCTGATGCTATTTTCTGCGGTACATAATTGTCTTACTTTCCAGCTATTTACAATTAGGCTACTTTTTAATTTAATTTTCTACTGTATTATGAATGTCTTTGTATACCTTATATTGCTGCAAAAACAATTCATTTTGAATTCCAAATATGTTAAAGATTTGAATGTCATAATATCATTATCACTGTTGGGGCCAGAGCATTATGGAAGGAGAGCCGGGGATGCGAGAGGGTGTTGCAGACCAACTTGATTTACAAAGTAATACTAATAATAAAAATATTTTGAAAAGAAAAAGAAAAATGGATACAAAGCGAGATATTTCTGTCTATTCCATTCATTACATAATGAACAGACGATTTCCCATTCCCTTACTCCATACGATCTAACTTAGCTGAAAATACTGTCACTATAGAGAAGATGTTTTGTGCCCATCGTAGAGAGCATTTCATAGTATATTATAAATAAAATCTTCATTTACTTTAGGTCTTTTTCTGCATTATTCCTTCTAAAATTATCCAAATTAGCATTTCAATACTCAGATAAGCAATTTGCATCCCTCATGTTGTAAACAATAATGATAATAAAAAAAAACTAAAAGTTCCTAAGTCACATCATTTCCCCTCCCTCTTAAATCATGCATAAAGGTAATTACCAATTCTAAAACACCTTCCAGGGTATATAATTATTATGCATGAAATTACCTTTCCAAAAATGTATGTATGAAAAAAATCATCACAAAATTGTATTTCAAACCACGTTTTTGAAAGTTTGACAACGGACTAAATGGGCATAGCTGTATTAATTTTGTTGAGGTCATGTAATTGTATGGGTAATAACCATAATGTTACAAAACCTTGCAGTTGAGCTTTTGCAGGAGGACACCTAGATACAGGAGAAAAAAGCTGTCTATAAAACGTAGGCCTCAGTGGCAGCGATTTCATGTCACGAGTGGGGGGACGGAAACCCGGAAGGCATCCGCCGAAAATCTGTTTCGAAAAGTGAGAAGGGGATAATCGTTATTATGCGAGCGAGCTAAAAATTATCGCAGAAAATACTAGTAATGAAAAGAAGTCTGATTTTGCCATCAAAATACATTCCAGGCCTAGAAAATATTTAAGTGGTTGGCCTAAAGTTGGTCAGTTGACTCAAAATAGAAAAATATATGTTTTGAAAATCGAGGGGGGACATGTCCCCCCGTCCCCCCCCCCCCCCGGGATCGCCGCCTATGGTAGACCTACACCCGTTAACGTTAACGTGAATGAGTGGCAAATTATACCGGTATACATGATGTGTGTGTGAGGGTGTGAGTATTGTGTGTTTATTTATTTATTTATTTTTTTGTTTTTGTTTTGTTTTGTGTTTGTTTGTTTTTAGGGGATCGAGTTCTTATCTTTAAAGTTGTGACTTTCTTAGTATAGCAACAACACCCGTGTTCTCCACTATTTCGTTCTCCTCTTCTCCCCCATTCTCGTAGTAACCCGAGTAAACATCGGGAAGACGTTCCCATTGTCCAGAGGCCACCCATTCTTCAAAGGTCTTTTTGACATTGAAGTCTTCTCGTTCCATCTCCAGGCGGGATTTTCGTGTGAACACCATGAGATACCCCCCTATATACGAAAAAGGGCAAACAAAATCATAGTAACTCCACTCAAATGAGAAATATTATGAGTACTTCGGGGGGGGGGGGGGGTGATAGAGAGTAATAGAACTCAGTGCGGAGGATATTGCCAGGGTCTATAATTTAGCATGTTTAGCATTTTGGTTCCCCTCTCTCGTTGTCCCTATTAATAATGGCCAGGGTACCTTTGGGGACCTTTGGGGGCTCAAGCCCCCCCCCCCCCCCATTTTTTTCGATGATAAAGGTGCAATTTTGATTTCATATATATTCTTATACAGTACAATCCTCCAAGCTTCCAGAACCCCCCCCCCCAAAAAAAAAAAAAAAATGCTCTAGAACCGTGCCTGCAGCAAAATACCAGCACCAGTCACGATGTTTATAAGGTTATCTTTTAAAACCAGTTTATAACAATTAAGATCAAGTAGGCCTAACTAGCATTCATAATGAGAAAATACCCAAATGTCAAAAATCTTTCATTATTTGGGGTGATCATGAGAAGCTGAGGCTAGGATTGCAGCAATCCACTGCAATCAGTATTTGCAGAAAACGCCCTTAATACCAGGAAGATGGAAGATTGCATGGACAATGAAAGACAATCATCGAAGGTGAAAGAGTCCATCTGATTTAGAGTGATTAATCCTTCATTATAATAGCCGATACACTCTGGCTTCTCACTCAAGTGATCTTGAGGCAGCAGGCAGCAAAAATAAGACGTTTTATCAAGAAGACTCATTTTGCTTGAAAAAGTCCACAGGAGTGGATAAAAGCTTTCTTAATAAATCTTGATTTTGCCAAGGTGTTATCAAATTGTATAAGAAACAAAAATATCTCGGCACTTAGCTGACTTTACCTGACGCAGTGATTCGATTGATCTCCGGCAGTGCGGTGTGGTCAATCGTTCCTGGCGCAAACACAGACACGGCCATGACTACATCAAATGAACCTGTAGGAAGCCATATCGCTCTTGTAACATTGTATCAATCACATGGGGAAACGGTACGAGTCGAAGGAGGTGATGAAGGGCGGACGAATTTGTTTGTTTAGACATTCATTACTTTAAATAAAGTTGCCATATAGCAGCCTTGGCTATTAAACTTTCTTGGAGTAACCGATGTGGATAAAAGCTATTAATCCTTTACTATTGCACTACTACTACTACTACTACTACTACTACTACTACTACTACTACTACTACTACTATTACTATACTTATAAAATTAATCTTATTTACCCAGAGACACCTATCAGCTTTAATGCTGTTCTTCCTGAGAGCCCTGCGATATCATTCTCATCCTCGCAAACACCAGTCAAAAAGAATGGTATGAGGGTAAAAAAAATATATTCCAAGGTTGATGTTCACGGCCTTGCTGAAAAACAGCTATCAGCTGACTGCGGGTTATTTTAACCGTGGTGAAATAAATAAACTCAAATAAACTCAAACTCAAACTTTAAAAAGATTAGTTTCGATTCGTGATCCCTTACGAAATATCACACCTACCAAAGTTTCAACGATAGTCTTTGACAATTATTGTTGTCATGGTTGTCGTCATTATCACCCTTTTGTAATGTGATAAATCGTGTAAAAAAAGTATATAAGTAAATATATGAATAAAAATCAAGTGAATAAGTAAGCAAATAAATATTCAATGTCAAGTGTCATTCCGCATTTTGAAGCGGATTTTCATGATACATACCATCCTGATACGGTGCCTTGATGTCGGCCCCAAACCTAGACTGTTTTAGTTCAACGTAAACTCCTTTCTTACGACTCTCCTCCAGCGAACCATCACTCGCATCCACACCACAGACGTTGTTGTACCCAAGCGATCGAAGCTTGAATAAGAATAATGATATGATGATGATGATGATGATGATGATGATGATGATGATGAGGTTATGAAAAAACAATAGTAGTAGTAGTAGTAGTAGTAGTAGTAGTAGTAGTAGTAGCAGTAATAGTAGTATCATTATAATTGTTATCAATTTTATTGTTATCATTATTACTACTACTACTACTACTATATTACTATACTACGACTACTACGAGCACTACTACTATTACTACTACGACTACTACGACTACTACGACTACTACGACTACAACAACAACTACTACTACTACTACAGTACTATACTTTAAAAAATTAATTTTATTTAGCCAGAGACGCCTATCAGCTTTTGCTGTTCTTCTTGAGAGCCCTGCAATATCATTCTCATCCTCGCAAACACAAGTCAAAAAAGGATGGAATGAGGGCAAAAAAAATATATTCCAAGCAAGGATGTACAGCCCAGTGAGGACTGAATCCAATACGTCTCGCTAGAAGTCTTCATCAATATACCACGGTGCTCCCACCATAACTCACCTCCTGTCCAAATCGACCAGTGCCACACCCAAGATCCAAGATTCTGACATTCCTGTCCGAGACAAATTCTGTTATTTTCTTTCCCATCAGCTCATATCCACAATAACCAAGGGCAATCATGTCCTGATAATGAAATGAACAAGCAAAAAATAATAAATGAATCATTAAATAAGCAAATTAAAATTAAATGTATGAACAGATGAAAAAAGATAAATAGATGAACGAATAAGTACCGTAAATGAATAAATAACAACAACAATAATGATAATGATGATAACAATCATGACAATAATGAAGACAATGGTAATTACAATAATAGCAATGATGATAATGATAAATAATAATAATGATAATAATAATAACAACAACAATGATCATTACTATAATTGTTATCATTATTATTCTATTATTATTATCATCATTATCATGATTATTATTATAGATGAAAAACTTACATTATCGTAATGCGGGCCCCATTTATCATACAGCTTATTCTTGACCTTGTAATCTGATGAAGATATTGCTGCTGCCACCCTGCTTCGAGCAGAACAGTACGTGTCACTCATATCAACTGCAGCCATATTCACTGATGATAATGTATTAACTTTGAAAAAGGATTTTAAAAAATAAGAGAGGATGACACATTAGCAAAGAGAATTAAATAAGCATAATTACAGAGTGCAGAATTATTTTCACAGGCGAGGGAATACCATGTATATTGAGTCCGCTCAAGGCCGTACGCAGGAATTTTATCCTATGGGGGGCAAGAATATATTCAATATTTGAGGGAACACGCAAACGAGGGAGCGAAGCAACTGAGCTGGAGCTTTTGCATTCTGGAATTGAGATTGAACGATCTGATGCACATTTGGGGGAAATTTGGGAAAATCTCAATAAAAAGGTAAGGAAAACATAAAAAAAGTGGGGGTTTTGAAAATTTCTAGGGGGCAACTGCCCCCTGCCCCCCTATGTGCGTACGGCCATGAGTCCGCTCTTGATTTGAAAGACTTGGGCAAACCAAATCAGTATTCAATATTATTAATTCATTTCATTTCAACTCGATGCAGTTAAGGATTTATTTGAACAATGCACACTGAGCAATCAAAGGCTGACTTGGGCATGCTTACAACAATTTCCCAGTATTATTTCACATCACATCGCAATATTATAAAATATCAATCTAATTGGGATAATATATTCATTACAGCTCGGATATTCATTCATACGAAACTAGAAGTGTTAGCCACATCCATTTACCAAAACATATAGAACTATGAAATTCCAATATGACATCCGATACCCCGGGCTCAAACTATGGAATACCTTGCCTGTCCAAATAAAAAATTCAATTTCGCTGCAAACGTTTTCACGCAAGATGAAATTGTATCTCATTACCAGCTAGATATTTCATTTTTTAAATTTTGTATATATATATAATCATAGTACTTGGAAGCAAATTATTGTCTAGTCTGTCACACATACTCTGACTATTATTATCTCGCATAATGATTGATGCTGTTGATGTGTTTAATCACATCTTATACATATTATTCTCCATATTATGTGAGCGGTTTTTTTTTCTCTCTCTCCTCTATCTATTTTTTTTTCAAAAATGGGACATAAAAATGAGATGTGAGCTGCCTTGTATTTGCCATGTATGTTCTAGTCCAACCAACTCAATACTTTGTTATATCTTGCTATATACTCTTGTGTTTACGAACTCACGCTGATTTGTATTGTTACTCGTGTAACATAATATAATACAAATGCCACCCTTTTCCTTTCCACTATAATCCTCCCTCTCTTTATCTCTACCTTATTCCTTCATTCCATTTAACGTAGGATAATGTTTGAGTATAATGCTCATTTCATGTTCTCAGAATTTTATTTGTCTTCGGCGACCGCGCAAGCCACGCTTTTCGGGTGATCGCCAACTTCTCTGTTTGCTGTATTATTTATTGCAATTTTGTATTTCATATTGTTTTTGACTCAGAAGGAAACAAATGTGAATTCAAAATGTTTTTAAATGCTTTGGTATAAAATTATTGAGGAACGGTACGTACAATACCATTAAGTTTAGGCCTACTCCACATTATAATAGAGTCAAAAATCTACGCGCTGTAAAGGCTTTTTCACATTACATACATTTATCGAATAATAATTATCATGCAACACATATATTTTTGTCGTCTCAATTTTCACTGTTTATGTTCTATTTTGTTGATGTCTATATTGTCACTTTATATTTGTACTGCACTGTTGTTACTATTATTAATTTGTTATTGTATTCAGATCCCGATGAAAGGCAGGCGCCTGACAGCTTGATCTCGGTGTGGTGTAGTCATGCAACAAAATTATCTTTGGATCACACACACACACATATATGATCAGTGGCGTAGACAGGTTCTCACACCTGGGGGGGGGGGGGGATGATTTGCCGTTAACGAGAATTCGAGGATAATTTCGTATACAGATATACACACACACACCCGCACCCCCACAACTCACACCCACACGCACACATACACACCCACACCCGAATGCACAGACATAAACAGACTGGGCGGCGGAGCGTCTTTCAAAGTGGGGGGGGGGGGGGCACTAGCGAAAAAGGGCACTTGGGGGGGGGGGGGGAAGGGGGGGCCCTTACAAAAGCTGATCACGAGAAGGAAAATATACCCTTACATTCTATTTAATACACTTTTAAAGTGCATACTTTTATAAGTCATGATAATAACTACTTTGCACTATTATTGTATACTGCTCTGTCTTACTCAATTGTGAGGGAGCGAAGCGAGCGACCAAAAAATGCTAGGTATTTTTGCCGAAGGGCAATGTATTTGCAGTATATTTCGAGTGGCATATAATGATAAAGGCTCCCGGAAATTCATTTTATTCGTGTTCCATTACCATTGTAAATTTCTTCCATTTATTCTGTATATAGTTTTCCTTACAGTGACCAAGCTATAATGTTTAAATGCATTAGTGAGGTCTCATATCAGAGAAAATTATTCAAATTGAATGGGGTTTTGAGCACAATACCATCAGGAACTTAGGAGAACGTATAAGACTTTATGGTTACAACACACTTGACCTGCCTTGAGTGTAATATCATAAGTACGAGCGAGTGTAGCGAGCGAGCTTTAGAAAGAAAAAGTAGAAAAATACCCCCCAATAAAGGGGCACCGTTCCTTCTAATTACAGTTGCGGGAAGCACTTGCCCGAATGGAAAAGGGACACTATCAGAAAACAAAAATGGCGCTAAGTTCCCTTATCTTACAGGAACAGATGCAGAAATTGGACATACTAGAAAGGGAAATGGGCACTTATCAGAAGTTAAATGAGGGCAGGTATCAGATTTCAAATGGGGCACTTATCAGGGGTGAAAAGGGGCAATCTGCAGAAGAGAAATTGCACTTTGAAAAACGAAAAGAGGTAGTCAAGGAGGATAATAATCACATTAATTTTAAAAGGGACATTCATTTGAAGTGTAAGAGGCGCACTTCTCAGAAGGGAACAGAGCGCTATTAAAAGGGAAAGGCACAAAAGAGCGCATTTCTGTAGATTTTAAGAAGGGTAACTTATCTGAAACGAAAAGGGGCACTTATTAGAAAGCGAAAGGGCATTAGATCAACAAAGAAAATGGGCCCTTCTAAGATAAAACAAGGTTTGAAAGGCATCATTTTTGTTGGGTAAAAAGGGGCACTTTTTGGATGCTTCGAAAAGTGGGGGGGGGGGGGGGGGGGGGGGGGACACTGAGCACCCCCTGGGAGCGCCGCCTCTGTAAATTGAAGATCTACGCACCGTGACAAACGTATATAGAATATGGACTGTCACACACATTATTGCATATTTACATCACGCTATTTATCTTTTTTTAAAATTATGTTTTACACCACTTCAGAAAAACTCAGACGGCGCCGAAATTACCCAAAACTAATATGAATTGCCCAAAACGGCGCCGAAATTACCCCAAAGTAATATAAATGACTACATAAATCAGAATAATGATGGATATAGTCATGATAGCAATCGCCATTTCAGTCACATTAACGATGATGATGATGATGATGATAACTATTATTGTTATCACAATTATGATAATAATAATAATAATAATAATAATAATAATAATAATAATAATAATGATAATATTATTATTATTATTATTATTATTATGTTTATGTTTATTCTTCTTGTTGTTGTTGTTATAATGATATTGTAAGAAAACATCCTTCCCTAAAACCTGGGGGGGGGGGGATGATTGTACATGTCATCCCCCACCTTGTGAGGTGGGGGGATGCATACCCCTCATCCCCCCCGCTGTCTACGCCCCTGTATATGATGACGGAGAACCGCCACCGTATTAAATCACCGAGGCTGATTTCAATTATTTGAGAGTGGAAATGTTGAAGAATAAGTAATTTGTGATAAGAGACATTGATCTATTTTACTTTTAAACAATTG
Source organism: Echinometra lucunter (assembly GCA_029962745.1). Taxonomy (NCBI): domain Eukaryota; kingdom Metazoa; phylum Echinodermata; class Echinoidea; order Camarodonta; family Echinometridae; genus Echinometra; species Echinometra lucunter. The sequence continues at coordinate 161,651 of CM057152.1, read as the reverse complement.
CTTTCCAAAATCTAGGAAATATAAGTATAAACATGTGAGCATATTAAACAGAAGGAAATTATTCCAAAAGAAAAATAATTTTGCTGATTAGTGATTGCCAGCGTTTATCCACATCCTATGCAATGAATAATCCTTTTATGATTTCAAAATATCATCGTTTTTGAACGGCACAGATATACTTCAAACTGTGAAAGGGCCCTATTTAAGATTATAAAACAAAACAAGTTATCTTTATCTACATTGAAATAAAAATGTCGTGCGTATGGAAACTTAATACAACCTTATAAGAAAATTCTCAGTCTAACTTACATGCAGTTAGTTCTTTGATTCCATACAAACCTAGGCTTTTACACCATAACGTTTCCTGCCAGTAGGCCTATGTATGTATCAAGCCGTTTTGAATGTGTGGGTTAGTGTGTGTGTAACTAGGTGTTTTTTCAGACGTGTACCGTATATCATTATTTACATCTGGATGGACCTTGAACGTCATGCACAATCCGAAAGTCATGGCTCATGTTTGAACCTGGATCCATTTTGAATGATGTATAGAAATCCTTTATAGGCCTACGAAATCAACCAACCGAACCGGTTCAGGGAGCCGCGACAATGTTTATGTATCAGTGGCGGATCCAGGCGTGGGGGGGGGGGGGGGGGGGGGGCTTTTATCTTGTGTTGTTGTCAGCGAATATTCTGGTAAAATAGACAATATAGACACCAGAAAAAAACTTGAAAGCAGGTGATTTTTTTTTTTTTTTTTTTTTTTTTTTTGCTTTTCAGTGAATTTTTCTGGTAAAACAGACACTAAGCTTGAAAATGCTGACTACCACTTTTTTTTTTCGCTTGTCGAATTTTATGGGTGCCTGCGCAGACTTCACCCCCCGGTTTTTTTTTTTAAAAATCACAAATCATAATGGATGATGATGTTAGTAATACAAACAGTAATGTCGATAGAGGGCATCATTGTCTAACACCTGTGTTTATGTCAAAGGGTTGTGAAATCCATCCGTTATTAATCATTTTACCTTGAGCTTTTTTATACAACACATTGACCCTCTTAATAAATGACTCTTTAAACTTAAATCTTTTCAAAGTTTCAAAAAGAAAGATATGACTAACGCAATCAAAAGCCTTTTTGAAGTTTAAAAAGAGTATAATTCCATTCTTTTCCATTGTATTGCAATAATCGATTACGTCCTGAACCAATCTTAAATTTTCGGAAGCAGAGCGACCTTTTATATAACCAGTTTGATCAAAAGAAACGATGAAAAACTTTTTGCAACCGTTTGGATAGGACCCTTGCTATAATTTTGTAGCCTGTATTTAATAAAGAAATGGGCCTCCAATTATCCAAATTTTTCCTATCACCCTTTTTGTATAACAACGTAAGTATTCCTAAGCCTTGTTTTTGACTATCTGACTCTCAGTTTTCGTATGCTTTATTTAAGCTTTGAGCTAATATATCTTTAATGTCATTCCAGAAACATTTATAAAATTCTGCACTTAACCCATCTCCGCCAGGTGATCTATTATTCTTCACTGATACAATGGCTTGATAACATTCCTTTTCTGTTAAAGGACCTTCACAACTAAGTGAGTCGTTTTCATAACTCTGTTTTCTTGAAATAAGTTTCAACATCGTCAATTCAAATATTTTCATTTGCCGAGTACAATTTTCTGTAATACTCAGTAGTAACAGAATAAAACTTCATTCGGAGTCGTAACAGTTTTGCCTTCGTATGTACCGAGTCTATATACCATTAACAAATTCTCTTTTCAGAAAATATTTTGTTGACTTTTCCCCATGTTCTAACCATGACTCTAACATAGGCACCTTTACATTTGCATACATATAGTTTATCAAAAATTATTTCTTCCATTTCCTGAATATCATCATTTGTTGGATTTTCATCAACTTGAACAGACAGTTCATTTAATTTTTTTCTGCAATTGTTTTAAGTTTTGATTTTGTTGATTTTGTTTTTCTTTGGAATATTTAATAGCAAATTCTTTTACCGGTATCTTAATTTTATGGAGTTCCACTTTTTCTTGTGGGCTATAGTGTGCATATAGTAATTTCACATTCATGATTACACGTTTTATATTTTCTTTAAATATCTCATCATGGAGTAAGGAATTGTTCAATTTCTCTGCCTCGAGAAAAACAACTAACCTTTACTTTCAGTGATACAGCATTATGATCGCACTTAAGTACTGGGCGAATATCTGTACTATGTATCGAATAATACAAAGAAGAAGAAATAAGCCAATAGTCTAACCTTGAAAAAAATACCGAACGACGATTGACGCCAAGTAAATTGTCTTTTTGTTGGGTACATTTTTCGCCAAACATCTATGAGTTTATTTTGTTTAATAAATTTCAAAAGATTCTTATTATGTTTAAATGAGATACTCCCCGTGCATTACTGTTTATTTTAGTTGTAGAAGTGATGGCAACACGGATAAGATCCAATGTAAACATAAGTGGTATACGTGTGCCAATGACAGAATCACCCTATGAATATAATTTAAAGATTTCTCAGCTAGCTGATGATACGACACTATTCGTTGATTCTGTGAATTCAGGTGATCATGCCATGAATTATATAATTTTGTTTGGAAAAACTGCTGGACTAGAGTTGAATTTGGGAAACACAGATTCTTTAAATATTGATGTTCATACAACAAAATGTGTTGATAAATTATCATGGTCAGATGAACCTATAAAATATCTTGGTGTTGTATTATGTAAAGATATCAATAAGTTCAATGATTTCAACTGGTCAGTTAAAATTGACAAAATAAAACATGTCATTAGCTTATGGAAAATAAGAAACTCAACATATTTTGACAAGATAGTAGTTATAAAAATGTTACTTATATCATTTATCTCGGCTCATGTTATATGCTTCCTTATAAATATGAAAAGGAATGAAACAAACTGATTTATTCCTTTTTATGGAATTCAAAAAGAGAAAAGGTTAAAAGAAAAGTTGTTAATCTACTACATTTGAAGGGGGTCTAGGAATGATAGATCTGAATGCTAGATTTGATTTGTTCATTGAGTGATATGATTTTATTGTGTAAAAAACAAAAATTTCCTCCATTTTATTGTAATCTATTTTCTACTTGGGCCGAAATACGTTTTGTCGATATTTTACATTCAAAATGAAGTTACACCAAAATCAAGTTCAATGGAAGTATTTTAATGTATGGCATGAAAACGGTATAGATAGAGTAAAAGACATAATTGAAAATGGAATGTGGAAAAATGACTTACAAATTAACCAGAAATTAATGACAACTTCTTTGCGAGTCAAAATTCAATATTCTAAGATTAAAAAGCTTTTCTACGTTTTTGGTTTGATAAAGTTAGATATATATGAAGCCAACACTGAGTATGGTCCTCAGTTATTTCAAATAAAAACAGGGGATTATATCAATATTTTGAAAACTAAGAAAAAAAAAACAACAATTTTACTCTTTGTTGGTTGAATTGAAATATTCTGAACCAGCAGCACGAACCTAAATTAGCACCAAATTTCGATTGGACTTCATTATTAAAATGTAAGTTTGGAAAACTGATAAATAATAAAATAAAACATTATAACTTCAAGCTATTACAGATTTTACCATTTAAACATAATCTATGTATTTGGAAGATTGCATATGAAATTGCTTGCAAACATTGCAAAAGAGATGAAAATAAATTCTTTCCATGTTTTACTATACTGTCCTGCAGTAAATGCGTTCTGGTGTGAAGTAAAATATCTTATCTATACTGTTTATAATTTGAAGATCGATATTGATGAAAAAATATTAGTTATTGGATATGACATTGGTAATGAAAATATGATTCTTCTCAATATTATCCTATTGTTCGCTCAATATATCGTTTACAAGGTGTATGTTTTCAGTAATACAGTTTAATTCGGCAGTCATGTTTCTGGAATTTAAAAGAGATCTTTTGGAAAATGTGAAATACCTCATAAAGAAAACACAACTTAAACTTCCAAAGGAAAAGTATGTAAGATTAACAAAATTTTGAAGAAGATTATAGGTTTAAAAAGGCGCATGCCCCTAAAACTTGTAGTTGCGTAAAATCAAAATTAAAAATAGAAGAAGAAGAAAAATGGTCAAGAATAGGTAAACATATGATAATGATAATAATACACTGAAATTATACATATGCGTTTGCAGAATGCCTGAATAAGTTTACTCTAAAAGAGATGGGAAAGAAAGAGAGAGAGAGAGAGAGAGAGAGAAGGGGGAGGGAGAGAAAGAGTGATCAAAGAGACATTTAGAATGATAAGAAGAATAATTCGGGGCAGGAGATCGGAACGAATTTTGTGCAATTTTGGGAGAGTAAAAGCAGGGAGATGGTTCTCCCTGGTTAAAGGAAAAAAATGTTTCCTTCCGCCTGTATACAGGCCCTACGTTGTAGACTTAATTTGTTAGTAGGAGAAAATAAACTTCATGAAGTACATATATTGGTAATAATTGAGTGTACGCATAGCGAAGATAATAGCATCAGGCTTTTTTATAGTACAGCACAATAACGCTTGAAAAGTTTATCCAATGCTTTTGAGGAAGAAATGAATGAAATATTTGCTTACCATTGTTTGAATTTAAAAACTCTCTATCGCTATACTGCCTCCTAAAAAAATCCTGATTACAGTCATGCAAAAGAAATTTTGTTTTTAAGGGTTAAAAATAATGCAACAACAACAAAATGTACCATCCGGTCGCTTTTCCCCCCTCTCTTACTTGTAAAGTTACTCAGATAAGAGTAGGTGGAGGTGAAGGGGGGGGGGGGGGTTAATGCTCTTAGGGCAATAACTTCTAAATATAACATGCCACTGTCCTCTTGAGCTATAAGATAAGGCCTCGTTGAGGTAAAGCTGCTCCCTTTTAACTGATGTTCCCTTATTTAATTCATGATCAAAAGAGTTTTGTGTTTTGTGTATGTAAGCCTATCACCACAGCGGGCAAAGCGAACAATTATTTCTCCATGTAATGAAATAGGCAAATTGCGCTCAAAATGGGCCTGTACTTTGCCCCGGAACTCGATCGATTGCTATATTATAGGTTGAGCTTACCAGGTCAGTGGCGGATCGGGGGGGGGGGGGGGGCGAATCGGCCGCTCCCCTTTGTCGGAACCTTTTTTTGGGGGGGGGGGGTGTTTTTTGCTTGTCAGCGAATTTTCGAGTAAAATAGACACCTAAAAAGCCGAGGACATTGTTTTGGTACCTGCGCAGACCTCGGCCCCCCTTTTGAAAAATTCTGTCGCCGCTGCAGGCAATGACAGACCTAAAATTTTAAATCATCTCGGTATGGTAGATGTAAAATCACTAACGTATACAATGCCAAACAAAATCAATTTGAAATTTGAACGTGAGCACTTATTACAATGATCTTTCAATTATAAAAACAATATGTGAAAAAATGAAACTTACGGCAACAGGACTGTGAGCTAACATTTTAATCTCTTACTTATTTGGAGGTTAAACGTCGTCTGTGTATGATCCGTTTTACCATCTTCCATCATCGATAATGCCTTTGCCTCATAATAGTCTTGGTCTTGAAGGTTGAAGGCCTTGTTGGCCTCCCGGGTTGGCCTTCGCCTTGAGGGTTCATGCGTTTGCATAGGTCGACTTGTGAGTTAATTGGGCTTTGCCCTTTATTAATTACTTCAACACTGAAGAAGACTGATGCCCCACGAGAGCAACAGCCATGAGACCGACGATGTCCGTCTTGTGAATTCTAAAAAAAAAAAAAAAAAAAAAGTCGACTGCAGGCCCATGAAAGCCGGGCAGTCAGTATCAAATTCTTGGTAACTCAATGGTGTTCTAATGGTGTAACCGTTTCCTCAGTAGATTGTAATTCAACGGTATTCACTTATAGTCTTATGGTGTATGAATGGTCATCCATTGGTCAATGGTGTTTCCTCAGTGGTAGATTGTAATTCAGTGGTGCTTTAATGGTGTTTCCTCAGTGGTAGATTGTAATTCACTGGTGTTTTAATGGTGCTTCCTCGGTGGTAGATTGTCCCTATACAAAAAATTCAATGGTCACAGATAAATGACATCTCAGTGTATGGCCAATGGTAAACGGTATTTAAATGATGTTTCAGTGTGGTATATGAATAGTGAATAGTACATCAAATGGTGGGATGTGTATGATAAATGATGTTTCGGTGGTAGAGTATGAACACCGATGAATGGTGAATGGTACTTCAATGGTGGGGTGTGTATGGTAAATGGTGTTTCAACGGTGGACTTCATCATGCATATTTGTGAAATTAT
>CM057152.1:80000-154849 GCA_029962745.1 Echinometra lucunter | reverse complement strand
TTTGTTGCACATTCTGTGCTTCTTTTTCTTTTGATCTTTCTTTCTCATTAGCCGTACCCACAAATGTTCCCCTGTTCCCCCTTGCTTTGTTTATTTTTTTTTGCACAGTGGGTGATTTCAAGTACGGTGTTGGAGGCTGGTGTTGGTGTTGTGAGAACAACACCAGCCTCAACACCGAACTTGACATCAGGCTGGTGTTGGTATTGACCCCGCAAAATCTGACATATTTCTGGTAGTCTGTGTTGTCCGCTGGTGTTGAATGTCGTCTGCTGAACCGAGTATCACGATTCGTGTTGATGATTTACATGCAGTTTCCTCATTCACCAACACCAGCCCCTAGGGATCGGGAAATTCATGATTTCAAGTATGGTGTTGGTGTTGGTGTTGTAATCATACATGTTATTGCTGCTTGTCCCTCACACAGCAGTGGCACTTTTTGCAACGGCTACTCGTCACATGTTGGTGGTTAAACCCATTTTGCAGTCAAAACAACCTGGTATAATCAAAACCATATATTTTCCATGGAAGAGTAATATTTTTCCTCTTGGATTCTTCAAATGATTATGCAATTTGAATCCAGTAAGATGTAGATTTATTAGAAATTCTGAGGGAAAATGATTTCATCGTAGAGATTTTTCGCTATAGCCTATGACATCACTCGGTGTTGAGCTATCGATAAGGTGATCGGTATCGTCCCTCTAAACTGACCGTCGGTGTTGGAGCTCGGTTCAGCAGCCTTTCCACGCTCTTAACACCAACACCAACACCGCACACTGAACTTGAAATCACCCATTGTGTGTTTCTTTTTTTGTTGATGTTCTTTCTTTCTCATTTTAGAAAGAACTGAAATGGATTATGATAAGATTTTAGCAGATTTAACTAGATTCTTTCGTTTACATCTTTTTTCTTTCAATATCTCATACAGATGGTCATGGTACAGTATAGTTGAATTGTTGATAGGCAAGTCCATTGCACGCTGCAAGGTACAACATGTCTACATTTACGCCACCAATAAGATCTGTAGCAAGACTCTGGGAACGGAATGCCGGCTGTGCTTTCCTCAGGTTTGGCAATACTGCGATCTATCCGAGAATCTTCATGAGTAGATACCAATCTTGCCTTGCACAGCTTCCATTTGGTTACATGGCAACATCACACAGAAATAAGCGCTTATATGATCAGGAAGGTATTGCCAACAGCCGACCACATGTGTCGTCGTCGTGGAGCTTCCAGCCTTTATATACTCCTCAAATATGTTGCAGCCCTAAGCGTAGAATTCATCTTACATCTTGTTCTCGGGATAAAAGGATCAAAGGTTGGAGTGAAAAGGTGGGTGATTTCCGGGACATTCTTGATACCTTGGTTGCTGAATCCATTGAAGAAGAAGATATGGGACCGATGAACAGTGATGGGGTGGATGATGAAGATGATGTCTTTGTCAGCCAGACTGGAAAAATGCTGCTGTTTCCATGGCGACTGTTGAGTGTTGGCAGAGAAGGATGGTCAGATGAAAAGAGAGAGGTCAAATCAAAAGGTGCAAATTCGTTTTTGGATGGGGGGTGGGAGGGGTTAGAAAATGAACAAGATTGTCCATTTTATTTCATTTCCTGTTCCTACTTTTCCTCTGTTACACCAAATGAATTCACTGAATGTAATTTCTTGTCAAAATGGTAGATTCATCTTCCAGACCTCGTTATTATTGATAAACTTAGTGGTACTTTCTTGGTAATGAAGGGTTGTTCATAAATGCTGTAAACTTCAGCAATAAGAAACTGTGGCTGTTTATTGTGTACTAAATGAATTGCCAGTGGTTATTACTGATGCAGTGAAGGTCCTGACTCCACAAGTCTTCACTTACCTGTTTGTTATAGGATACAGAAACTCTCTCTCTCTCAAATTGGGTTTTGACAGACTTGTATAAATCAAATATGTTTATTTACACCTGGGACCAACCGACCTTGAAGCACAGTATGCTTTATTTTTATTTATTTATTTTTTTGGGTGTGGCAATTTACCTCAGCATATTTTAGCAAGTCATAAAGCTAAGATTGTTTTCTTTATCATGTCAATAGACGCAACCAAGTACCCATCAGTGACGGCTATCTTACAGAAGACCATGTCTCCAGAGAGTGCACTGGCTCTCCTGAGGTGGGAAAGATTCATGATTAAGAAGATTGGATTGCCAGCATTCCAGAAATTAAAGAGAGGTATTAACATTGAATGTATAGTTCTCCCTCAATCTGTCCTCTGTTCTGACCCCTCCCACTCTTTCTCTCAACCTTCTCTCTTTGTTCTTCTCTTTCCTACAGAATTGTTTATTTGTTTTCATTTTCATTCGTGATTGCTCCTTGCATCCCTTTCTCCCCATTCCACACTTTTAACATTTCTTGCATCCATTAATGTCATGCATATTTCATCTTAAATCTGGAGTTTTCATCTCCTTTTTAACAATATCGTAGTACAGTAATTTTCTCAAGATGTTTAATGTACCTGTAATCTGAAATCAGGAAACTGGTTATTTTAGTTACCTTAGATGTTCTCTATCTACAGTAGTATGTTAGTATTATTCTAAAATATATGCAGTTCCCTTTCCACATGTAGACTGGTACAGTTACATGTATAATCTTACAATTAAAAAATTCCAGTTTCATACTTTCTGAAAAGTATTTAGATAAAATTGGAGCCAACCAGGAAACCTAGAAACCTAGAGAGTTTTCAGTCCTATCAGATGGTTTGATGAAACAGAGTATTAAACTGTGTACTAACATTATGAACCAACTTCACCCAAGTTATTATCAGAGTGGTACTCTGTCCAGGGGAAAAAAAAAAAGATGACAACTACCATCAATTGGAAAAAATTTTAGATATGATACATATATCTGGGTGGAATGTGATAAACTATGACAGAGGATTTTGCATGAAAAATTGTCATGAACTTGACATTGCAGAGATGTTCAGTGAGGGTCATCAGCTCCATGAGAACATAGGACATGTCTTGCTAAACAAGCCTGAGGAGGTAGTCATTGAGAAAGGAATAGAAGGTGAGTATCTGGAGAAATAGGGGAAATTTGGGAAAAGAAATATGAAAAGTGTCTATGACATAATTGTGAATTGCGATGACCCAACATATGCTTAGGTGACAATTGCTCTAGGCTTTATATAAATTGATATGGTCAGGGTTGCCGTGGGGGTTTAGGTTTAGGTTTAGGCATATTGTTTGTTTTAAAGTATTAGTATATTTCAAATTGTCAAGTGTATGAAATTGATGCAGAGCATTTGTCGCTGGAGTGCATGTAGTATCTAATTTCTCTCGGTCCTTAAGATGCCAAATGTTTGGATTTTAATTCCAAACAAAAATCATCAGATGAACTCTTTTTAGATGAATTCTAAATAATAGAATTTGGCTTTAAGAATGGCATTTAAAAAAACAACCCCAAGGTCATTGCTTTTAAAGCTTTTTTTTTGGAGAGGTTTTACGAGTCACTGTAAGGTAAGAAGATATGAAAATGAGCAAATAATTGTAACATGTAACATGTCTTGTAAGTAGCTTGGGTTGATTTCAGCAAAAAATAACTCATGAAAATGTGTTTCCCTGTTACATGTAGAAATATTGGCTTATATACATTGTATATAAACAAATTTGGTACTTTCTGAGAAGACTCAGTAAGGTTGTTTCAATAAGTCATTGAAAATCAAACTTTCTCTCATCTAGGATACTGGAATAGTATCAAGGAGCAGCTTCCAGAGCTAGCTGCAGACTCTCCAATCATAGAATGCCATATTAAGCATCCATACCTTGGTTACCATGGATATGCAGACTGCATCACTGAATACAGGTGAGAAAAGAAATGTGACATCCTGTTATGTGTGCTGTGACCGGTTTATTAAAGGGAACTCAGACATTTTTAGAGTTTCTCTCTTTAAACGTGCTAACTACTGAATTCTCAAATTTTCATATAGACCTAGTACAAGGAGCACTAGGGTATTGTAGGCAGTGGGTTAACAAAAAAATAAAGCAACAACAGCAATGACATCAACAATGACAACAACAACATCAACTACCACCATCACCTACTGGTACTTCATAAACCTTCCTGAATGTGAAAGGATACATTGGATGATATATGATGATGTGAGAAATGGAGGGAAACCTTGATTCAAGATGAAGCCAGTTCACTTGGCTGTGTGCTTGAACCCTGAGGGCAGCAATTCATTTTCAATTATCAAGTCCTGTGGATAGTATTTCTGGGCCATTATTTCTATGTCATTACTACACTTGTGTTAAAACAGAGTATTTTGAATTCAGTATTGATAAATGTTTTAAAAACAGTATTGCTCCTCAGATAAAAACATAAATTGATACTATGATGTGCCATTATTCTGAATTCTGATTTGGCAAAATCAATCACAGTTTATGATCTGTTCTTTTTCAGGGACAAACCTTGTTTGGTTGAATTCAAGACATCAAGGAAACCCAAGAAGGACCTCAGCAAGTGTTTTGATAACCCACTGCAGGTTGCCGCATATCTAGGAGCACTCAACTTTGACCCTAGATATCAATTACAGGTAATGAATAATAAATTGAATATTATTTCCCCAGTAATTCTCTTTTTGCTTTGTGTTTATTGCCAGGGAAAGTGAGAAAAGATGAGGATTGTATATCGCATTAGCTTTAGGGTGTGTAGGGTGAAACTAAAGAAATGGTAAATGTAATTGTTTTGCTGTTTTTTTGTTAACATTTTAGCAAAGAGTTCCTCTGAAATATAGAGAATGAAGAGTTTACTCTGTATGGACGTGAGTAGAGTGCAGTAGTAAACAGAGAATTAGAGATCACATTTAAAGTCAGCTGGATGTGGTGTATAGATAGCGCTTCATGCAACCCTCGTAGAAATCTCACTATGTCGGCCATGTCCGTTTCCCAGCTTCAGCGAAGGGTTTTGGTGTTGGAAGGGGGGGGGTACATAGCACTTAGGCTTGCTCCTACTCACTCTTGTGTGATATGCAGTGTGGTGCAGTGATGCATAACACACACACTGTGAGAAGAAGCCACATTGTCAAAGTGCTAGTGCAGGGTCAGTGTAAAGTGAGGTTGGGTAAGTGTTCGGTCCAGAGGTTCAGCAGTGTATGCAGTAGTCTTTTGTTATTGTTGGCATAATGTTCATCTATTTGCAGCTAAGCTGGTTCGTGGCATGGCACTACCCTCTGGGGTTTTTGCAAGCATTGCGTGAAGCCCCTTTTATTATCTATGTCTGGCTGACTTTAAAGGAATGAAAGTCGTTAAAAAATCAAACTTCCATGGTTCTTTGGGTTTTTTTTTAATTTGAAATTGGCAGTGTCCAGTAACTTTTGATTAACAGGCATAGTATCGTATAATGTTCAAATATAATTGGGTGATTCTCTAAAAGTTATGTACAGCTCTGTTTATGATATTTTTGTTCATGACACAGATAAATCAAGCACTTCTTGTGATTACATACAAGGATGGTTCCCCAGCTGACCTTCATGTCATGACCCCTGACCTTTGTGACCTCTACTGGAAAAAATGGCTGAGGAGGCTACAGGAATACAGAGAGCTGGAAGGGAGACAGACAGCTGCACAACTTTAAATATCAGTACAGTGTTGCATTTGAGCATAAATATCATTATACTCCAGTCACATAGGCAAGACCAACACAAATCTGTTACTAAACCTAACAAATAATTACATTACATGTTATTAAAAAGAATGAGTATGTTTGAAATTAGGTTGGAGTCATTTTGACTGCTTGACTAAGGTATCTTTGATGGCCTTTCGAACATAACGTTATGAGACCAGCATGTATCTTTCTAGACATCTTTGAATTAGTTTGGGAAGGAAATGCATTTAATGTTGAGAAATTGAAACTGGAAAAAAAAATGTCTTCCTAATGGAACTGCAGAAATAGTCATATCCTAATTTCAGCCTAAATGAATAGTTAGAGCTGAATGAAAAATGCATTAATTTCATGGTAATAGTTATTTTCTCATGGTTGTTTACATTTTTTGTTGGCCTCACAAAATGAATCCATCATGCTTTAAAATAATGACTCTCTTTGCTGCCTAAATTTTGTTTTCTTGTATACTCAAGTCTTTTTTATTATTTGCTTGTAAACTGCCTCTAGTTAGCTCACACTGTACTGACTGATAGTTTTATAACACATAGACTGCAAGCCATCATTATCTTTGTTGTTGCTTCATTATAAACCGAATCCATTATTTGGGGGAATAGTACTGGCTACAGGCTAGGCTACTTTTAACTTAGTGCCCATTTTTGTGCCCACGCAGTATTTGCTATCTCATGTTTTAGCTGACTTTAACTGAACACACAGTATTTTATGCCATCATTTTATTTGTTGTCGTCACCACATTATCTAGCCAATTCATCATTTTTTTGAATAGTGACAGTTGGTTCTTCCTACTGGCTGCTTTTCAACTTCTTGCCCTCTCAAGAAGTTTGTTATCTCCTAGTCACCTTCCTCTAGCTCAGCACACAGTATTGGCCACTAGCTTTGCACAGTGTTAACTGCATGCCATCGTTTCTTCTTCTTCTTGGTGCCACATTAAATAAACAACGCCTCATTTTATGGAAAAAGTTACAATTGGTGCTGTCTTCTAGCTCACTCTAACATTTTTTTTTAATCTCCTTGTCAACTTCCTGTACCTGAACGCACAGTATTGGCGGGAGTTTTGCTGAATGTTTACTGGATACCATTATTTGTTGTTGTTGTGACATTATCAATTCAACCCATCATTCTTTGGTACAGTGACAGTTGGTGCTTTCTACTGACTACATTTCAACTTCTTGCCCACTCAAGAATTTATATATCTGCCAGTCGGCTTCCTCTAGCAGAGCACACACTATTGTTCAGTAGCTTTGCACCCATCATTCTTTGGTACAGTGACAGTTGGTGCTTTCTACTGACTACTGTTCAACTTCTTGCCCACTCAAGAATTTATATATCTGCCAGTCGGCTTCCTCTAGCAGAGCACACAGTATTGTTCAATAGCTTTGCACGATGTTAAGGCCGCTTATCAAAACTCTGGTCCCGCGTTCTTCATCGTCTTCTCTGCGACCGTTCTTTTACAATGACTTTCCCATCCCCCGTTGTTTTGTCTACTGAGAAATGGGAGGATCGAAGAGGAAAAGACGCTGAGCGGGAAAGACACTAAAAGCTGCGTCCCAAATTAGCTGACTTTTGATAAGGTGCCTAATCATTTCTTTTTTTCATTGTTGTTTTTGCTGCATTATATAACCAACTCTTCATTCTTTAGAAAAAGTGACAGTTGGTTCTTTCTACTGGCTACTTTTCAACTTCTTGCCCACTCAAGAATTTTGTTATCTCGTAGTCACCTTTCTCTAGCTGAGCACACAGTATTGGTCAATAGTTTTGCAAAATGTTAACTGCATGCATCATTTCTTATTTCTGTTGGTGCCACATTATCTATTCAACACCTCATGTGGAAAAATTGACAATTGGTGCTGCCCACTGGCTACATCTTACCTTCCTACTCACTTTAAGAAATGCCTTATTAAATTCCTCTGAGCACATAGCATTTCTTGATAGTTTTACAAAATGTGGCCTGCATGCAATTTTTGTTTGTCCACATCTAACCAGCCATCATTCCTTGTAAACAGTGACAATAGGTGTTACCTGCAAGATACTTTTAACCTTCTTGCCCACTCAAGGGTTTTGTTACAGGTATTTCCTTGTCGACTTCCTCTAGCTGAGCACATAGTATCGCTTGATTTTTTAACGAAGTGTGGACTGCATGCTATCTGAGACATCATTAGCTTAAATTACCTTGACTTAAAATGCCCAAGTGCTGCATCTCTGGGCCATGTAGCTTGAAAACTTCATCATGGACACTTCCCTCTGTATATATCCAGGTTTTAGAAAGTCTGGTCCTTAATTCTTGATTAGTCTATAAACTGTATATTTTTAACTTTTTCACATTTTTGTGCTTAGATCCACACGGGTAAAAATGGATTGCTACAGCATGCCCTATTACTGCCAGAAAAATCATTTTTGTTGATAGTTTTGTCGGTCACATGATAATTTTTGACAATGGCAACTCGCCCCTGCATATCCCGACTTCAAAGCCAGTTCATAATGCGCTTATGTCTTTAATGCCTAATACATTTTTGGCATAAATCTACAGGGAAGAAGACATTGTCCATGGCTTCAAAAGCAGTAGGCCCTATCACTGCGAGAAGCTGCAAGCACAATCCCATCATTTTTTTCCCCTCAGTTTTGTTCGCTGGAGACTGCATTAAAGGTCATGCTGGTGCTATGTCCCCTAGTTCTATAATTTGTGGCTTGTATACCTCCCATTTATCAGATGAAACTGAGCTTGGCCATTTGGTCGTGCCGAAAGACTGCGATGTAGATGTAGCATGTTATCCCCCGTCTCTGTTCTTTGTTAAGCTTGATATTGCTTGGAAGCTACTACCCAGGAGATTATCGTCCTCTAACAGTCAACTTTGTATCTCGGTTTTATACTTGTATTGGTTCTTAGGATGGGATCTGAGCTTCTTTTTCTCACCATTTCATCTTTGTGATATCATTGTGGTGCATTTTAAACCAACATGTGTGCTCTGTTGTTGGGGAAAATACCTATTACTTTAAATGAATTGTTTGAAATTCAACCAAAGACTACACGTACTATTAAAGTTATTGTATTCTTTTTTACCAAACTTTGATCCATGTGATTCCCTAGTATAAAACATCTTATGAACTATCAAGTACTATGTAGCCAAACATTTGAACAGTACCTGTTGTTTACTTCAATCCTGTTAGTACCATATTCAATCATATGTATGGTACAGCCTCGCTAATGTATATTATTATTTGATTTGGTACAAACAGAATGGTAATACGCATCTCATGAGGCTGTATCATGCATAGCCTCAAAAGATTATGATAGTCCATTGGCTGGACTATTTTCATTGATTCTGTATCCCTGCAATGCTACTATGCCTACTCCAGATGTTGATAGCAAATGATTTTGTATATAGTAAGTTAAAAGGCATCAAAGAAAGAAATGCATTTCAAATACTGTAAAGTCAGTGGTACTAGAAAACCTCAAGATATTCCAATAGATGTTGCCTCCTTTCTACCATAAAGTAAATGTATTATTCAATTTTGCAGGGATTGTATGCTGGAAATGAGTTGATCTAATTCTGGAGCGTTATTGACAAGAAGGCATTAGTACATGATAATGTATGAATAAATATTGAACTACAGTGTATTCTTCCAGATTCTTTATACATGTAATTACCAGGGCCGGTATTCAATTCAATACTTGGATTAAGTAAAACTTTTACTAAGTATTTTACTTGGCTATATTTGCTCAAGTCATATTCAATTCAATACTTTTACTTTTACTTTAATAAGCCAACTTTAAGCCAAAATTCTTACTGATAAGCATTGTGACGTCATATTTTCAATGCGCAATTAACATGTAGCATCAAAGTACGCTTGAATACGCTATGATACAATTCTGCGCAGCTCATGATGACTGCATATAAAAACCTATGCCTGCCAATCAAGGCCCTGAAATAATTGGCTTAAGTCTCCTAGGTAGGTGACTTACATTTAGAATAAAATACTTAGCCAAAATATTTAATTGAATACCAAATTTTGCTAAGTATTTTATCTAAGTAAAAAACTAAGACAAATACTCATATTTAATTGAATACCAGCCCTGGTATGTTGTTGTAGATATACAAGATGCAAATTTCTGTCAAATTTGCCTAGCCCTGAAATGACTGGGCTATTTTGGAGTAGTGAGAACTATATTGGCTGTGACATGACCGATTGCTGCTAAATTATCCGTGAACATTGAGAATCATGTAAAGAGCACAAATCCATCATTATTTTTTTTTTTGTAAATCTTTATTTTTTGTTTCATTTTAAAAAATAATTCATGCAAATTATATGCAAAGATACAGTTTGAGTGATAATTAAGCAAAGAAATGGCCCTGGAGATGAAATTTCTTTGCTGAAAGTTCTTTATAAACATTACAAATATTATTTTAAAAAAAAGAAAAGAAAGTGATTTGAATTTTCATGTATTCTATTGTTTTACAAATTTTTTATGTATCTTTTCGTTCTTCAGCTTTAACTTTTTATATATTTTTTGAAGTTTGCTGTTTCAGGTTGTTATCTGGACCACTTTTCACTTGCAATAGATGATAACAGCTTAAAGAAGAAATTAAAGGTAATAATCAAGAAACATGAGGAAATAGAGTTTCCCATTCATTTTTGTTGATTCAGAACTCCCCCCTCCACCCCCCCCCATCTTTTAAGGATTAAAATTTCCCCTGGGGGGGGGGTCACACATTTACAATAAATAATTTTGTAAATATTCTTTTAGAAAATATATTGTATCTACCTTATTGTTATGTGTAGAAATGATTTGTAGCTTTTATCCCATTATTCAGAATCTAAATGTTTGTTTTTACCACAAAGGCACTGAGCAATTCTGCATTTTCTTTGTTGACGATAGTACTAAAAACACAGTTACGAAGTACAAATCACAATTAAACATCTGTATATAGTTAGAGAACAAATAATTTAATAAGGAATATTTGCATTTATTCTTGAGAACAGAAGAAATGTGAATTAAGAGTATCACATGGAATGTCTTTTGAAAAGAGATGAAGACAGCGTTCAGTACTAAAATCATCTAACAATGGTCAATAACTGTATACTCGCGTCCTATGTCCTGAAATATAATTTTTAATAAATTATCTGAAATTCAACTCATTTCCTATGTGTATTTCTTCCAGTGCTTAGATTCTAACAACCTTTCGCTATTACATACACAAATTGAGGGTCAACTTAGCCTTCTTTTAAATTACATGCATACCGGTACACAAAAAATCAGGACAGTACATGTTCATCACCACTGATGCACAGGTCTGGCTCAGAGGCACGAATGCATTATTATATTCAACTTCAAAGAACTGGTTAGAAAACGGGCACATCACTGTCACAGGTGAACTTTATCATTACCACAAATAAATCGAAATTCACCTTTTTCATATTTGCCAAGGCACACCAATGCAATGAAAACATAAAAATGGATATTGCACAAAGTATGAATAAATATATGTACATGTATGTACATTTCAATAATTCTATATACAGTATGTACAATATATAGATGAGGATGACAAACCATCCAAAATTGTTTGATTTCACACTGCAAAATGTAACACTTGTTGGGATTATCTCAACTTCATGCAAGATGCTACTGTTCTTGACCGACCAATCCATCACTCAAATTAACAATAAAGCTGACTGCAAGCATCCAGCTTCCATCAAGGTTTAGAGACATCAAAAATGCCCCCCCCCCCCCATCAAATTCAAAAAATGATAATATGCTGATGGTTTGGAGACATCAAAAATGTAAACATGTACTACAGTCGAACCTTGTTATTACAACTCCTCTGGACCAAGGAAATGACCCCTTTATATGGTAACCTTGTTATATCAGGGCTAAAAAACATTGAAATACAAAGTGGAACCGGCAAAAGTACCTTGTTATAACAAGAGTTTGTTATGACAGTGTTCTTTATAACGAGGTTCCACTGTACCAATCTTTTACGACATATCATATCATGATACATGTACAGCATCCCTCTGCTCTTCCAAATGGTTTTGGATTTGAATACTGTATTATTACCCCAGCCTTATAGCTCTAGCCGCTCCATCAACAGTTGTTTGGATTGTTGTTGCGATTATCACAACTCCACCTGAAACACTACTGTTCTTGACAGACCAATCCATTTCTCAAAATAATTGCAGCAGGTGTAAAATCAATGTAACAAAGTGAAGGTGACAGCAAGCATCAAACTTGGATCAATGTCTGTAGCCATCACAAAAATGCTTATCAATAAAACATCAAATTTTATAACATAAGAATAAGAAGAAGAAGAAGAATAAGAATACGAATAGCTAAAAGAATAAGATAAGACAATAAATAAGATGAGTGAATAAGAATAAGAGTAAATAAAGGAAAAAGAATTAGGCAAGAAAGAATAAGAATAAGAATGAATTAAGAATAAAGAATAAGCATAAAAATATCAATACATAACTTTGAACCCTTTTGCATTTCGTAGATTCATAAATCTTCCCTAAAATAGCTGTAGCAGTGAATTTCAAGGAATATATCCTGCCATTAACACCCAAAAGGAGAAAGACAACTGTAGATACTGTGCACTTTATCTTAGGCACAATTATGCACTCTACAGAAATTCAAACCCCAAACCATTAACTGAGGGTTGAATGGATGCAAGAATGAGAGTTGGTTTGTTACATGAGACTGAAACGATATGTTTACATGTTGGAGCCACAGGGCATGAATTCAGGCAAAAAGCCTGGAAGTTGGTGAATGAATCACTATACCAAAATGCTCTATCAAACCATGATGCTCCCACAAGTTGAAAAATTAGTATACATACAATCAAATCTGTCTTGATGGCCACCTCTCTATAAGGGCCTCCTGACTATAATGGCTGCCTACATTGTCTACCTCAAAGAAGAAATATGCTATAGAACCTGCCTTTGGGACAGGGATGCCAGTTAGAATTGATCACAAGACCTGAAAATCACCTTGAATTAAATATTTTATACACAAAAATGCTCAAACTGTGGCCGGAAAATAAACTGCCAGGGCCTGAATTAATTTGCCTGAAAACTGGCATCTCTGTTTGGCAGCAATTGGCCTACAGTGGCAACTTTTTGTCTCCCTTGCTGGGTAGCCTTATAGGCAGGTTTGACTGTATTCTTTACAATCTGAGCAATCCTTGTTAGAGTTCTTCGGGTACAGTCTGACCCAGTAAGTTGGGTTGACTCTGTAAGACTGTCTTTCTACCAGCTTGGGTTGTGAGGTTCGTGCGGGATTCCAGATATTCTCTCAAGACCGTGGGAGGACGTGGCACTGTGGTGGGTCGACTGCCTTGGCTGGTATCTACGGTGAAATAAATTACAAAGAAAGTCAATTTTGTAGGATAAATATCAGATGGAAAATAGTCTTGGTACTCTAAATGAATTTGGTAGGATATAATCTGTAATCATAACCAAAATCATTATAAAAAAACCCATCATTATCATCATTATTATCAACATCATTATCATCAACATCATCATCAAATCATCTTATTCAATAACACCATCCTCCTCTTCTTCCTCCACCTCCTAATCATTCATATTCTTCCACTCACTTGGAGGTCTTCTCTCAGCTACTGTCTCCAGGAGAGAGGCCAGCATGAGGATCTCCTGTTGAAGCTTGTCCGTAACGTCTGATACCACCTGCTCCCTACGGTCAGCACGGCGACAGAGATCAGTGATGTCATCAAGGAAGACCTGGTCCCTCTTGGCAAACTCATCCTGCAGGGCTTTGTCCTTCTCCCAGCCTACTTCCAAGTGGCCTGATCACAAGTGAGGCAGAAATGTTATTAACATTGCCTCACAAAACAGGAGCAGCTTCAGTACTTTGAGCAACTATTCCTCAAAACCAGTGCTTTTCAAGGCCCCCCCCTTTTTTTAATGCAGCATCATGTAATTGACTCTAAGAGGCAGATTTGGTTTTTTATATATTTTTTATTTTTTATTTTTTTTTGGGGGGGGGGGGTACATATTATACATCAAATGGAAAAATAGATTTACATTAAACAGAAACTAGATTTGTATTTTTTACACGAGAATTCTTGTGTATCTAAAGAAAACTTCAGTGAAAACTATTTATAAAGAGTTGAGAAATAACAAGATTCCTGATATAACAAAGCAAATTTGCTGGTCCAAAGTCTTTATTTATTTATTTTTTTCTACTCTGATACAATGAGATTCCTGGGCCCTGTAACATAAAAAATACAATCAATCTTACGATTGAATACCAATCGTAAGTCTATGGCAAACCATGTACTAAAGAGTTACAGTTGATCGTAAGATTGGTTGTATCTCTTTATGTTACACGCCCCTGATATAACGAGGTAATTTTCAAGGTGCCAAGACCCTCCTAGTGAGTTTCCACTGTATTAGTATGGTAAAGTAATATTCTATCAAAAGAGCCTTCAACCTACCTCTCTGTGAAATCACAAGATGTTTCAGGCTCTCTTCAAGGCTGCTGTGCCTTGCTATCTGCCCCTCAATTGAAGCACACTCTTTACGCATCTTCTCAATAGCCTGTATTCAAGATACATTTGTACATGTAATGTTGATAGTAATAATTTCTTGTGCCCTGGCTATACACTGTATTATATTCCACATACTAAGGATGTTGCCGTAGGATTGGTCAAAAGTGAATCATGTGATAAAATGTAGTTTTGCCATCAATCACCACCCGATAAGAAAAGTTTGTGACCCCTAGTGTTGGCAGGGTTTGTGTTTCGCTGATCATTTCAGCCCATACATTCACAACGCGTTATCAATATTTTGGGGTACGCGCGAAATAAAAGTTTGTGACCCCTAAATGTTGGCAGTTTTTGTGTTTCGCTGATCACTTCAGCCCATACATTCACAACGCGTTATCAATATTTTGGGGTACGCGCAAAATAAAAGTGTGTGACCCCTGTGATAAATCTGCCAACAAACTTCGCCAACATAATTCTCTGCTTGCGCAAACCAAACCGTACACGCTTATACAGGCCATCGCATACGTGCAGCAGCGCGCGTGGCAATTACAAGTTTTCTTCCTTTGTGACGTCACAAAACCTAGCTAGAGGCAAAGCAAGCTTAGTCGAGCGCGTGTATTACATGGTCACAAGATACGCGCTGGAACTAAGAAGGTTATACGCTAGGCAGTTGTCGAAACTTCTTAACTCTGTTATTAAATTAAACTTTGATTTTTAAACCTTTCTTTATTGTAGGGAAATAAAATGTTATTTCCTTTTTATGTAGTGGAATGGTTTCAGATGTGGAATATAAAGCAAATAATCACCTTTTGGTTTCAGGTGAAGAGGCAAACTATTACTTCCTCGGCGATCTTGCTGTACACGCTATCTTTCCTCAGCTTCGCTTCAGAAAGATAGCTACATCCAGATCGCCTCGTAAGTGATAGTTTACCCATCACCTTCACCAACGGTGATTATTTGCTTACTATGAAACAACAGAGACTGAGGGGAATCTATTCAATCTTATGCATACTTGGAAATAAACTGCTGAATGACCTGTTTAGTTGGCCTAGGCATGCTAAACAAATATAGATTGATTTGGTTTTCATGGTTTGTGGGTGCAATGTGGTACTTCATTCACCATGACTGGGGCCTTCCAAGAGCATAACAAGAGATGATCCAATGTCTTTAAAAAAATAATAAGACAGGTGAATGGCCGTCCCTGGACTAAAGGTGGGAACATTTGAAGAGACAAAGTCTAGATGACTTTAACTCTTTGTACCAGGGATTATGGATTGAGCAATGAAGGATGGTGAATTTGTATGGTACAAGTTTGATGATATTTCTTTACGCATTTTTAAAACAAATATTGAACAATTTAAAATTCTTAAAAGATTTTTGTTTATGAAAAATCAGGATTAAATTCTGTAGAATTGAATGTTTTGATGTGTAAATCACTGAATGTCTTTCTCAGCTGTGCAACAGGTATTACATTGCCTGGATTCTTCAAACACCAAAAAATCTATTACAAATTTCAAACCACTATTTAACATTTTGAGACTAAGAATGTTTAAACAAATATTCTAAAACTTGCAACAAACAAATTTGACACCCATCAATTTTCACCATGGATTAGTGATATAAAAATCAAAACATTCCATTTTCAACTGTTTGAAGTTGTATATATATAAAATTTAAGTGCTTACTGTTGTGAATTTCGCATTCTCCTCAGTGACCGCCTTGAGTTTACGTCCCGCATGAAAGATGTTTTCTTCTAATTGTTGTAACTCCCTGCCCTGTTCTTTCATTCGACCTAAAGCAGCTGAACGTTGCTGACGGAGCAAGTGCCTCAGGGCAACCTAGTGTGGGATGAAATTGGAAGCTCATTTGTCAACCCTATTGTTTGTCTTTTCTACTACTAAGTACTAAGACTAAGTTCAACCTGGTCCTTTTAGTCTGCTAAAATGCTCAATATATCCATAAATGTAATATGACTCACTTAACTTAACTTTCTCTACAATTTATAAACTTATAATGCAGATAAATTCTTCAGAAAAAAAGTATATCCTCTCTCTTTATAAAGATTAAAAAACTAGATTCATTTTTGTAATCAGTCATGCAGGAATGTATTATACATAAAAGAAATTATTTTTTTATTATAAGGACAATAAAATTGGTCAAATTCAACATACTGCCTAGTATTTGAGACAACAGATGCAGCATTATGCTGAAGCCTAAACCTCTGTAATATAAACCCTCACCTCACCAAATGAGGGTAGTATATTAAATACAATGTTGACTTACTTCATCTTTGTGCTGTTCAATTAATTTTAAAAGCATTTAAGAGGTTACTCATGTGCAAAATTACAAAGTGTTAATCTTGAAATAATCTACAACTCAGGCTGTACTAAAAGGTGTACTATCAAAACTAGACTCACAGATACATAATCTAAAACTAGATTAGCTGTAGTATGACAAACTCAAACAGATTAGTTTTGGTTAGTGAAAACAAAGGTAGTGAAAAGTGTTCAAACAAATATAAAAACACACTGGTGGATAGTGTGGGCAAGGGGGTTGCTATATTATCTAGAATTACATGCTGGATGAAATTTGTATATGTAATGTTTGATATAGAAATGCCACATATTGTATAATTTGAAAATTAAACTTCAATGTAAATTGTTCAATCAGTATCTCGTGAACAAACAAACAAGTTTTTATAAATAGGCAATCGTGTTCACAAAGTAGTAGCTGAGAAGAGTTTTCATACATACCAGTATGGCTGGGGGTTCTAAAAGCTACATGGGTCCAAAAGCTACGCAACCTGCAAATAGGTTCAATGCACCAAACGTGTAATGTGACTGAGCAACAAGAAAATCATCAAGGTTTGCCAAAAAGAATCAGTAATTTTCCTTTATTTCGAGTGACATTATCATTAGTTAGAAATCGGGGTGAAATTCACACCAATCAGTTTCAAAATCAAGGTTTGCATTTATTTATTACATGTGCATAGCTTTAGGAGTTAGGACCCCTTCATTTTGCCAAACAAAATTTAACATTTGGCATTGATGTCAACATGAAAATATGCATTACTGATATTTATTTTCATAATAAATTAACTTTAGAATATGTAAAACCAAGATAGATAAACAAATTTTCATTAACCAATGAATTTTGTTGAATTTTTGCTCCTGAAAACAGAGTGCGCAGCTTTTGGTCCCCCATCATAAGTAAATTGTCATATACAATATGAAAATAGGTGAAACCTTTCTTATTCAAGATAATATCATGCATAAAAGGATGTGCTGGTAGAAACATCTATACATGCTTTCCTATTGCCTTGTAATAAAGTATTAAACATATTTATGATATACATTGATAAACAGCTGTTACAGCACAAATGGGACAGTTCATTTAAAATGTTTTAAAATTTAAAAAAAAAATACATACCAGTGTTCACATTTCGCGGGCAATCTGTTCTTTATCGAGTTACAAAGGTAACATTAAACCCAATTCAAACAAAGATGAGTTTCTGCAATTACCAACAACTATTCCATTTAATCATGACATAAACATGATCAACTACCTTATCTAAATATAAAAGGCTACTCATCTACAGAAGTGTGGTTCTATAAAAGTATGGACATTTACACGGAAGTGTCAAAAGTGTCCCAGTATTTAAAAAAAAAAAAAAAAACAGTGACAGCTGCATGCATGTATATCAATGTATCATTGACATATTCTTCATACAAAAATCACATAACTACTTCTATACAAAGAAAAATAGAGTATAACTCTAAGCATGCACTATTGTGAACAGGTGCTACATGCATAATGAATTGTGCATTTGACTACTATAGCAACATCTTCCAGGCTTCATAAACTGAAATAAAGAATACACAAAGCTCATATAATGGAAGATGACATTATCAAGTTTCATTTTTAGTACTGCTCAAATATGTTATTTTCTTGATTTCCAGCTTTTGGCGATTCAAATTGTTCTACCCTGTTGACCACGGTGCCCGAGATAGCTTAGACTGGGATTGATAACGGATGTTTAAACCAAAATTAAATACTCCAATATAGATTCACAGATATGGCTTATTTAAAGTATTTTCAAAAATTCACAAAATTTGTTTCGTGCTGAGTATTCATTGCTTGCTTCCATAATATCGCAATGTGTTCAATGCATGCATATGAAACAAGAATATCATAAAACATGAAAAGAACTACAGAAACTATGAATCTGTGACATATTTGTTAAAGTTTACAAAGTAACAAGATACTCTTCTAATTCTAAATACCTCGGAGAGATTCCTAAATTTTTGATTTCTCGTCTCGTCTTCTGAAGAGAAGAAAGATTCACCGATGGGAGGTAGTTCAGGTAGTTTCTTTACCTATGTGAGGGATAAAATCTCATATCTATTCCAGCCACAAAATCTAGGCTAAAGCTATGACTATGACTGCAACAAAACATTTAGAATTTAATGAAATATTCTATATCATATAGCTTTTTTTTTTTTTTCTGTTTGTTTGCTTTTTTAAAGATTTGATTGCCAACAGAATGATATCTTCAAATGATTGCTTAAATGAAAACTACACAAATGATTTATCCATGAATTTATGAAAAAGGAATAACGGGCATGCACAAGACATTAGTTAACAGGACAGAGAATAAAAGCTGCTTCATTTGAATAAATCTCCAGCAGTTGAAATTTACCAAGTGGCTACAATCTATCACTATTCAGAGATAACTATATAAAGAGTAACTAATAAGTAATAAAATATTTATTGAACAAATCTGTTGAACCCTCACAGAAAAATAAACATGCACCAGGGTTCATACTTAGCAAACGACTGCTTCCTGGAAGGGGGGGGGGGGGGGGGGGTATAACCCCTTCCTCTTTTTCCTGGCATGTACTTTTTCTACTTGACAACAAAGTAGAAATAAAATGAAACTATGGCTTGGCACTGACTCTATGCAGAAAGACAGATGCTACCAATGGTACATTTAGCAACATGAATAGGTTTCTGCTAAATTTGGAAGTAATCAAAATGAAATCAAAATGAAAGCAGAGATAGATATTCTTAATGTCACTGGGTTCTGAATGCAAAGTGGAAAAGACAAAAGAACAGAAAATCCCATTTCCATGATCAGCTAAGGACTCTGAAGGATGTCTATATCATTACTCTAATCTCTGCCATGATTTTTTTTTTTCTCAAGAGCTGAAAGATAAATCACTCTAATAATGCCTATGTAATATTCCTACTATTACTTCAGTATTCCTGGATAACCTGACTGATCTACACAGGAATACACTGATCCAGGTTAATTGTGTTTCTTGGAAAACCAACTATAAGGTATGCCCAATCTCCTATCACAGCATAAATCCTGAACAACTGGCAGTTGTATTTACATCAATTTAATTTTCAGTAGCAACAACAACAAAAAAAGTATGCTGCTTACATTTTTTATATGCTCAGAATGTAATGCACTTTAAGCTAGCTGAATGTGAAATACGAAAAGATGAACTCTACACTGACTCTTAATATACTAAATGTGATTCAATATCAAATCATTTTAGTTTAAAATACATTTTTTATATGCTCAAAATGTAATGCACTTTAAGCTAGCTGAATGTGAAATGCGAAAAGATGAACTCTACACTCTTAATATACTAAATGTGATTCAATATCAAATCATTTTAGTTTAAAATAAAAGAATATTTGAGATGAAATTCCATATTTACATGGAGCTACAATATAGGAAATATCTTATTTCAAAACAGTTTTATTATTATTATTTTCACCTCTTTTGACTGACATCTCTCTATTCTTCTCCCCCCTCTTTCTTTCTCTTTCTTTTTCCTTGATTTCTTGCCTTTTCTTTGCTATGAAAGAGAAATAATGTGAGTTAGGATGCACACATACAAACTATGGTATAACTAATTTGACACAATGTCAAGTTAAAAACGAAAAAATTGATCAATTCATGAGAACAAATCCGAACTTATCAGAACCTGCTATTAAGTAAGCAATCAGTTATCACAAATCTATTGTAATCTAATGATTAATTCTATTTACATTCCTCAAAACAAATGTTGGGAATAAAACAATGGTGGGTGCATAAGGTGCAACAAATGTGAAATTATCAACAAATTTGTAAGATGAAAATTTCCTCCACCTTGGGTGGCAAGGCAAAGAGTGCTTTATCCTGAGCATCATCCAATCACCAAGAAGCAAGCAAAACAAAAACAGAAAGCAAAAATAAAAACAAAAACATTGCAATAAAAATTAACTGAGATCCTCATGAAAACTGACTAGCAGTACAACCATGGGGATGTGGAAAGAAGTATTAAACACAAATGTTGGCAGCATATGGCTATCACAAGACCATATAAAGGACACAACATGAACACAAGTTTTACTGGCATTAGGGTTTTCATCATCATTTCTGCACCAGAAATGATTCTGAATTTTCCTGTAATGTTCCAAAATTCAATGGTGCCTTTCTTATGCAGAATTTGTATAAAGATGGAAATAATCATGGTTGTAATATCATCTACTGACATACATGTCTTTCATTATGTAATGACATAAATAGGTTTAGAAGTATAAACATTTCTAATGCAGATGAAATGGAAATTTAAAAAAAAAAGTGTGAACAACTCTACTGCACATGAAATAGAATAATGGAACAAGTTACCCCTATGCCAGCTAGATGCTAATCATGAAAAGAGCTTATCCTGACAGTTATGCACACAAAGAGACACATGATACAACATATTATATTATATCATTTGCCTCTTTGTGTGCATCACTGTTTATCCAACCTCTTCAAAAATACCCAGACTACAAGTGCTATATTGCAAAATAAATTCAGGACAACCCAGGTTTACATAAATACACATGTATATATGGGACAATGGGAGTACTGCTAAAATAAATACACCAGACACCTGAATAACATTCACTGTTTTGTAAGGGTGCTCTTTACTTACTTCCTCTGGTTCATTGTCAGGCTAAATTGGGCAATGATTTCAATCAGCAGAAGTTAAATCAAAGTTGGCTGTGAATTTTACGAAACAATTCACTTAGTTCCCGTCTAAAATGTGTTACATGTATCTCCATTCAAAAGCATAACACTACTACTAAACAGATTTCTGTAGAAATGCATTTTTATCTGATTTATCTTCACACATCAATTCGATATCTCAAAGAGCAAGTAAAATAAAAAAGAAAGGCAAAATTGACAAATGAAAAAAAAAAGTAAAGAAATAAACAAATAAGAATAACAAACAAACAACATCTGGGGC
The DNA here is from genome assembly GCA_029962745.1 of Echinometra lucunter. Classification (NCBI taxonomy): domain Eukaryota; kingdom Metazoa; phylum Echinodermata; class Echinoidea; order Camarodonta; family Echinometridae; genus Echinometra; species Echinometra lucunter. Next base: position 133,396 of record CM057152.1, on the reverse strand, counting down.
CCGTTGCATAAAACTTTTGCCGAAGTTTTTTATGGCAAAATTTGAGGAAACTATGGCAAAAAAAAAATTGCCATAGTTTTCCATCACATAAAAATTTGCCAGACTTTTTTTTGCCAGAAAAAAAGTCTGGCAAAAGTTTTATGCAACAGGCCCCTGTAATTAACAAAAGTACCGGTAACTACCAAAATATGGATTTGGATTTGTAAATGTAAAGTTGATGACTAAAACTCATTCTGGATTTAAGAATAGTCTTCTCCAAAATAACATCTTACAGAGATAAAAATCAAACAAAGTCATGCACTATTGAAATATTTTCAAAAACATTTCTTGAAATTCAGTTTTTTGACCTCAGTTGAAAACTAAATCTTACTTGCAAGCACATAGTTAGACAATTACAACGAAACAGTTCTGAAGATGCAAAATTACATGCCTTAATTCATGACATAAGGAAGCAACAAGTGGCATGTATCAAGCCAAGCATGAGTGAAGAGCCAGGTGTCAGTTTCAACATGCATAGCGTTTGTTTTCACAGCCACGATTAGAGCCAGGGGATGAATGGGGTTTGGCAGTTGGATTATTAAAACAAGGTAGGAATATTAAGCAATTCTGGAATTATATCTGCTATCCCTCATTAGCATAAGAAGCCGAAGCACATATGGAATGGTTGTGTTTCATGCTAGGATGTTATTTGAAGAGTGAGGAGAAATACTCAAATGTTACAATAAATGAATAGTATACAACTGCTCGTCCAAGATAATGTAAATCCTTACATACTTAAATGTCATGCATTCTGCCACTATTTATCCTTCATTATCACTTTGTAAAATCTAACATAAGTGAATTTGCAATTACTCAATAACTAAAATATCAAATGTAGAATATTCTTCATCTGAATTAAGAATATATTGTTTAGTGTCACAATTATACTGACTGACACATTCTCATTATTAATAATGTATTTCAGGAGATATATGCTCTGCATATATGACATATATTATATATCAAGATTTTCCTGAACCTAGTGTGATGGCCTTTGATGCACATTTATCCCTGCATATTTTATATTTCCATTTCTATTTGTTAACAATCTTACTTACCCCTGGAGCAATAAGTTTCTGAATCTCTCTCTGAGCTCTGTTTGAGGAGTCCATTAGAACACTCTTCTTGTTCTTCAATTCTAAAATTACAGAGTAAGAAGGTAGTTGTGGTTAACAAATTCAACATGTCCCATTGAGTACACTTGTTCATGAAAGTAAATCAACACACTCCCCATAACACAGATATTTAAATATATTTTTCAATGAAGGCACGAAACATTCTTGATAATTCTACTTGCATATAAAGCAGTGGGACTGTTAAAAATGTTTTAAAACCAAGTGCTTATAACTAATAAAAATAATTCATGCATGAATTTAATGAATCAGTTTTGTTGTTTAAGAATGGTATCATTCATCCTAAGGATTACTCAATAATATGCAGATAACTAGATGAATTACAGAGTAAGAAGGTAGTTGTGGTTAACAAATTCAACATGTCCCATTGAGTACACTTGTTCATGAAAGTAAATCAACACACTCCCCATAACACAGATATTTAAATATATTTTTCAATGAAGGCACGAAACATTCTTGATAATTCTACTTGCATATAAAGCAGTGGGACTGTTAAAAATGTTTTAAAACCAAGTGCTTATAACTAATAAAAATAATTCATGCATGAATGTAATGAATCAGTTTTGTTGTTTAAGAATGGTATCATTCATCCTAAGGATTACTCAATAATATGCAGATAACTAGATGAATCCTCGACCGCGCACGGTCGAAATTTATGCCTCCGCAATTGCCAAATCGCAAATATATGGCACATTCATGTTGATTTTTTTTATTTTCATGTATACGACATCTTTGACCTTGACCTTTGACCTTGTGACCCTCAAATCTAATGAGACAATTATGAGACTTTCCATATGCATACATGAGCCAAGTTCGAAAATGAACTGTCACAGAGTTATCACAATAACAAGCAATTTTAATGTATATAATGACCTCTATGACCTTTGACCTTTAACCTTGAGACCCCAAAATCTAATCAGATTACTATCCCTCCCATAAGCATACATGTGCCAAGTATGAAGCTGCTCTGTCAAATGGTTGAGTTATCGCGAGAACGGCCCATTTCTATGAACATAATGACCTCAATGACCTTTGACCTTCGACCCAAAAATCTAATGAGATCATTGTCCCTCCCATATGCATACATGAGCCAAGTTTGAAGTTGATTCGTCAAATGGTTGTTGAGTTATCGTGAGAACGAACCATTTCTATGTACATAATGACCTCTGTGACCTTTGACCTTGAGACCCCAAAATCTAATCAGATCATTGTCCCTCCCATATGCATACTCGAGCGAAGTTTGAAGTTGATCCGTCAAACGGTTCCTAAGTTATTGCGAGAACGAAAACGGGACGGACGGACGGACGACCCGAAAACATAATGCCTCCGGCAACCACCTACAGTGGGCGGAGGCATAAAAATTGTTAATACACAAACCTATGAATAAGCCTGTATGGGTTCCCCCCCCCCCTCTTTTTTTCTCCAGACAATCACTACTTACCTACGATGCCTTTCTTCTTACTGTTGTACTCTTCCTGTTTCTGTTCAAATAATCGTTCAAGCTCCTCAAAGATGGGAGTCTTCTCTTCCAGTTCCGTGACCTTGGCTGCCAGGGTAGCTTCAGCATCAGCTATTTTATTCTGATAGAAAGATTAAAGAGATGGAATTGCAATCAGCAGAAGAAGAAGCAGTATATGGCTGAATGGATTCCAAGAGAATGATATCCCATGAGACATTGTCAGTCAAGAGAATCTGTAAAAATGTTCAGAATGCTTGCAAGACTAACATGCCAGTCTTGTGGACTGCCACTTTTGGGTTAAGCTTCTTCTGTTCTTCATGGGAAGAGGCCTAAAACTATAAAGAAGAATCTGGTCAAAGTCCAGTATGTATGCTACTTGAAAATAACAGGAGAAAGTTAACTCTATCCCCCATTTTTTTTCTTCTTTTTGCTTGATGTGATCAACATAAAAAAGGAATTAAAGTAGGTGTCTTCAATAATGTATTGGAAATGCAGTTGACTTTGCTGGAAGACACACAGACTTCTTTGATCCTGATTTCTGCATCCTATAGTTTTTCCCATGAATTAACAGACAGCTAATTTACAAAAGGGCTCAATTCTTGTTAGGAAGAAGGTTCAACATGACGTTGTTTGACAATTCACTCACTTCTATATTGTTTATTTCATCCTGTAGCTTCTTCTTCACTTTGGCAAAATTTGCCTCTGCCTTCTTCAAATCCTTCTCCAGCGTTTTGATAGTGACATCGTCTTTAGCAATGTCCCTTGTCAGCTGTTCACCCTGTGAAAATAAGAAATGAAAGAACATATTGTTGTTTATGGGTATAATTACATGTGAAGATGCCTCCTGTGACTACATACTCTGTAATCCATCTGGCATAATTTGTTAAAGGTCATGTAACTTGGAAAGAATCTCTTAAATGTGTTACATTTATACATAGCACACTAATTCTATTGTTTGTCATGGCATAGAAGATTGATTCTCATATGACGCTATTAGTCAATGATGACAGCAATTACTGAATGGCTACTGCTTAAACTGGAAATGGCATCAATATATTATTTGTATGAGAGAGAGAGAGAGAGAGAAAGAGAAAAGGAGAAAATACCAATAAACTAGATTATACTAATGCTAACCATATCTGCCATATCTCAATCATGTAAGACACAAAGAAAAAGATGACAAAAAATCTAATTATTAATGACTACTAAAAACTTGTACCTTACGATTCGTTGGCATTCTTGGGATTGATGTCACTCAAAGTGCATATCAAACTCACCTCGTTAGTAAGGTCTACATGATCTTGCTTAGCCTTATTGATGCGATCACTCATCATACTCATGTACTTGGCAAACTCTTGTCTGAAATCTTCTAACTCTCTGCTCAGTGCATCCCTCTTCTCCTGCAGCTCAAAACGCTCTTTGCGTTCCCGGGTCAGGTTCTCCCTGAAGTCCTGGATCTTCTTGGTTAACAGCTGGATGGTGATCCTGAAATAAAGAGACATTAGAGGAGGAGAGAAGTCAAAGTTAGAACCAGTAAGAGTAAAATAGGAAATGGGAGGAGGAAAAAAGAGGAGGAAAAGGAGGAGAAGAAGAAGGAGGAGGAGGAGGAGGAGAAAAAGAAGAATAAGAAGAAGAAGAGAAAGAAGGAAGAGAAGAAGAAGATGAAAAAGAAGAAGAATAAAGAGGAAGAGGAGGTAGAAGGAGAAAAGAAGAAATCAAAGATGATACAAAGAAGAAAGAGGAAAAATAGGAGATAGTGATGTATATTCAATAGCCACCATCACAATTCTTCATATTCAAAACATAAATATTTGCAGACAATACAATTGTGAAAACAAAACTGCACTTCATTAACAAACTTCCTCTCAAAATATTCCATCATGAAACAAGAAAATGTTATGCTTACTGATGATTCTCTTCCAAGCTCTTCATCCTTGTTTCCATCTCATCGTTCTCTAGTTTCATCCTGGCTGTATCTGTGGCCTTCTTGGTCAAGTCATCCTTCTTACTCTGTAGACTGTTAATACAAAGATCTCATATACAATTATCCAGCAAGATGGCACTGATACAAAGAACTTGACAGTTGTGATAAACTTGATGAAATGAACAACAGTTCTACAAAGACTCTTTTATTCAATTCCATTTGTATCACTAGATAAAGGTCTATAATCTAATGCATTATGCACTCTAAATGAATACTCACAATGCTACAAATATGCGATTTAATTATCATATCTTGTACATCCACTTTACTCTCCTCCCTGTATTAAATGATAATACAAATTATAAAACGGGTTCAAGGATGTAGCCAATAGCGAGTGCGTATGCATGTCACGTGTTCATGCTTTAATTATACGCAACCTTCCAGCTGTGCATTTTTTGTGCAGCACTGTGCATTTTGGATGCATCATTTTACCTCTAGCGTGTAAAAACTGAGACGCGCGCCTTGATGCGCTTACTCAGGGGCACATCACACTGGCTACGCTTGTGATGTCATAAGAGAAAGCAGATGCTGCCTCCTTGTCTGTGCGATCTGAGGAAATTTGGAGCGGTTTTTAACAAATTTTCCACTACATAGTCATACTGCCGACCCGTTTTATAAAACAAATAATGCACAGATTTAAATTCGTGATGTTAATGGCGATGCAGGCATCTCGGGTATTTACAATATTATGCAAAAGCACTCGGCGCAAGCGCCTCGTGCTAGTCGCACATTGTAAATACCCTCGAGTGCGCTGCACCGCCACTAACACACTCACATCTGCGCATTATTTGTAAAATACAAGGCATTCATCAGTATTGTAGATTTAGATGAAATGTTGCCAGCTGGTCTATGCTGGACTTTTATGTCATGTTCAACCTGTAGGTATTAGCATTTAGGTTAACAAACGGAGTCTCCATATTTTTAATCAAATGTACCTTCATTGTAAAACGTGCTATGTAATGCAGTACTAGTGACAATAACGTTCATATCTACCCCCCCCCCCCCCAATCCTTGTTGATACTTCTAAATTTGTATTATCTAAAATGTAATCACTATAATCACAGCCGTAAAAAGTTTTAAATCTATCATACTTACATATTATCTATCTCCTGTACTTTTGTTCCCTCTCTTTCTGCTATCTCCAAAGCCTCTTCAACAACTGCATAAACAATAAAACAAAAAAAGTTTTATCATGCAGAATAACATCAATTCACATTTGCAATCATCAAAGTCAGGCTGCATCAAAGATTTATGATCTGAAAGCAAGATTTTTTTTTTCAGATTAGAAAGTCAAAATCATACAGATAGAAAGCATCATTATTAAACAGATTGTAGAAAAGTAAATTAGAAGTCAAGGCAATCTGAAAATGTATCAAAAGTCTTTAAAAATCATAAATAAAAATAAAGTGGTTTACAAGCAAAAGTCCATTGCAGGAAATTGCCATATTCTGCAATCTTGATAAGATGACGATTATAATTATGTCTCTCATTTTGTTATGATTACAAAATAAAGATGATATCAGATTCATTTTTAATTCAAAATCAATTATCCAATTTCAAAAAAGGAAAAATAAAAATGTACATTACTTTCATTTGTTGATACACAACAGTCTGAATGTTAACCTTGAGCAGCAGCCAATAATTTATTTCAAGAATCTCATGATTTTTGTCACAGTACTCAATTTACATGTACATGTGCAATATAGATGTGTTTTTATTCTAGTAATAGGATCAAGTTTAAATGTTATGACTTACTAAATTTTTTCTCATCATGCTCCTTCTTGAGTCCATCATACTGCTTATTGGTCTTTGTGATATCTCTTTCAAGCTGCAGAAATGATATAAACAGATATTCCAAGTACATAGATTGCTTTGCAATGGCAAAATAAAGATAAGACCAAGGCATAAGACTGTGCTCTAACTCATTCCAAGTTTAGTTTACATACATCTATACAAGATAATTAAACATGAGTATATTAAAGTGTACCAATCACCTGAAAACATCATTTGTGTACATCTAGTTCTTCTGCAGTAACCCCCCCCCCCCCCCCCCCCTTTTTACCTGCCATTCTACTGATTCTAGAAGTCAACGGTATAGTAGTTTGAAGAAATAAAGGATAAAACCACAATGTGTTGAATCAAATGACTCTTCGATTCCATAAGTGCCTGAATTCATGAGGGTTTGTTGACTTGTCTACCCTCTAGTCCCCTTTTTGTTTATTGAGAGCATATTTGAACTCTATTTATAGAAGTAATATTTGAAGCTCATATTTTGAACACAGTCGAGTGACATAGAATCCATAACATACCAAGCGAAATGTCTTTTGGTGATTGTTACACTTTAAAGCTACTTGTAAAGTGATATTTTGATAGTATTTCAAACTGATCTCTTTTTGGTACTTTCTTTCTTTTTTATTTCTCTTATATTTGTGTATGCATCTGATTCTCTAACATACTACATATTTACTGAAGTAATTTGCATGGCTTGCTTCATATTCCTTTTTACTAATGTCACATGAAATGATTCTCACCTCATCAACTTTTGTTTGAAGTATAGTCTGCTCCTTCTCTGTCTTTGTCTCAAGATCAGTTAATTGTAGTGACAGCTTTGTACTGAAAGAAAAAAATAAGGCTTACTGTTACCATAATATGAATCATATAGTACATTTTATAACGAGCCCCAGGTGAAACTTCTCCTTTACTGTTATTTCAAACCGCTATAATTCATATCAATATCATATAACTAACTTGAGAAGCATTTGCATTTGATTTGTGAACAGCTGTTACTGGGAAATCAGTGGTTTGTAAAACAATGAAGAGCTAGTTGTAGCTTGACACATCAATTGTCAGAGATTAAAAGAGAAATAAAAAACAAGTGCAAAGGCTAAATTACAAATATGTTTCCACACATAATGAGAGAAAATGAGAGAAAAGTTCAACAAAAAGTGGGAAAAGGAAAAAAAGCATTTGAAATAATTGGGGGAAAAATAACAAATATATTCACCCTTCATCTTTCATCTGTTCATTCTGAATCATTTCCTTATCAAGTTGATCCTGTAACAGTTTCTCCTGAGCTTCTGATCTTGCACGGTTTGTATCAAAGCGACGAATGACCTGAAACAAACAAAAGTGGAAAAATTGAAAAATAAAGTATGTTGATATCAAATCAATCTTCCTAAGTTCCTCAGCACGTGCTTCAACAATTCACTCGACTGGTTGAAACTCATGAAGAATGGACATGGATATGTACCTGACAAATACAAGAATTCTTGGATGAAACAGAATGATTTCATCAACAAAAGATTTCATAATTCCAAGAAACTGAGAAGCTGTAAAATATTGATAATTAAAAAAACCAAAAAATCAAATGAACAGATTCAACAGACAGCTTTCTGAGTGTACGCATCAAAATGCCTGTATTCTGTGGAAAGGCAAATGACCTTGTCATAAGTGATCACTTCACACATATCAAAATAAACAGCCATCAAGTTCAAATGACACAAGGTAAGCAAAGTAACTAAAAAAAATCAGACAGCACTTAATATGAAAATTACCCCTACTATTCAAATCCTAGATACATTCAAGATTTATGCTATAACTATAAATTCACATTTCAGAGCTGTGCAGAAACATTGCTTTGCACATCTCTTATAATGAACTGATCAATATTCACCTTCATGATGTCACCAAGCTCTAATTTCTTGGCAGTCAGCTGCTCTTGGAGAAGATCCACCTGTTTCTTCTGGGCTATGTTGGCTTCCTTCTGCTTCTTGGTCTTCTTAGCTGTGTCATGCTATTGAAAATTAGAACAGAATTTTTGAGTATTTGAGAGTATTTGAGCCGAAAGTTGCTTCAAAAGTCATAAATTCTTCCTTAAATGTAATGTACAATGCTATTGAAAATTATAATAGACCATGCAGAAAGGGAGTCAGGATATGGATATAAATGGGAACTAATTATAGAGTATTTGAGCCGAAAGTTGCTTCAAAAGTCATAAATTCTTCCTTAAATGTAATGTAGAAAACTATGTTGCCCACAAGAGTAAAGATACTGGAACTGACATGGTAATGACAATTAGGCACGTAACAATCACATATGGGTATTGAAATACCAGTAGACTTTCCCTGTTGCATCTCCTCCCCTACTAAAAGATATGTTATCGATGTAAATATATGAAAGGCCATTCACAAATTTAAAAACACACAATGACCCATCTTTTCCCTTCCTTATCCATCTCTCTCCCTCTCCTCTCTTTCTTTCCGCCCTCTCTCTCTATCTCTCTCTCTCTCTCTTCCCTTCTGTGTCCCATATCTCTCCTTCCTTCTATCCAATCTCAGAAATATCCATTTAAAAATATAACTGTTCTTCATTTTAAAAAATAGACATTTTTAATCACATCATATCAAAGTAGAAATTTCTTGTTTCTACCTTTTAGTTATCATATGAAATAAATATATATGTGTCATGAATGATCTAAGCATACCACTGCCTGCTTGAGGCGTTTCTTTTCTTGTCTTGCATCAGATCTCTCCTGTATCATGTCTTCCTTCAGAATTACAATTCCAGTCTCAAGATCTACAATCTGTCAAATAGAAACATGAAATATATTCAGTTAAGATGACATCTTCAGATATATACAAAAAAGTAGTACACTGTTGCCAGTGGCGTAATGAGCCAAAATATTTGGGGGGGCTCAATCTTTGCGAGGAGCGAAGCAACCAACCCTGAGGGAGTGTAGCGACCGAGCTGGGGTACCCCCCCCCCCCCCTTCACGTTACGGAGCTTTTTTTTTTTCTTCATTTTTTCGACTTAAATTCCAACTTCAGTTCAGTTCAATTTTTATTTTCTCTCATTTCCAACAAAAGGATTTCATTTAGTGGGGCGGTAGTGAATCACTTAATGAGCGCGCAAAGCGCGCTCCCTAGGGGGGAGGGTGCAGGGAGGGGGGAGTTTCCCCCCTCCCGCGCAAAGCGCGGAAGCTCCGACGTTTGATGACATGTTTGATGACATGTACTGTTTTGGATAAACGTGTCATGAATCTACCGACCGGAAAAGGACATTTTTTCATGAACTTGGAAACATGATTATGAAAACATGCAACCCAAATAATCTTAAGCTTCAAACAAATGCCAGCGTTACACAAAATACTTTATTGCTTATGATAATAATACAGACAAAGACACTATGAAATAAAAAAAGGACGAACATGGAGAGGGTGTGATGCGGTGGGGTACCAGGGTTTCACTCCCACAGTGGCGTAGCTAGGATTTCATTTTAGTGGGGCGGTTGTGAGCGAGCGAAGCGCGCTCCCTAGGGGGGAGGGTGCAGGGAGGGGGAGTTTTCCCCCTCCCGCGCGAAGCGCGGAAGCTCCGACGTTTCTTTGAATTGTTCCTTGTCTGCTCCCGCTCTTCTTACGTTCTCTTACCTTTTTTCTTTTCTCCCTTCTGCTTTTTTTTCCTTCTAATTTTTCTTTCTTTTTTTGTTGGTGTTTTGGAGGGGTGACCGCCCCCATCGTCCCCCCCCCCTGGCTACGCAAGTGCACTCCCATGGTAAAGGAGTTTTTTGCAGTATTGATGGTTTGCAACTCTGTAAAAGAACACTATTTGGGACTGCAAACTTAAAGCCCGTGTCTAGTTTTGGTAAATCTAAGAATATTCATTATCAAAGTTTGAATCCATTGTCAGATAAACAGATAAAACCAAGTGTTATATCATAAAACACATTAGTATTGATATTATGCGTGTTTTCTGCCTTGCTATGCATGCTATTTGGGAAATTGTGAATGCGTTACTTAACAGTAGAAAGGGAGTCTAGGGAGAAGTAATGAAATTCGTGTGATAACACTTATATAAAATTGAAAATAAACCATGGTTGAAATTTATTTGGGGGGGCTGGCGCCCCCCCAAGCCCCCCCTCCAGTACGCCAGTGACTGTTGCACATGAATTAACCACTGCTCTTGTCTAGCAATATTAAAGTATTTCTCTACAACTGATGGACTATATAGTCAGTTCAGACTGAATCATTAAATGCTAAAGCTATTGTTCCGTGTCAGAAAACTACTCATCCATTATACCAGTTTGATCAACAGCCACTGAAATGCAAACTTAAATTTCACTTGCTCTTTTTATCAAGAAAAGTGTTTTCAAATTACACTGTTTGCAAAGATCTAGGCAAACTTCTATTTGACCCAGTGGTCCAGTTTGGATAATGTATACCACAGTATCTTCATGAAATTCTGCTCTTAATAATAATAAGTTGACCAATAAATTACAACAACTGTACTGCAAGTGAGAATCTTAAAGTTGTAGATTTACTAGATATAGGAGGATTAACAGTAATGTCTTATACCTTTTGATTTGTCTCACGTAGTCTATCTCTTGTCTCATTCAGCATGATCTGTTTCCTGCCAATTTAGAAAGGAGTATAAGGAAATAAATTTTTGATGCATTATAACAATGTTGCTGTGCTCTACTTTCCACTTTATAGCAAAGCCATATAAAACACTAAATTCTCGCAATAACAATGAAAATTTAAGAGAAAATGGCTGGATATGACATTCACTGAAAAGCATAACTCACATTTGCATATGGTCAGCCCCAAATTAGAACATGATCTAGACTATGCAACTATTCTCTCATCCCTTATCTATATCATCCCAATCTCATCATTTTCTTTCAAAATTGCTTGGCTTGTATCATCAATTTATTGTCTTGCAACAACTAGTGCATGTTTTCCTGCATCCTGTGAAATGGTACCTTTTTCTTACACTGCCAGTATTTGATAGAAATCTTTCATTAAATCAGAATGTGCAAAAGCAGCTGAAGAATAAAAATTATCTTGATGAAAACAAGAAATCAAGAGTAGCTTGATCAGTTCCTTACCCTGCCTTATCAGCCAGTCGTTGATTGAGTTGTGAAATGACCTCCTCATGCTGTGCTCGCACCATGTCTCGCTCTGGACTAAACATGGAAACCAGAAAAACAAAGAAAATAGTCATCCATTCATCCAGCTCTAAGCAAAAACAGCCAAAAATATTTATAAGTATCTGTGAGCCATGAGAACAATAGATAGCATGTGTAGTTATTATATTTTTTTCTTATTTTTCACAGATTACATGCTGTCCTCCTCAGAGCCAACACAAAATATACTTTAACAGAAAGTATACAGTAATAAAATTCACATGTTGCATCATGTCTGATTGCTGTAATGAACACTTACGCAAGTATAGCATTCTCCTTGCTGAGTTTTTTGTGAGTTTCCTCCAGTTCTTCAATGGTCTCATTCAGCATTTGCAACTTATCCTAAGAGGGAAAACAAAGAAAGATGACAGATGTCTACAAAACAAGTGTTAAAATGTGGTGAAATATAAATAACACAATATCCTGTATTCCTCATCAATTCCTCCACCCAAGTAAATGAGTTGACTTTAGACTTTAAACAACATTTCAAGAATTCAAAGCTTTCTATCCCTCTCTGTTTCTCTCTTTCTGACTCCCATCATTATTCACTTTCTTCTCCACAGTATAATTCACCCATTGGCAAATTGATCAAAATGTGGCAAGAAAAAACATGATATATTTACACAAATTCATTAAAAACAATGGATATATAACAATTCATACAAAGTATTGCCAAACTTGTACCTAGGAAATTACAAATGATAGCAAGAAACTAGTACAATACAAGTTCATAATTTGTTTCCATATTTTACTTAAGATGAGTAAATAGACTGTTTTTCACAAGAGCTATTTTTCTTATATTCTACAGAAAAAAGCAAAATATTCTTTATACAATAAATTTTATGTTTCTATAGCTCCTTTGGAGCTTTCCAGACTTCATAAACATTTTACATTGTTTCTAAGGAATGCAATAAAGGATATTCCTACTTACCTGTAGACTCTTGAGCTCCTCTGCATTGGACTGTCTTGCTGACTCAACAGCAGCCATGATTTCTTTCTTGATCTGATCAGGAAAAAACTGAAGCTGATGTCTCAGGATGCTGGAATTGATGGTCTCTGTCTCCAATAGCATGTGAAGCTTCACTCGCTCCCCATCCTAAAACAGAACATAATTTCAAGATAAATTGTATCAAATATATACATGTACCATATGTTTCAGGGGCTGTGGAATGTTTTGTTGGGGGGGGGGGGGTTTGGGAGTCCAGGGGCTGTAGGGCCCCTGGCAGGGAGGCCCCTGGCAGGGAGCCCCCTGAAGCCCTTGGGTTTTGATGTTTTTGAAAGCCTACGAAATGACCAATTTATTAAGTTTTTACAATGAACAGGTTTTTTTAAAGCCAAAATTGTGCCACCCTCCCCCCTTCCATTGATAGTACCAGTATATATATATCTATGTTCTATTTATTCTACTGAAAAGATATTAAACAAAATAATAAAATTCCATGAACCCTTGTACATCCGATGAAAAGCAGAAGACCCAATATTCTATATAAATCTATATTCTTTCTGATGATGTAGGATGTCAATAAATTTCAAGCTCAATACACACCCACTTAAAACTATTTTCAAACAGACAGGCAAAATCATTATTACATAAATTTTTTAACAGATAAACCTGGATGTGAACACTTACCAATTAGAATACTAGACAACTACGAATATTCAAAACATTAATATTCCTTCTTGGTATCCACGTTCTCTGAATTAAATACAAGACAATCCATGCCACTCTGGTTCTGGAATGATGAAAAATGTAAGGGACAGGACGAAGCTTACACACCAATGCAAAATGCTCACTTAAATTGAATTACAGAGCTGTATGGTCTCTTAGCAACTTAATTATGGCATTGAAGCCGTGAGACAATTTATTTGGCATTAAATTGGAAGCATGGACTATCAATTTACAATTACATACATATAAATGTATGCCAAGGTCTCTGATCCCTTGATGCACATAATGCAGTATGATTTATTGCCACTGAAAGAATTAAAAGAGAGTGGGAAATTGACAGAGAGAGAGAGAGAGAGAGAGAGAGAGATGCATAGATGCAGAGACACAGACACTCAGGGAGAGAAAGAGAAGTATATATGCAGGGATGGGAAGATGCGGGGGGGGGGGGGGGGGGAGGGGGAAGAGAGAGAAAGAGAGAAGGGAAGGGGGGGGGAATTCAGGTATGGAAAATATGTTGCCGTATTCTACAAAGCAAATGGAAATAAGGCAGCATGCAGGCCCAGCATGAAGGGTATAATGCTATAGAGGATTATTCATTCTTTAATGTCTCCCTTGAGAGAGCTAGAGGTTAATGATACTTAATTATGCTAATCAGCTTTCTCACCAAGTTTACACCATTTATTGACAAATTCAATATTGGAACATATTTTATTAGGAAGCTAGGGAGAGATATTGCAAGAGTGGCTCTTCCAAAAGATAAAAGTACTTGAAATTATGATCATTGTTTTCTAATATCATCATAATGCCTATTTCTTTGATTTGTAACTTTTCCGATCAAATATTATACAGTCTGATGAGCAAAAATGCATATTAGGACCAAATTTGAAGTTTATACCTGAAAGGGTTTTTGAGATATTGCATTAAGAAGGCTAAAACCTGAAATCTTGTGAGCTTTGATCTTTGACTTACTTACCCCCAAATACTCTCAGATCATCTTCCTATAGTGATCCATACTTGCACCAGTTTGAATTTCATACCACAAATGGTTCTTGCATTAACAAAAAAAAGCAGGACACGCAGACGGACATACAGACAGACAACCCCAAAACATAATACCTCCTACACCACCATTGATGGGTGGAGGCATAAAAATAATTTTAAAAATAAACAAGAAGAAATGAGGATCAATATCAAAATGACAATCTATTTAGATTTCTTACCAATTCTCTGATTGCTTCTGACACTCCATCAATCATAGTAATGTCATTGTCCCTGAATCCAAACTCATCACTCTTCATCCGTTCAGCTGGCAAAGTAAAGAAATAAGAAATGGTCACTAAATATAACATAACAGGACAATAAACAATAAATGGAGCTCAAGAAGAGCTGGGAAAATACAGAATGAAAAGAGAAGTTTTTAAAAGATTGTAAAAGACTACAAAGGAAGAGCCAATATACCATTCTACAGTGTATTTTTTAAACAAGGAGACCCAACTTTCCTCAACAATACACTATCGAATAAACATTGCAAAACATAAGACTGTAAAAGACTACAAGGAGAAGTAGACTAATGCAGAGATGTCGTTCAGAACTGGAGAAACTTAAGAATAACGGTCCCATCACCAATGGCTGCCTTATGCAAGAACTCTTACCACGTGCTAAAAAGCGGTGAAACGGTAACCCAGATCAGGGAGACTCTACACTTGCCAGGCAGAGGGTTTTATACCCGAAATACATACAAAGTTCAAACAAAATAACTTGTCTTCATGTTTTCTATTCTATCTCTTACTAAATATGTACTTTATCTTCCCTATACCACTATCCCACTATATTTTCTCTCTCTCCCTTGAGAACTTCAAGATGTTCTCCCATACATCTTTCTACCCTTTACTTCTTATATCTTTGTCTAATTTTCTTCCTTCCTTCACTTAGTATATCCGAGTAGATATACTAAGTGCTTACTTATTATCACGCTCAGGTTTAATTTGTAAATTGAGCATCATTGCTTCTTTGGAGTTTTGCAAATTAACTCGTAAAATGTAAATTCACCACCAGACTGGGTGAATTTGGTTGTATTTGGCAGGATCAGCTAATGCTTCTTGAGAGTTTATATAAGTATTAGACTATGAGTATGATGATTGATTGATGATGATGGTGGTGGTGATATTGGTTGTAACTAACAAAGAATAAGAGAGAGCATCTAGTAGGATCCATGGAGAGAACAATGATGTATACAATTTGGTGGCCTCAAGAATATAACATAATAGGATAATAAACCATAAATGGAGTTCATGAATGAAAATACAGAATAAAAAGAGAAGTCTTTAAAGATTGTAAAAGACTACAAAGGAAGAGCCAATATACAGTATATTTCTTTAAAAAAAAGAAACCCAAATTTCCTCAACAAAACATTATCAAATAAACATAGCTAGACTAAGATTGTAAAAGACTACAAGGGAAGAGCCACATATACAGTGTATTTCTTGAACAAGGAAACCTAACTTCCCTCAGCAATATATAACTGAATAAACATAGCTAAACATACAATAATGCATCATGAAAAAAGGCAATTTCATCTCCTTCCATATGACACATTTTTGATGATGCAGCTAGGGACAAATCCAGTTTAACCATTCTAGTGATTTGCACGTGAGAGCATTGATCAACACAACACAATTCACTGACTCTTTCTCTCTGCTTTCATTTGTGTAGACAGACAAGGGAGGAGGTCAAGTAGAAAGACTTTGGGGCTAAATAAGAACCCCAATGTCAAACTGCAAAAGTGCTGACTGGCTTCAGTAGGTTAAGGAATGCATGGCAGAACTTATATCAATGCTTTCTGAAAATTGTTTGAACAATATAGGTTAAAAAGTAATGAATCAAATTAATAATCTTACAACAACTAGTCTATAGCAAGCTGCTGGATCAAACACAATGGTCGGGAGCTAAGATAACCTGTGGGTCGGGAGTCCTAAAAGTCCTAAAGCTACTCACCCTGCAAATACGTGCAATGGAACACGTTATTGCATCAAACTTCTGATTTGACTCAGCAATGAGAATATCATCAATTCAAGGTTTACCAAAAAGAATCAATAATTTTCCTTTATTTCTTGTGATATAATCACTAGTTAGCAATCGGGATGAAATTGACACCAGTCAGTTTCAAAATCAAGATTTGCATTCATTTGATTTATGACAAGTGCACCAAGTGCACAGCTTTGTCTTTAGTTACGACCCCTTCATTTTGCGAAACAAATTTGACATTGGTTAGTTTGACTTGAAAAGTACTAACAGTAACAAAGTTAGCATTCATCCATCGTAATTTTCACAACAAATACACTTTAGAATTTGTAATGTTCTTAGTCAAATTCAAAATTTTCTCAAAAAATCACTAAAAATTATTTTGCTATAACTGTTAGATCTAACTTAGACTAAGGCTGGGCCTAATTGCAGAATACCCCACCATGTTGCATGTATGAATGATGTATGGCAGAGTGACCTAACTTCGTGCAGGTCCAAACTTCGCGCACAAGGCCATATCTCAAAAACTAGAAAAGATTGTGAAAAACTGGTAGCACCAACGGAAAGAGCACCCTAAAATTACCCTGGAAATTACTTTCCTTTTGAAATTTGAGAAGGAATTTTGAAATTATGAATGAAAAATCGGCAAATTTGGCAGCGTTTTGCGTTCGTTCTGACAAAAACTGGACTTGTCGACAAGGGTCTAGAATTCCTCTTTTCGAGAGACGATGTCATCAAAATTGTAAGTAAAATGTGGTATCAAATTATTCAGAGGCATTTTGCCTTCCTAGTAATGCAATTATCTTACCTTTTATGGATCTCTATTTTGTAGTAATCACTTGAAAATTGGCGTGCGCGAAGTTAGGTCTCGTTATTTTTGTAACATTTTTCCAGGTCCAGAGCAGTGCGATACGACATCGAACTTTGCGATCGCGATATCTCGGGAATTCTTCGTAAATAACATGTTCTTCTTGCGCCCATTTGAAATCTAAAACTTTGCTTTGCCTTTGGTGTCATTTAAATCAGAATAATTTTTGGTAAAAATTGAGAAATTATGGATCAAAAATTGCCTTCATTAAAAAATTAAAATGTGCGCGAACTATGGTCCCCCCATCATACATGTAGATCTAACGTTATGCCCCTTTCTGAAAACGGGTATGGCCGGTATGGGTGTATAACGTGGTGGTGGGGTATTCTGCAATTGTTCCACTATAAGTACCTATATGCCTACATACTATCAATTATCACAATGACTTTCTGAACCGAGTTCTAGATGAGGGCGACACCATGGCGTGTTGTTCTAGCCACCCCAACGTTCCGGGGACTTTGAACATAAGTTCCCGATGCCTACTCGCTCTTACACGGTACGCAGGCAGGTGATCTAAAGTTTTGTCAATCCAGTTCCAGATATTTCTTGCGGTCTAGATCTATATCTCGTGAAAAATTCCTGTTCAATCCAAAAAAAAAATAATTACCTAGTTCTTGAAGGCGCTGCAGAGCTGCTTTCACACCTGGCATTTCCGTGTTTGCAGACATTTTGGCCTAATTTCTCGGAGTTTTCGCCCCGACTCACAGACTCTCCAGCAGAATTTCTCGTTGCCCGGTTGCGATATAAACAACTGCAGAGGGCAGCACAGCGGTCGGTAGAAGTGTGTGGTCCCATACGTTTATCTTTGTGATACTTTATTTTCATGCATTTATTGACATCAACATAACAGAGCAGATGTCAGTTCCTGATTCACAGATGATCTGCACTTAATTACAGTCGAGTGTTTAATTTCCCTTGTGTTTAAATCTGATGTCACAGTCCATCGGTAGAATTTTAACATGATGGATGCAAATGGATGGGCTTTGGAGGAGAATTCGAACCATGATGACAAGCTTATTCGTGAGACATGTGAGATTTCTGTGATGGCGAAATGGTCGAAACAGAAGACGATATTCTTATTTTGTGCTCTTCTCTTCATGTCATTTGCAGTACACATGATATTGGTAAAGTATATCAATATATATCAATCAATACAGACTGTTTAGCAAAGTGTATTTTAAAGGAACTCATGCTGTAATGAAAATGAAGAAATCCCCCCCCCCAAACAAAGAAAACAACTGTCAAATTATATAACAGAGTTGACCAAGATCTGAAGATTAGACCTTACACATGTATAATATAGGCTATAGTATAGGCTAAGTTAATTTTGTCATTTTCAATTTTCATTATAGGTAGTACGTCCCTTTTGCAAAATCTACAAAAATCTATACAACTTGGAATGAGTTTAAGATATGCCCTTTTGATACCGTTTATTTAAGGCAGTGTATACAGCCACACGCGTGTGTCTTTACCTTACGGCCACACGCATGTGGTTGTATCCACAGCATCGACATGAGGATACAGTCACACTCAACTGAATTCCCACCAAAAATACTCTGCGCCGCTACAGCTATCGCTAGTGTGTATGCACTGCACAAGCGATGTGTAAATTCATGCGACAGTGTGTTGCCAAACCCCAAAACTTGGATCGTCACGAAGGTTTTATCTCTTGAAATTCACTGAAATACAAACAATATTGTACTATATTGTCACCTGCTTGCTGACCAGGTGAGAATGAAGTGAAAATATTGTTTGTATAATAAGTGAAATCGAGAGATAAAACCTTCGTGACGATCCAAGCTTTGCAAGTCGCAACACATACCATCGCATGAATACACATCGCTTGTGCAGTGCAGTGCACACTAGCGATAGCTGTCGCGGCACAGACTTCAAGTGGGAATTTAGACCAGTGTGGCTGTATCCTCATATCGATGCTGTGGATACAACCACACGCGTGTGGCCGTAAGGTAAAGACACACGCGTGTGGCTGTATACACTGCCTTTATTTAATGGCAGCCTTATTTAATCTTACAGTCATACTTTGCATAAGTTAGTAATATAAATTTAAATCTGGCTACCAACCTTGAATAAGCAAGTCGGATCGGCAGAAGTGCAGCCAGCCGCGCGCAGCTCGCAGCCACCACACGTACCGTACACGTATATGTACAGCAGCGCTGTAACATGAATCCTTTCGTTGTGCACTATCTAGAATCTTGAGATCTTTTTTTCGTGGTATGTAGAAAGTAAGCTCTGGTATTATTGAAGATTATTTCCTTAACACCGAATTTCATGCTTTGTCAATTTCAGGGATAGGTCCCCGTAGTTCAAAATGGCATTTTGAATAACGAAACTAATTGCCGCCGTGAACGCGAAATACATTGACTTAGATCTTCTAAAATAGAGAAGAAAAGTTTTGATTTTATTTACGAGCAGTGTTCCTGAGGCTCTCAATTTTCCCCTTTCTGCTTCATATCTGATGAATGAACTGAAAATGGTGAATTTTAAGAAGAAAACCTGGCTAATGGAATTCAATCCCAAGAAGTGCCAGGTTCTCAGGGTCACAAACAAAAGGAGGCCTGTTGAGTGGTCATACATCATCCATGAGCAAGTTCTTGGGAAAGCAGACACTGTGCAAAATATCTTGGCATTCATCTCAAGAACAACATGAACTGGTCCCACCACATCAAAACTGTCACCAAGAAGGCAAGCAACATCAGCGCATTTCTGCAGCGAAACATCAGACCCTGTCCGAGGAAGACTAAAGCACTGTGCTACATCACACTAGTACGACCCATCCTTGAGTATGCCAGCACGGTGTGGGATCCACATACCCAAGACAACATCCAGAGACTGGAAAAATCCAGCGTCGATACGCTCGCTTTGTCACAGGAGATTATCATCGAACAAGCAGTGTTACGGCGATGCTAACCAAACTCCAGTGGCCATCTCTCCAAGAACGCCGAGCACAACTCAAGATGATGCTGATGTACCGCATTGTAAATCAACTCACAGACATTCCTCATGCCAATTTAGTGCGGGTAACAACATCACACCGTGGACATTCACAACAATTCCAAATCCCCTTCGCAAGGACTCTAGTCTACCAGAAGTCATTTTTCCCGGACTCTATAAGACTTTGGAACTCGCTTCCTGGAGATTTTGTGATCCGTACCTCTGCCATCTCCTTTAGGCAGGAAATCCAGCTCCGGTAAAAGGGGTTACCGTTGTTATCATGTAGTCTTTTTATATGGCACTGTACATACATTGCACTGGCCAGCCAAACAAGTACGAGAATACACCAGATGGTGGACTGTACTCATTTAGAAGAAGAAGAAGAAGAAGAACTAACGCTTGTCAGACTCGTAGGTCGACAGCAGACAGCATGCCGTCGAGTAACCAATGGAAAAGCATACTATGTAGTTTTGGTACAGAATTGTCACTTTTGTGGGACGAGGTCAATTCATTGACCGAGTATACAGGATGAGTGGGATAGGTTATATAGCCTTTCTCTCGCAAATGATGACAGAGTCAAGGAACTTTCAGAATTAGGTCTGCAAAAGGGACGGGCTACCTTTAAAATTTGTTCTCTGTACTCTACTAGTGACAAGTCTGTAAATAATTGAAATGTATTTATATAAATGGTTTTCTTATCATTCAAAAAATGCAATTCCTATTGATTTTTTTCCACAGTCGTGCCATCCAGTTATTCTTGTCATTGTGATGATTGCTTTACTGTATACACACCTTCGTTCATCAGTATCAAAAGGTAACTGTCACAAGAGTGGCGACATGTATATAGGGAATGAATTGATTTTAGAATGATTATCACCTTAGAATATTTTCTATTGTTCTTGACGTATTTTAGTGTAGAAAATTTTATGTTATGAGATATGTTTACCCAGCTATCCCGTTTATGACCTTTAAAGACATTCAGTCATAGGCTTTCATGGGAAGTGGATCATAATTTGCTGACACTAGACTTTATAAAAAGCACTGGAAATACCAGTAATATAGCTACATTTCTGGAGAATAGCAAAACAAGCTGTCCCACCATAAACATTTCTTTGGCCTGCTTCGGGCATTCTCGGGCCAGGGAAAGTGAGATAATGACTTTGCCATATGGGGCAAAAGGTGGAATATACCAAGGAGTTTCAAGAGCTGGAGTCACATCTAACGCATTCCCTTTGAAGTAATGTTCAATGCCGCCAGGAAAAAATATGTCAGGCTTGTGCTTAACTCGATCTTCCTTGCAGATACGTAGACAAAAGTTTTCTGCCTGGCTGCAAACTTACAGGCCATTTTCAAAGGGAAATATGCTTTTGTAATGATAATTACTTTTCGCTACCACTCGTCTGATAATATGAGCAGTACACAGTGCTAATATACGTTTACAGGAGGCAAGCGAAAGGAAATGGTGCGAAATTTCCTGAAATATGAATCAAAATTACTCGACTGGGCATGTGTAGGCGCTAATCTGACATATAACATCATAAATAACTGTACTTCAACAAATTCACTTTTTATTTTCGTTTGCAGGAAGTAAACGGAAAAGTGTCAGATTGCGGGTTTTAGGATTGTAAAATTTTACTCTTTTTCACAGATTTAAACACTGCTATCATGCGACATACGCAAATTTCTGGACACAGATAGGCTTTTGTATTCATATTTTATGATCTGTTCAATTTTCTCTCTGTTAATTCAAATAAAAAGTGAAATATTAACGATATTCTATTTGTGACAAACACCAAATACTCGAGCTTTCCCATGATGTTGGCGGCATCGAACCTAGACATCAAAGGCAACAAGCACACCTGTAGATTCTATTGTGCAACATTAGAAAGGGACAACTGCTTGAAATAATTTGTTGCCAGTTGGGACTCCAGCTCTTAAAACTCCTTGAATATACAGAGCATTACATAAGGTCTGTTGGTCATAAAACTCATAGTGATGGAAAACACCTGTTACTGGGTAAGCACCCATGGTGTCAAATTCCCCATGAAAGCCCACGACTGAGCGTCTTTAACATGGAAAATCTCTTTATGGTGTCTCACTAAAAAGGTTAAAATGTATGAAAAGAAAGCGGGGTATATATGTACATGCAGTGTTCTCGCCAGAAAAAATTCCACACATGTCGGCACATGTCAAGGACATGTGCTGCCACTCCTGAGGATGAGGGCGGGTGGGGGGGGGGGGGGGTTTCCCCCCTCCCGCGCGAATCGCGGGATATGGGGGCGTGACCCAAAGCGGAGACTTATAGTGGAGATACTAGGAGCTCTGAAGCCCTATATCAGTAAATACAACTTACAAGATATGGGAGAGTGCAGGAGAGTGGAAATTAAATAAGTCTAGTGCATTCACAAGTATTTTTCTACCCATGTACACTTTTACCCATATGGATGGATACATGTGGTACCTGTTCAGAATTTGTAAGCAGTCTGGTCACTGACTACATCAAGTGACCACATCACATTCTCTCCCCCTCTCACTCTCTCTTCCCCTCTCACTCTCTCTTCCCCTCTCAGTATCTTCCTCTCTCTCTCTCTCTTTCTCTTCTCTGTATGACCATGAGGGAAAATCCTACTCATAAAATTTTACAGCTTCTTTCAGCCTTCAACCTATTACCAACTACACTGTAGCTATGTAATGGGGAGTACACTGGTCTGTCCCTGGAAACTTAACAGGCTTACAGTAGTTGAACTATATTGCCAAAAGTAAAAAAAAAATCTCTGGCATTTTTTATTACTGTTAGGAATGTATACTCAATATCTTTTTTTACCCTTGTCGCCACGCATGTTGGGGCAATTTCACACATGGTTTTACTTTGTCTGAAATCCTGCACACATGGTATTCGAACCATGGGTATTATGTACTGCCGAGAACAATGTGTACATGTATTTATTTCTCCCTGTTTTGTCTTTGACTCCATAATGTTCGTTTGTGTGTTTTTTAATGAGTTTTTATTTCTGTCTATTTTCTTCTGATTTCCAGAAACACTGCTGCTCATTTCGTCGCTTGGAGTACAGATATCTTCTGAGTATGTTACAGGACGGAGAGTAGTCAAATTTATACCTTTCAGAGCTGTCCAGGATATCATTATTCATGAAGCTGTAACAATGGTGAGCAATGTCTAGTTGATAGTTTTCAGTTAACTTGAAGTCCTTATTTGAAATTTTTCTTTTTAGTCTTCAGAAACTTATTCAGTGATGATTCTGTATTTAAACACTCACTTGGTTGAATTTCTCTTTCTACTTCCAGTGTTGTGATTTTAAAACCATGACAAGCGCAGTTGAGATTCATGATGTAATTTTGAATGATTGTCCTTAAACCCGATGAATATGATCGATTTCAGTATAGCACACAATTTATATTTATCTCGAGCCTAGTCCCTAACTGTACAATTTCAAAGAGTCATACCGTCAGGAATGACATTTTTTCCTTGGTTATACATGTACTGCAGTGAATATTGACTGATTAAAACATGTAATGAGATTTCAGAGAACATGAAATTTTCGGTATGTGATGTTTTGTAGGCATAGAGGAAAGGGACTTCCCAATTTTGCTAAAATAAAGTGTGAACAGGAGCAAAGGTGGCACAAGATTTTCACAGGGTGGGGGGGGGGGGAGGGGCATGTACTGATGTTTTTTTTTGCTTGAATATAAACTTTCTGTAGTTTTTAATTTGTAGATTAATATATCTCTTCATCTCTCTAATTTTCCTAGCATAAAGTAGTGTACTATTTAGCTGTTCTATTGAAGCATCAAAACAGTGGAGAGTGGACCAATTCATTAGTGCCTGTCTTCATGGTAAGTAGGAGAAAAAAAACCCCAATGTCCAATACACTGCATAGTTTTATTCAACGATGTTCAGTAGGAGGTTCAAGCCAAGTTGACGGAATGTTGCAAGACTGAAGGCCACGAGACCGTAGAATCGCAAAGTGCAATCATTACATGGCTCTACTAACCGATTCCCATCTCCCTGAGTTAATGTGTAAATATACAAAGGGCTGATATTTAAATTAGAGTTTTATCAAATAATTTTTCACCTGCATGTGCAAACCTACATGTATGACCTGCTAGTTTTTGTTCATCTTTCCTTCCAACCTACTTTAATTTCTGGAAAAAGTAGTTTTGGTTTGAAATGTGATTTTAACTTCAAACCTTATAAATTCCACACTGTGTTGATTGAAATTTTACATTTGTAGAGGTCAACAGCACCACTTTAGATTTCCTTAATGCTTGCCTTTAAAAGTAGTATCTGTGTCACTGTGTATAAAATATTATTCATGCTGCTGATGAGATTTATTAATTTCATTTTCTCAATTTTTCAAATTCCTATTTATTTCATTCACTTACAGCATTCCATGCCAAGACTGGATAAACTGCAAGAAATTCATGCCTCTGTTCACAGAATGTGGGACTTTGAAAAGCATCAGTTAGAGTCATTTGAAGGAAGACGATATGATATTCGAAGAAGATGACACTAAATGGACTATTTATATTGAATTTAAAGTGTAATAGTGCATGAATTGACTGTCCATTAATTTATTGGGTTGGGTACCATCGGTTAAAATGTGTCCTTTTGATTTGTTGATTCATTGTGATACACATATTTTGATTTGTTGATTCATTGTGATTATACATATTGTGGCACTGACTGAAAATGCCAAGTTTTAAAGACCGACACATAACATTTTAAACATTGCTTGAAGTTGATTGTAGTGCTCGAGATTTTTTTGTTATTTTATTGAAGTATATTATATTTCATAAAGGAATATTTTAGTTTCATCTGATAAGAAGATGTTAATTTCCTGATAACCATACACAATTGAACTGGTGTTATACTTGAGGACTTGAGGGACCAATCGACAAGTGCAAGAACAAGAGAAAGAATATCAACACCAGCAACAAAACACTGGAAGATGGTGTGCAAAGTTGAAATAATTAATTTTATTGTCCTAACTTCAACAGTGTTTTATTCAGAGGTGTCTTGCTGTAGGGAGAAAGATGAAGAGAGAGAGAGAGAGAGAGAGAGGGTTGGGGGGGGGAGAAATTGAGCAAGAGAAGAGAAGAGTAAA
The DNA here is from genome assembly GCA_029962745.1 of Echinometra lucunter. Taxonomy (NCBI): domain Eukaryota; kingdom Metazoa; phylum Echinodermata; class Echinoidea; order Camarodonta; family Echinometridae; genus Echinometra; species Echinometra lucunter. The sequence goes on along the minus strand of CM057152.1, from coordinate 108,188 downwards.
TTAATCAGAAAACTTTTATATCGGAAGGCACTGTGAGCTGGTAGAACTTTGGTTAGAAAAATGGGCCTAATCATGAAATCTGTCACCTCTCTTCCTGCGTGTGTGTTCGCATTGTGTATAAAGTCTATGGAGTGGAATGCTGTCACCAGCACTGACGAAATAAGTGGCGGTGAATTGACTGGTGACGAATTTCACGATAATTCTGAAAAACGTTCAACATTTTACTCTTAGGTGAGATGTTGATGTACAACATTATAGCATTCATGCAAGCAGTCGGATAATAACGAATGATACCAAAAATGAACAACAATGACTATCATAGCATATGCATTGTGGAAATGTGTTGTAAAGTGGATTAGGATACACATGTCCTTTCTGTTAACTTGTGCAGTATAGATGAAACAGGTTTTTTGAATAATATGTATGTTACATGTATGTACATCAAGCTTTTCTTGCCTCCGCCCACCAAAGGTGGTTGCCAGAGGCATTATGTTTTCGGGATGTCTGTCTATCCCGTTTTCATTCTTGCGATAACTACACAACCATTTGACGGATCAACTTCAAACTTGGCTCATGTATGCATATGGGAGGGGCAATGATCTGATTAGATTTTGGGTCTCAAGGTCAAAGGTCAAAGGTCATAGAGGTAATTATGTACATAGAAATGGTTTGTTCTTGCAATAACCATTTGATGGATCACCTTCAAACTTGGCTCATGTATGCATATGGGAGGGACAATGATCTGATTAGATTTGGGGGTCTCAAGGTCAAAGATCAAAGGTCATAGAGGTCATTTTATACATGAAAATTGCTTGTTATTGTGATAACTCAAAAACTCTGACGGTCCAACTTCAAACTTACTATGTATGCATATGGGAGGGACAATGGTCTGATTAGATTTGGGAGTCACAAGGTCAAAGATGTCATTGTATACATGAAAATTTAAAAAATCAACGTGAATGTGCCATATATTTCCGATCAATGGTGGAGGCATAAATTTCGACTGCGCACGGTCGAGGATTCATCTAGTTTGTAATATAATTTGGAAAGACGTACCTGTTTCATTTCCTTATAAATATACAGTGCATTTTGTTACTTTAGAAAAAAAAAATCTTATATCAATTATCATTTATTTTCCATCAGTGTAAGATTTTTTTTTTGTTTCTGTAAGAATAAGTTAAGTGTACGTGATTCTGTTTGACTTTGTTTTCTGTCATTATTGTGAAACCTCTTTGTAAACCTGACCTGGGCAGATTCAGATGTCTCCAAGACAAACGTGCATAGCTAATCAATCTGACATAAACCAAAGTGGTCCCATGCTACTCTGTTGTTAAACCAACTAACTGGCTTCCGAATGCTGATAGAATATAGCATCACATACTAGTTCAGCAACAGAGAACATTGTATTAATCACTTCGATCTACAAACAGCAGCTCCTTCCCTTCTCATTCCCAAATCTCATAAACAGGCTGATTTCAAGTCCTTTCAATCTATTCTTGCCTCTTTAGCAAACTCCCTGCACTCATTAGAAATAATACTTCACTTGATTTCTTAAGAAAAAAACAAAACAAAACAAAACAAACACAAAACTACACATCTAAAACCATACATTTTAAATCCTTCAGTTTATTTGTTCGTTGACTAAATATTAAGAGACAGCACAACTTGTGTCCCCTGAAAAAGGTCCCAAAGGGGCTATATTAATCCATCTCTTCTAGTTCCTCTTCTTCTTCCTCCTCTTCGTACTATCATTGTTATTTCTGTCATTGTTATTATCATTATTATTATTAATATTATTATCACAATTTTTTTTAATTGTTATTATTACATGAATTATTAGTGTCGTTCCCATTTCCATAGCACTTGGTTAAATATGGAAGTGAATGCTAGTATATATTACTCACACTGCTCATGAAGAGTGACTGGTATTATTGTATATATCGATGGTATTATATTACCTGTAACATTGCACCATCAAATATTTGTTGCCTTTTTGTATATGATGGAATAAACATTTTTGTTTGTAAATTTGTTTCTTTGTAGTATGTTCTCTGATACTTAATAAATTGCATCAAATTTTGATGTAATTGGGATAGTTATTTCACTTATTACAAATGAGATGTGAAATTTAAAATTAGATGTTGATCCATCCTAATCATTTAACAGATCCCCCATGATCTACCAGTGACAGTCGTTATTTCTGGTATAGTATTGACTTCACCAATTATGTGGAATACTTATATGAGCATATGAAAAATGATATGTAAATAACAGAATAAAACAGATTTTTTGTTCATATTGTTAGAATCAATGTTCTACAGATTTAAACCCATTCGTGACAGGAATTATTCAAATATGTAAATAACAGAATAAAACAGATTTTTGTTCATATTGTTAGGATCAATATCTACAGATTTTAATGGTGCTATATCAATGCTGTTCATCACCCTTGTAAAGAAGTACCATGGGTACCATGGTAATTTGACAAAATTACTATCAAATCATGGTAATTTGATGGCACTTGCATTTTACTTTTGAGATTTTGATGGTGATTTCATCAAAGTACCATGGTACCCATAGTACTTTTTTACGGGGTCCACTCACTTGACCGAAGGCCCCGCGAGACCGAAGGCCCACGAGGCAGACTTTTCAAGTATCGTATTTTCCTTCATCACAAATAATGCGCTGTCGGCATATGAAATAATTATGTCTCCTTTAGCATGTTTAGTCCTCGTTGCCCCTTAATAACTATTAAACTTCCTTCTGGCACAGGAATTGGTCAGAGCGGTGTGATATTATAGATTACAATTTGCTATTTTCGGCCTCGCGGGCCTTCGGTCTCGCGGGCCTTCGGTGAAGTGGCTTGTCACCCTTTTTTACAAGGGCATGCTCGTCATTAATGATACAGGCTCTATATATGGAGGTTCCTTGACATTTGCTCTGGCGACAATTGCTCCCATGGAAAATATGCACAAAGATTAACCCCAAACCTAATACCAATCTTCATATTATCCTCACATTTAATATTCTGAACCAAAGCCCCTATCGCAACCCTAACCCTATGGAGAAATTAAGAAGTACAGGAGCAATTGTCGCAGGAACAAATGTTGTTTCACATGCAATAAGGCAACGTCTAATTTGCTATAATTTCATTATTTTGTGTCGGGATCCATTGCCTTTCATAATACGATGTTTGACGGAAGTCCATTGATGCATATCAGCAACAAAACGTGCCATACACATGCCATATGAAAGGCCATTCCCGACACAATTCTGCTCTCCACTGTCGCAAAAAAAAAAAAAAAAAAAAAAAATCGGAAATTACTGTATTTTAAGAAAGGGAAAGTACATGTATTACCACATGCATACGGACGACATGTATTGTAATTGGCAAATGTGTAGACGTCGCTGATCCGAAATAGAACGCACCCTCAGTGAAACTAACCACCCCCCCCCCCCCTTCTTTGGGGGATTTTTATCGCGATATAATTATACGCGATAAACAAACCAAAAAAGTTTGATGAACTCGCTCCGCTCCGGCCTGGTGATTGTGACGTCACTGAACTTTTTTTAGCACGGAAATCGTTTCCTCGACGTTTCGTTTGATAATAGTCTTGGAGTATGTGAATGCGTTGTTTCAAAATGATTTTGAAGGAGATTTCTCGGCCCCTGGTTTGGATAAGTGATCTATTTTTGAGGCCTATTTGTGACTGAAGGTTATTTGCATTGGTAATGATGCACAAAGTGTTTCAAAATACGTTCTAGTCTGGTTGGTTCTTGATTTGACCCGACAGATTTGATTATTTGAAATTTATTATGCATGAAAGTAGACTAAACGCACGATCACGTGACGAACAACGTTTGGTAAACGATTTGTCTCCATTGTGACATCATCACCCCACGTACGTACTTAACGTATTTGGTAATGCATACCTAGTACCTACACTGTGCATGTGTACTAGCAGATTCTATTTTATTTCGGAAGCATCTGTGCGGTCAACACTGGTAATATTATCCAGGTAGTTTTTGTGAAATATACCAGTTTACTGTATTAAATTTCATCATTTGTCGGTCCTGTGAATAGTTTAACAATGTATTTTCCTAATTCTACTTTCCAGATGGTTGAGAGTGCATTATCTCCGCCCTACGACGGGAGCGAATTTGAGGAGTTGTTTCCTGAATTGACTGGCGTGGAACCAGACGAAATGGTGGACATCGAATCGTTGGCCGATCGTGCTTTGGAGTGTCATGATGTCGAAAACGCCCCTAATCAATCAGTCATGTTGAGTGACAGTGTTTCTGTTCATTCTCTAGAAACTAACTCAGACAATGGCTCTGTCTACGAATGTGATGCATCAGAGCCAGAGGAGGAAGTACAGGAAGATGCTGATCAATTGCTGAGATATCTCATCGGGCAAACCAGTCAGAAGTCGAAGGCGAAGCGTCAGAGGCAAAGGCAACAGTCTTCCATTTCCAATGACTCTGGAAGATTTTCAGACAGTTCAAATGATCAAGCTTCAAGCATCAATAGTGTCAGTCATGCTCAACCTCAGTCTCCATTGATGGCGAAGGTGACCACGCGAAAATACACCAAGAGGAATGAGCTCCAGATTTCAAAGCCTTCCGCAAACTTCACAGTCATTAACGAGAATGGGATTTGCAGAAGTGTTCGAGGGCCAAACAGGAATGCAGTGATGGCAAAGTTAAACCGTGAGAGGAAGAAGCAAATTATGGCTGATCTTGAGGAAAAGGTGGGACTCCTAGATACTGAAAATGATGCCCTGAAAAGGCAGAATGTTCGCTTGCGCAAGAAAGTGAATGTTCTCGTCCGAGAGCTAGAGTATGTGAAAGGTGTTCTCGCAAATCAGAGCACACTGTCCAGTCTTCTGAAAAATATCAAAGCCACAGAACTCAAGTTTCACTCGTCACTACCTTTACAGCCAAGTGGATCCAGTATCAGTGACATTCCGTGCATGAGCCAGAAAAGAAAAAGGCAGAGTGATCATGATTATTGTTTGGAGCAAAATGAAGAGCTTCGTGCAGGAAAAGTGGCCAAGTCTGAAAGTGTAGGCAGTGTTGAAGGGGATATGACTGAGGAAAATGTGCTTAGCCAAGGTGCTGAAGCAGCAGGGGTTTGTCTTCATGTATCAGGCAGTAATGTCTCTCTAGAGTTTTGCTCAAAGTGTAGCGTAAAAGCAAAATCAGCCGGAAGCAGATGTTGAGCAGACACCCAAACCTAGCAACAGGACAGTAGAGAAAATGCTTCGCCTTTGCAATTGCATGATGGACTGGGAGGAACGCCATTGGAGAGCCAGGATTGTGTCATCCAGCAAAGGAACAGAGTAGTATTTGATTGAAAAAACTTGGAAATGGTCGGTTATTTCTTACAATACTTTTACGAATTATTTTTTGTTTGGAATGACTCCAGATGTCTATCTCCTGCTTGATTTCTGCACCATGCTTAAAATAGTATTTGACTTTGAAAGACAGAACTTGAAAACTGTATTTGAAAAATCTTTGTATTTACTGATTCATAAATTGTGTTTATGGAGGTATTGTTAGAACATAATTTACACAATTAACTGGTGTTTGTAAAGAGAAGTCAAGTGCAACTTGATTTGTTTGTTGCATTTTATTTCTCTGCATGTAGTGAAATCTTGTATCAATATTGTTAAGAACACTCATTAATTTGCTTTCAGATTTTTTTCTGCTTCAATCCTCTGCAGGTCCTTTGCTGGGGGAACCCCACAATTACCAGAATACTGTAATATCGATCAGCCTATGGGAGAACAGTGCTTCTGCCAAAATGGATCTCCTGTGGTTTGCTATTTCAAGACTGCCGTACAGCATAAGTTCTCTTGCGATGAACAAAATGGTCGGTTAAGTCTTGATTTTTCTAGTGTGTGTTATGCCACAGGTATGACACAGAACTATTCTGTTGAATCGTATCCCTCTATTTAACCCATTCGTGACAGAGCTTCCACATTATGTGGTTTGGTTTAATAACTTCTAATGCAGAGCCCTAAAAATCATACCAAATAAATAAGCAGAAAGAGCGAAAAATTCTACACTAACTGCCCATTTTTGTTGCATCAATATTTGTTGTTTGATTGCTGATTTTTTTTTAAAGGAAAATAAGCATTAAAATCCTTAAATTGGCAATGCGATGAAAATGTTAAAATTACTGATTTTCCCTGCAAATCGGCAACTTTATGACTTCTCATCATACATTCTGTCAATTTCTATTTATTTCAGATACATGATGTTTTATAAGAAAAATGTAGCAATAAGAGAAAAATGTTGGTGTTGCCAAATTGAAGAATAAAAGCTGATCAAATTAGGCTTTAAATAATTCCTGTCACGAATGGTTTAAGAAGGTATTATGTGTTCAGCATCTCACTTACACGGTTACACTGTGTTCAAGTTGCAATGTACGTTGCTCTACACAGAGCAAATGATACTAGTCAGCATCTTAATGTAACAGGCGACCACTCGTTGCTTGTGCATACAATTAGTGATTTGACTTGGATCCCCGTGATACCTAATGTCTTATCACTCTAAAATTGAACAAACGTTCATTGTTTTGTTGCTCATGTGGCCACCGGTCGCATAGTACTCTTAAACCTAGAGATTTGACTTGGTTCCGCTGCTTCCGCATGTGAATCATAAAAGTCTTAACATTGATATAATGAATCTCTAGGTTTCTTTAAATGCAATGTCTGGTATTCATCTCAAAGCAAGTGAAAATTATGTGGCATGTGCTATGTTTCTGGTTGAGTCTATTGCTGGGGTAAGGTTGAAAAGAGTACATGTATTTGAGAATCTTCATTGCATGTTTCACTTTGCAAAGAAGAATACAAAACATGTATAGTGAATAACAATGAAATGAAAAAAAAACAACAAAAAACAGGATAATGTTTCGGTGCATTTGCCTGATTTAGATTTTCATTTGTTTTGAGATATATCCCCTCCCCCTATTGAATTTTAAGGTACTCTCAGAAAAACTTGACTGTTTTATCCATTCTAGATGCAGTAATACTGGATCATCTGCTCCTGCACTATACAGACTCTCTGGTAAGGTTATCAACTGCCATTATCCCCAGCTGTATGTGTTCTGTAATACATGTATACATTTTCCCAAGACATCTCTTAGTTGATATCTTTTTTTAATTCATTCTAGGCAGAAAAGTAACCTTGAAAAATTATTGATGATAGAAATGAAGAGGTGTAGTTATGAAGGGTGATATGAAGTAATATCGTAAATTCACAACAGTTTGTAGTTTGGCATAATTGAAACTTTGCACTGTTTATTTTTCTTTCCTTCTATGAAGAATTCATTAAAACTTTCCTTATACATTTATTTAGGGCTCGATGTATTTTTTGATAGTTACATTTTTTTTTATTTCTAAGACACTATAATGAGCCTATATTAAAAAGAAATGTAGTGTAGGATGGAATGGATTGTCAAATTTTTGTTCTGAATGGTAAATGTGACAAAGATCTACTTCATTTGATTTATGTGGGTTAATACAGTGTATGTATGATGCAATTGATGCTTGTAGATATCAACACTTATTTGATTGATTGCCATCTGATATTTTTTTTACAAAAAAGTGAAAGTAAAATAGTATGCATGTATATAAAAAAACTTGCAAAAATGTCTTATGATGAAAATATGAATTAGATATTGTAATTGATCTTTACTGGAAGAAAATGATAAAAGGAAACGGTTATTTTTCCCTTGGCAGAAGTAAAGATGGCATGTGTTGATTTCTTAAAAAGCTTTAATTGTAAATACTTCTATTAAGAGTTCAATTGTTCTGATGCAATTTTCCTTTTACATTTTCCCTCCTCGCGCTGTTGCTGGGAACCTGTGTTTACTTGACAACACACAAAAGAATTTGGTAAATAAAAAAAAAGAGTCTTAAAAAGTTGCGAGTGCTTGCACCTCCTTGCACCCTCCTGAGGTCAAGTGCCTGTGTTAGAAAAGCGTAAGTATAGAGGTGAGTAAAAACAAAAAGTTGAAAAACGAATGCATGTTGCGATTGTCTTGTGTTCGCCTCTATTTTTAGTTACTGTTTAATTGAAAAAAAAGGAGAAAAATATTGGAATGAGCAATATTAGTCTGATAACATTTTGAGATTTTGAATATGTTCATAGTTACACACAGTTTCAGGATCACTTATTTTTCAGACAATGCACGCTGGATGTAGCTGTATATCATTATCCATGTAATGTAGTATAGTTCAGGGTTAAGTTAATAATGTGTCCATGAAAATGGTATTTTTAACATAGAGCATTGCCTCTTTAGGTAATACACAGTATTTGTTTAGGTCTTTGCTTCATTCAGAATGCCTGTTTTGTACCTTAATATACTTCAGCATCTTTTCTGCTGGATGTAAAGTGCTTAAAACTGAACTGAAATCTTCCTTGATTTGGGGTTTCCTATCTAGTTGGGTGAATCATTGTACTTTTGTCACTGATGATGTGGGAGTGAATGGAGCAATAAAATGGTGGTTGCTAAAGAGGAGGGGGTGGGGATCGGTTTAATAGCCATTCTTTCTCTAAACTTTTGGCATTCATGAGCTCACCTGTACCAATATTGTGGATTACCTTTAACAGCATAGGACTATGCTGTCCTACTTCGGCAAAAGGAAGCAAGTGACAAAGTAAAGTTTTCTGTAAAAGAGTAAAATGTCTCTGTCATTTGTACAGACATCAATGGAATATTGTCATGTCTTAACATCTCTCAGCAGGATGAGTGTTTATGCATGAAATTTGGCATGAAAGAAGAGTGCATTATATGAAATAAAACATTAATAACTCAGATATGGTTAGTATGTCACTTACCTCCTTTTGCTAAAGTAGGGCATTATGATTTTGTAATATTTTCCCCCATAATTGTAGGTATGAAAGTGTCATATGTGATGATAGACATGTATGTAAATAAAGTGATTATATTTGTATTATACTTGTAAATCATATTTTTGCAGTGAGTTTTTTATTGCTCTCACAACAGTGAATCTTATTCATCTTTCACAGCATTAAGACACTCCTGGTAACATCCTAGTTCATGGCAAAACCTGTTCCAGAATCCAAGTGTGCCTGTAAAAGCTGAAGGGAGAGTATTATGGGGAAAAATGGCCTAAAGTGCACGTTGATTTAAAAAAACCAATACATGTATAGTACACTGTACAAACAACAAAGAAGAGGAATAGCAAAATAACCTTAAAGGGGGTACCCAATGCTGAAACAATGTTAGTTCATTTAAAAGAGCATGATTTTATTAGCAGAAAATTATCTGCCTAAATGTTTTTTAAGTCATGTTGCCAAGGAAACCCCCAAATGTGGTAAGATTTTAGGATATTTTTGACCCCGCAGCTGTGACCTAGTTTCAACTGGGTACCCACTTTGACGTCAAAATGACGTCAAAGTGGGTACCATGTCACACAATTCTAGCAAAATGCGCGCAAGGTATAATACATATTGTACAGTCTAGCGTGCAACACAACTGCAATGCGTGAAGCTGGGTACCCACTTTGACGTCATACCTCATACTCAAATTTTTTTGGTCAACTCTTGACTTTTTATGAGAAAATTAGCCAAAATGCATTGATTTCGATTGAAAATCATCAAATTTTTAATGTTATTCTTCTTAGAATTCCATTCTTGATCATATACATGTATCAAAATATTTTTTACCATTGTGAAATCACTTTAAGAGACTTTGGTCAATTTTGAAATTTGTTGCAATTTCAACATAGAAGGAAAACATGAGTACACTGTACATGTATGTGTTTGAAAAAGACAGAGAGAGAAAAAAAAATTGCACGCTTAAAGCGCGGCACATACTGCACGATCCATCTGCGATCCGATTTTGGAAAAAATTGTTAATAGCATTTGATATGAACATTTAAACGTAAAATATTCATGATCAAAGTTCCCAGTACAGTGGAAACTCAGTATAATGAGGTCCTTGGGACCACCAAAATTACCTTGTTATAGCACGAATTTTGTTATATCAGGGTTAAAAAAACAATAGAATACAAAGAGCTGGGACTGAAATATTACCTTGTTATATCAGGAATATTATTATATCAGATCTCTTTATATACCGAGTTTCCACTGTAGCAGCATAAATAATTAAGTCAAAATTCTGGGCTACTGCGAGCATCCCTGCAGGAATGAAAGTGAATGCAATTTCGAATCGTGACGTCATTATCGTCAAAGCCATCTTGCGATCGGCTACGATTTGAAGTTGATTTGGCCTTTACTCCGACCACAGGACTTGCAGTTGTCCAATTTTTTCATTTTAGTATTCTTATCATTCTGAACTTCAAATAAGATAATTTTACTTGTTTAAACTGTCATATGTAATGCAAAATGCCATCTGTTCGAAATTTGGGTTTCAGTTGGATTGCATAGTGTGGTGGGCTTAATACCTCTTGCTCAAAATTTTACTTAATAGCGGTATCAAAATTGGCCATCGTCCTAGAAATAATCCTGTGTGAGTGTGATGTCATTGGAAGGCTGTACATGTATGTAGGCTACCGAAAATCTTTTATTTTGGTGCTGGAGAATATTGCAAATTGTCAGACGTGTACATGTTTGAGAGAATTTTGGAAGCTGTTTCAAAATTTATGATATATGAACTAGACCTTAGGTGGAACTATTGAAGTGCTGTGTCACATGTTCATTTTTTAGTGGCTATCCATACCGGTACATTTATTGATTATGGGCCTCCCCATCTGTTCTGTTGTTGAGATGTGAGAGGTGTAGAGTTACCCATTAAAATGAGCTACAAGGATTTCCAGCTGGTTAGATTTTGATGGAGCCAAATTGATTATGCATGATGCCTGTACCACCATCTTGCCAGAAGTGTTCAGAAATACTTTGACAATTGTTATTAGTGTACAGAGGAACCTTATGACCAATTCATTAGGAGCAATGAAAATACAGTGGAAACTTGGTATAACAAGATCCTTGGAACCATCAAAATTACCTTGTTATAGCAGGAATCAGGGTGGAAAAACAATAGAATATAAATAGCAGGGACTGGAATATTACTTTGCTATATCAGGAATATTGTTTTATCAGATCTCTTTATACAAATTGAGTTTCCACCTTCTTCTGGCAGGGCTTACAAAAACTGGAAAAAAAATGTGGAAGAGGTCAATTATACATATGATTTTCAGGTTTATAATCTTGATAGTGGACTGGCTGGAAATCACGAAATACATGTGAACAGCAATTTGAGTGGGGATATGGGCATATGTCGAAAGAGAAAATTAAGGTCTTCAAAATTTATCCAGTTGGGGTGTATGTGATGTTCATGTACATGTACTGTATTGGAATTACATGTACAAGTATTGTGTGCTCACTGCTTGTCGTGTTTTGATGTGTTAATAGTATGTGATAGATGAAAAAAAGAAAAGTACATGTACTGTGAAAACTTATGGAGGATCTCTGATCTAAGCCTTTTAGCAAGGGCATCCTGTAATTGGTTCCGGAATTGGTTCAAGAGAGGAGGTCATCCAACAGTTCATGTTCAATTCCTGTTGGGGGTGTATTTGCATATACATGTACATGTAGTGTGCTCTATGCTTGTTGCATAGTGATGTGTTGGTAGAGTGCAATAAAAGAAGAAAAAAAAAACTAAACAAAAATCTTGAAAATGTATGGTGGAAACTTGTTACATACAAGTACATGTACAGTATCCAATTTTTTTTTCAAACTTTATAGCCTTCCATAGGCTATTTTATTGAGTCAAACAAAACAACATTTTACATCTCCAAGCTGATCTTTAACACAATATTTTAACATCTCTTCATTTATACAAACAAAGGCTGAAGTGACATCCATTTAGTAATAAAATTGATTTGTTCGAATTTGTTCTTTATTTTTTTATCCTGATCATAATTTTTCTGGTCCCACTGTCCTTGTGAAAATGGTTTCCACTGTACATGTACAGTGAGTTAATCATTTCATGATGGCGTGAATCGACAGAGGACACAATTAATTTTTACAATTACATGTACATGTATTGAACCAATTTTCAGTGGATGATGGTACATGCTCATTTGTTATACAGTATATCTCTCTTGTCTTCTGTTGTTGCCTTTTCTCCTCTTTTATCACATCTATGCACATGCATGTAAATGTACTTTGTCTTCATGAGGCTTTCCTATTTCTCTTTGTATCTCTGTTTTCCCTGAAGTTAATGGATTCCAGCCTTTTCTCTCTACCTCCCCTCCTATTAGTTGAGTGAAATTCAAAACTGGAAAACAGACTTCTTCTGTAAACCCCCCCCCCCCCCAAAAAAAAAAGAAAAAGGAAATGAGTTTCAAATGAAATAAAGTGCTACTACGTGTACAGCAATAATCTTTTAAGAATGACTGATCAAGTGAAGGACTACTCTTAATTTGTTCTTAAGGTGACAGGTGCCCTAAACAAGGGGGGTTTAATTTTTTTTTCTTTTGTCTTGGCTATTTTCATGTGTATACTTGATCACATACCTTGTTTTTCTCAATATTCCACCACTGTTTTGAGATAAAGGGAGCATTCAAAAACATATTTCACTTAAAATTTGGAATTGGAAGTACATGTACAATTTTACTATCTCTGTACATGTATTGGGTTTTAGTGTAATTTAACCAGTTAACAAAACGAAAATTCAAATCCTATTTTTTTTGGGTCAAGAAATTACAAAAAGTTTAGGTTTTTAACCCATTCGTGACAGAGGTCCACATTTTGTGGTTTGGCCTAATATCTTTTGATGCAAAGCCCTAAAAATCATAACAAATACATGAGCAGAAAGAGCAAAAAATTCTACACAAACTGTGCCCATTTTGGTTGTGTCAATATTCGTTGTTTGATGCTGAAGATTTTTTAAAGGAAAATAAGCATTAAAATCCTTAAATTGGCAATGTGATAGAAAGTTTGAAATCACCGTTATCCTCTGCAAATTGGCAACTTTTTGACTTCTCTTCATAATTTCTGTCAATTTATATTCGTTTCAGATACATGATGTTTTATAAGAAAAATGTAGCAATAAAATAAAAATTGAAGAATAAAAGCTGATCAAATTAGACTTTAGATAATTCCTGTCATGAATGGGTTAATATGGAAAATGCATTAACTTGACTTTTAATCACTGGATTTGCATGAAATTTTGTAGAATTGTGTATCTCTAGAAGAGTACATGTACAACAAATTACAGTTTTTTTTTTTATAATTTGTTTGCCCTGGGTGAAGCTGTATATGAAAGGTTTTTTAATTTCTCAATATATTGTTAAATCAATACTGTTTAATTTCTATTCTGAAAATTGGTGACAGCCATCATGAATTCATCATAAAGAAGTCAGAGAATAAGCATCAAACCTAAATTACACTCCATTTTGTGAAGCTATGACCTTGCAAAGTTCATGCCTTGAAAATGATTGATTTTCAGGGTATTGAATTTGCCATCATGACCATATTTTGCATGGGCTTGAAGTAAAATTTGCCAAAGTATCAATATTTGTGTTCATCAACTCACAAAATTTCCAAACATGAATAGCTTGTTGGGGTGGGGGTAGGGTACAGGTACCTACTATGAATTCTGTGTTTGATAATATATCGGTAGTCGTTTCGGCCAGGTATATAGCTAGGCACCTGTCCTGTGTGCACGTACATATATTATATTTCAGATCCATATTCATTACAAACAGGGGGTGGGGTCACCTAGTCTGGGTTCTGTTTACATTGGAATATCCATTGTGTCCTTTTCAAGAACCAAACCCTTTGTTTTTGTCTATGTTGGAATAGTTTTGAATTTTTGTTTCCTCCAATTTATCTTTAATTCTATTATTTAGACACCTTGTTTGTTTTTCTTGATTATCCCTCTTCCTATTTTATCTTTCACAAAATTCTTGACTCAATAATTATGTTTTCCATGGTGTATCTCTGCAGCTACATAAGTCTTTCCTCTCTCTCTCTCTCTCTCTCTCTCTCTCTCTTCCTCTTCCTCTCATAAAATTTCGATTTTTCCTTGTTCTCCCACTCTTCATGACTCGTGCATATACAGCTAGAACTGCTTACTGCCACGATGAATAAATTCTAGTAACCGTAGATGGCGCTAGAGCACTAAGCACCCAGATGGAGTCCATACCTCAAGGGCTCTGACATCGATGCTCTGAAGCAATGAAGTAGAGTGGATTGACTCGTCCATTAACCAAAAGATAAACATGTATATGTACAGAAATATTTTCAGTCGTCTTGAAATTGTTTATGGACAGATTTAAAAAAAAGGATTAAAGAATGTAAGTTCACAAAAGTTTCGCAAATGAAATTTATTACTTTATACACCATAACAAATACATGTATTAGCAAAACATGAAAACAGATCCAAATACTAGTAGAAAATGAATAACGGGCGAGTTCATGAGACAAAAAAGGAATGCTATCCAAGCGCTATGGTTTACCCCGATTTTTCATCACTTTGATTAATTTTGCAAAATAGGAAGGAAACGATAATGTACATGTGCCCTATTCAGGGTCAGTTTGCAGTATAAGTTTTATGTATGGTGTAGCCTAATGCCTACAATTTGGGGAAAAAGCACATAGAATTCCTTCATTTCTACAAAATGTGATAATTCAATATAAACGAAATTGGAGGTAGAATTAATAGTCAATAAAGGCAACCGATTATTGAAACTTAAGTCACTTATATTTGGGTTATTATTCACACTAAAAACCACAATCAGGGGCCACTGAAGCCAAAGGGGGGGGGGAGGGCTAGCTGCAGTCCGTACCCACAATTTCAGCTTTAAAAATTGACCCCCCCCAAAAAAAAAAAAAAAGTGAAAAAACTTCACATTTAAATTGCTCATATAGGCACCCATTAACACCCAAGAGCTCTGCCCCTGGACCCGACTGTGTGGGTGTCCGCCCCCCCCCCCCGGCCCCGCACTTTAAAAAAAGATAAAATAAAGTCCGCAGCCCCTGAAAATTGCTGTACTAAAGGATAGGCCAATATGGGATCACTGCTTATGCAAGACATGGAACAAGTTTGTTAGCTGACTGTACATGATAACGGTCATGCATATCATGCAAAGTGCGGAGGGGTGATTCATGTACTGTTGATCAGGGCCGTACGCAGAAATTTTTTCCTGGGGGGGCAAGACGCATACAAATTTTCAAAGAAGCTCGAAAGCGAGGGAGCAAAGTGACCGGGCCGGTCATGAGGGCGCTTTTGCATTTTTAAAAGTGAAATCGAAGTATTTGGTGCACACTTTTCGTGGATTTTGTGAAAACTTTCAGTAAAATAATGTAAGTTTCCAAAATTTCTGGGGGGGGGGGGCAATGCCCCCCCCCCCCGCCACGTACGGCCATGCTGTTGATGCTACCTCATACCGTACAGTGGAAAAAAGAAAACTGCTTAAATTACTTTTTAAGAGGTCAGATTAAATAATGGCGCTTCCTGAATCATTGCAACAGTTTTTAAAGATAATTATCATCAAAATTTGATATAAAGTACAGCTGATTTCTTACGTAAGTATACTCTATACCAGGCAGTACAATTACTTGTATGTTACATTATTATGACTGGTTATTTGCAGTTATGAACCGTACAAATCCTATTTACTCTGACCTAAAATTACCCTGCTCAAACCACGGATTTATGCTAAATTGACATGGGTAGCAATATTACGCTCAGATATGTCAGTAGATGTATACTCCAGTGAGAACCACACTGAACTTTTGATATTGCCCCCGCCCGCCCTGCTAGTGCCCCTGGTAGCGTTTCCATCTCTCTGACCTTTGTTACGTAACATTGCCATTCAAAATGTCCTCTGCCAAAGAATGCCTGCACTTAAATCAATAACCACAAAGCAACATAGCTGAAGTTCAGACTTTTTTGAACAACAGATCATAGTCGTGCACAAAAGTCCACGCAAAGTTCATGCAGAAAGGGTTCATCTTTCTAAGTGCAAGGAGCTTTGCCTCTTTAACAATAATCGGGATTTTTTTTTTTTTTTTTTTTTTTTTTACTTCCAATGACATGCTCAATTGGGCGAATACCGGGGGGGGGGGGGGGTGTCGTCGTCCGGATCAAACTGTAACACTCCCAAACTTTTGTTAAACTTTGGCCTCCACTCCAAATCCCGTTTTTTATGATCCATAATTTATTCATTTATTCACTTACATTTGCATATGCATTTACTAATTCATTATTTTATTGATTAAATGAATGAATGAGAAGTGAACAATTTCTTCATTTACATCTTTGACACACTTGGTGTATGAGGGGAGACGAGGGATTTCCCTGCTTCTCTGTCTATTGCTTAAAATTGATTTTTTTAAAATTAATGGGGAGGGGGATTTGGACCCCCACTAGGACAAAATCCTGCATCCGTCCCTAACATTTATCCTTGTAAAACGGTATGAAAAGCACTTTTTAAAACGCCTTATGCAGTACGTATACAAATTTTACTATTGAGTTGTATCTAGGCATACCGCCGCCCCTGGGTCTCGATAAATGACAAGCAGTGAATCACGAGTTTGTCAAGTCATGCATGTGTTGCTACGGTTCCGGAGTGACAGATTAACTCCTGTATAATCACCTGTAATTAGAAAAGGAAAGAGTGGATAAAAGAAGAAACAAATCTATGATAATTTAATTATGTGTGAGCCAAGTTCTTTTCATGGGGTTACAAGTTGCAAGTGCTCTTTTAATTGCGAAGAAGAGCCAAGAATCCACAAAATTGCTTCTTGTGCGGCGCCTATGAACACAGAGGGTGATTTATTCATACTTTAAAAAATGAATAATAATGTACAGTTCCTGTATAGCGCATATCGCATTCTGACAATGCATATCCAAATGTGAGACAATTACTTTAATACAGTTAAACCGGTGATAGCTTTAAAAAAGTCATGCAGTATTCAGTTTAAATGTATTTGATTTCACTTCATAAAGAGCTTTAGTGTTCAGCGTGGTAATGAGAAACGCTTCATTGTTTTTCCGAGTTATTTTCCCATTTTCCTTGATACGATTACCATGTATATTTTCTCCCTTAAAAAAACAAAGAGTCATGTTCTTTCTGTTTGATTTAATGCTTCCGTATGAATATTTATACTTACATTGTGATACAGTCTTAATTGTACGGTCATCTCTTTCTATGTACACAGCGGCCCCTCGTCAACAGCACCCACATTTCTTTTTCTGAAACAAACAAACAAACAAACCGCCCACAACATAAAACAATATACAGTCAAACCACAATCACTTCCACTGTATAAATCATTACAATTACAAAGGAATATAATAAATGACAGAGACGGGATCACATGAAGGAAGACTTGTTAGAATACCCCCAGACAAAGAAAAAGCCATGCAAAGTTATTTTTTGAGAGAACTCGTGATAATAACTCCAAAAGATTTTCCGGGAACTGTACCTTTCTGGTAATCAGTGGCGTAACAGCCGGAAGGGGGGGAGCAGGGGGGCAGAGTGCACAAATCACCGGGAAAAATGAAAGGGAGGGAAAGGAAGAAAAAGGAAGGGAGAAAGGGAAAGGAAGAAGAAGAAAGGAAAAGAAAGAAGAAGAAAGCAAAAGAAAGAAGGAGAAATGGAAAGGAAGGAGGAGAAAGGGAAAGAGAAAAGGAGAAAGGGGAGAAAGAAGAAGAAGAAGAGAGAGAGAGAGAGAGAAAAGAGGGAAAGTGGAAAAAATAAGAAAGCAAAGGGAAGCAAAAGAAATGAGGGAAAATTTAGTGCCGAAACCCCGGAGTTTCCGGGGGCTCCACTTCCTGGACCCCGCAGTGGCTTTCCCCGTATAGACACCCATCAGGGGCCATAAGCCAGAACCCTGGGCCCCACCCGCTAATTAAGGGCTTCGCAACAAGCAACTCGCGGTGCCGGCTCCCGCATATTCTATTTCTAGACTTAGTTACCGGGAAATTTTCGACTCTCCCCCCCCCCTCCCATAACAGGCAGAGAATGTAAGAGACCGGGAACAGACAACGAACAATGCAAAGAAAAGTCAGAGCTTCCGCGCTTCGCGCGGGAGGGGAAAATCACCATCCCTGCACCCTTCCCCTAGCATGTCTAGGGAGCGCGCTTTGCACTATCGTCCTCCTAAAATGAAAATCTAAGCTGCACCACTGATTCTAGACTTAATTACCGGGAAATTTTTGGCTATGCGTATGCCCCCTCCCCCCCCCCCCCTGATAAAAGGCAGAGAGCGTAAGAAGAGCGGGAACTGACAGCGAAAAAACGTCGGAGCTTCCGCGCTTTTCTCGGGAGGGGGGGGGGATTTTCCCCTCCCTGCACCCCCCCCCCCCCCCCAGGGAGCACTACCGTCCTCCTGAAATGAAATCCTAGTTACGTCGCAGAAGATAGACTTAATTACCGACAACTAACAATTCAAGAAAACGGAGGAGCTCCCGCGCTTCGCGCGGGAGGGGGGGGGGGGGGGGGAACTCCCTCCTCCCTGCACCCTCCCCTCTAGGGAGCACTACATTGACGTAAATTCCGGGGGTAGGATGGGGGATCTATCACCCCCACATGGGGGAGAAGGGGGATGGTGTATACAAATTCCCCCCCCCCCCCCATGCAGACACACTTTTTAAGGAAGAAAATATATTTCAATTAATCAGTTAGTAAAAATTCTGAATATCTATCATACACAACCATCATATTTTAGAATTTCTATTTGAAAATGCTATTGAGAACAAAAAAGTGGTTATTTTGGACTCGCTCGCTTCACTCGCTCATCGAAATCTAAGGATTTCCATCCGAAAATGTAATCAAAATCGAGAAAAGTTGTTATTTTTGGCTCGCTCGCTTCGCTCTTTTGTCATATTTTAGAATTTTTTATTCGAAAATGCGATTCAAAACCGGAAAAGAGGTTATTTTCTGCTCGCTCGCTTCGCTCGCTCGCAAAATAGATATCAAAATGTGTATGACAGGGAAAAAAAATTGTTAAAAAAGTTTTTCATCCCCCACTCCTCATATTGGATTTACGCCGGTGGAGCACTACCGTCCTCCTAAAATGCAGTCCTAGCTACGCCACAGATTCTAGACATAGACTAGTTACCGGGAAATTTTGGGCTCTGCCCCCCTGATAACAGATACCTTTTACGCCCCTGCTTGTTATTAATGCTAATAAATGCGTTCGTATGCATGTTTAGGCGTTGTCTGTCACTTTGGTCATGTCTATCAATTATCTTACAATATGGAGCAGGAAAAGTCGCACCAGCGGATTTCCCTCCTGTCGAAACTTCACATGATAATAAAGTTTGGATCAGTTTTTGTCATTTCCTTCGACAATATCAATTCAATGATTTTCCAAAAACTTAGGAGGTTATAGTAACATGGGGATTTTTTTTAAAAATAAAAAATATGAGCGCGGCGATCCAACATTTTCTGCGGCAATGTTTAGGCGAGAGCTTGGCATGCTTAGTAGGGGTTGTGATAATTGATTTAGGGCAATGCACATCCAGGGCCCCGTCTTACAAAGAGTTGCGATTGATTCAAATCGATCGCAACTTTGAGACTGATCTCAACCCCTATCTCTTAAGTACACAGTTGAGATTAATCTCAAAGTTGCGATCGATTTAAATCAATCGCAACTCTTTGCAAGACGGGCCTAGATCTTGATCTCAGGATCTCGAGTGGGTCAAACACCTAACCTTACAATGATCCATGCTATTCAGCAAAGGAGACTCTACCAAATACAGCGACAACTGCATGCTTTTAGAAACTGAAGGCATAAAATTTGTAGCCGGGGCATTTTCATATAAATCTGTCAAAAGACGCAATTTCCCTCCTTGCCCCAATACGTTATAAGCTAGCGGTTAGAGGTATACCCTCCCTTCCCATAAGTATTGCAACATAGCTAAATTGCGTATAGGCCTAAGCATTTGTGAGTTATAAGCCTTTCTGTATTTTGTGATTTTTCGTTTTTATAATTACTGAATATTGGAGACCATTTGCGTATACATGTATCTTAAAAGGGAGAACTTGTCCTTTTTCTGTCCTGAGAGCAGTAGCTTTTCTAACCCGGTCATGTCTCAAACAATGGAGAGGACAATAGGCCAAAGAAAAAAAAATGCCCATATAAGGAGGTGAGAGTTGTCAGTGAACGAAATTATGATAGTTACCCCCCCCCCCTTCATCTTTCCTCCCAACCTGTTTACAAGGTTTGTATACACTTTTCACAAGGAAATAATGCCCATAGTCTATCCCGAAAAGATTGGAAGAAAATGGCCACACCCAGAGAAGACAGTTTTCGGTGGGCCGTTGCCAAGCCGTTGCCAAGGAGGATGCGCGCCACATTTTATTATCCAGCAAAATATAAATGTATGAATAATTTGTTGATGGCTGTGTGGTGAATATATCGAAATTTACTTCCATTAGCGAATTCTTTACGAACTCATCATATTTTGCTGGATGTAATGATTGTGGCTGCATCCTCCTTGGCAACGGTTCCGGAAATCTGTCTTCTTTGGATGTGGTTATTTTCCTCCGCTCTTTTCTAGATACATTATGGGCATCATTTCCTTGCAAAAAGTGTATACAAACCTTGTTAACAGGTTAGGGAGAAATATGAAGGGGGAGTATCATGATTTCGTTTGCTGATTACTCTCACCTCCTTATTTGTTTTCTTTGGCCTATTGTCTTCTCCATTGTTTCAGACATGACCGGGTCAGAATTTTTACCGCTCTCAGAAGAGAAAATGACAAGTTCTCCCTTCCAAGATAAACGCAAATGTTCGACAATAATTATGCAGGAATTATTTACGAAAAATCACAAAATACAGAGAGGCTTATAACTCACAAATGCATACGCCATTTAGATATGTTGCAATACTTATGGCAAGGAAGCACAGCCCCCCCCCCCATTGGCGGAGCAAAGAGAGAGAGAGAGAGAGAGAGAGAGAGAGAGGGGGGGGCGTCGATCAACATTGTCATGTACTTGCAAAAGTTGTTTAATAAAGATTTTTTTTTTCAAAAGCTCATTCTCTGTAATCAATTTGTTTATGGCCTCTGATTTGCAGATGAACTATCTATTTCCAACTTCATATATTTAATTTCTTCTTTATGTGTCGTGCGAGAGTCTGACGTTGGTTGCCATGAGTCTGTCCTCTCTTGAGCTCAAGATAGGACAAGTTTCAGTCGCATGGCCTCAACATAGGATAAGTTTCAGATGCATGGCCGCCAACGTCAGACTCTGGCAAGGCACATAAAGAAGAAGAAGATATTTGTCTTCATAATAATATAAAACAATATAAAATATAATCATATAAAATCAATATCGTATGTACCTTACAATGCACGATTTTCTTCATTTGGGATCTTAAAAATTTTCAGCTCGCGCTTCGCGCTCGCATTATCCATGATTTCGTTTTTGCTCAGGAAAAAAAGTTTTTAATTCCTTAAAAAAGATAACTATTTCAAGATATAGGCACATCTACCCCACGGGGGGGGGGGGGTGACCCACAAAATAATCTTATTTATGACGCCACTGAGAGCAGCCTTAAAACCATACGTTTCTCCTTAGTTCGGGCGGTTTTGAAAAATTCCGCCGCCCCCCCCCCCCCCCCCCATAGGAGAATGCTGGATCCGCCCCTGAGGAAGGGTATATGTATATGTTTTAATTTGGGTGCGTGGATGAAATGAAGTTGAACAATTAGTTATTAGCGATTAATCATAAGTTAAAGCAGGAACATGTGAGTGAATACCCTAGTTATTATCATCAAGGACACTATACGGTGACAATGGTTTAAAGCTGTCGGAGGATGCAAATTGCCCACCTGGCCCCAGTAGGGTTAACTTTGGGGGCTTTGGGTATTGTTTGTAATATGCATGAGTCCGATGCGTAGATGAAGCGAACTTTTAGCTGACCTTACAGCTATCACACATGATTTCAGAAACTGACCGCAGACCATTCTCCGAACCAGCATGTCGTACAATGATAAAATCAATAGCTCGAACAATATATACGGATTCTATACGTGTGAGCAGCCTCATTTGATTATCAACCAAAACTATGTCGGTATATACCAGCATATTTTCAGGAACATAGTTCATTATTGCAATTAAGCCAGCTCGTATATTATCTGGCTCACAAAAAACCTGGTGCTGAATATTCGAAAAAAATACACTGTTATTCGTTTGGGTAATGACCCATGTGAATTAAGATGACGCACATACCGATGAAATGAAAATAATCCTAAAGCCATAGACCATGAAAACTATTTTCAATCTAGAACCATATATAATTGATAATTTACTTGAGTTTTTTAGCTGTATTATCGTGTATCATAATTACATAATTAGAAGGGACTAACTTGAATAGGAAGCTTCATTTTCATATTTCATTTATATCTTTTCTCCCCTTTTTTTATAGGGATTGGATTGGATTTGGAAGCATTGAATAAAGTAGCGTAATAACATAATATTTAACACATCGTAACCAAATTTTACTCAAGGTTGCTGTCATTTGGTAACCTACGAAAATAATATATTGTTTCTATGTCAAAAAAATTGGCATTGCTGTTCATAATAATGTACCATGCCCACGAGTGCAATTTCAATAGCTCGGGTTTAGCTTTATCAACAAAAGGGGAACAAAGCTCCATTAATTTTGTTGACGTGCGGTGTAACTGTGCGGAAATAACAAGAACTAATTCAAATACCGTACAGATCTGTTTACAAAAGCGAATTATTCATCTAGAATACTGCGGCATAGAAAAATTGATTCACATAGAAGCTGAACTTGCTGTAGCGGTTAGCGGGTGTATGCCATACAAAAGGCTGCACTGTTTGACCATTTTAAAACATACAGTTACAGTTACTACACTCTAAAATTATTGGGTACAAATGTGCCTGAGGGTATTATGTGTCCAACCAACCAGCATTTCTTTGGGCATTTCTTTTAATCCAGTAATTACTGCTTATTTACCCTAACTGGACAATACGCTACCCGCACTGGGTAAAAATATTGCCCAAAGTGTGTTGGACATTATAATTACCCTCGTGCTGATTAAAATTTTACCCAATATTTTTTACAGTGAACAGGTGAAGTAAGGTAAAAGTCTTCTGCACTACTAATCGCAAACTGGTATCCGTGCAAACAAATTATATAACATGTATAGGTTCATTATCCCAAAGTGACACTTTTAGCTATTCAACACCTTCAAAGCTTTAATTCTATTTTCGATTTTGTCATTATTCAGCATTATAATGGAAATCGTTTATGATTAATATCATATAAATGCTAAAATGCACTCACATTTTTAAAACGACATTCTGACACTGCAATGTTATTCTTTTAATGTAGACTGTCTACTTATCTTCAGAATGATGTACCTTTATTACTGGCATACATTTGACTATGACTTATCATCGACTAGTATGGTATGCGATTCACATATTAAGAAATGGCAGAATCACAATAGAAAGTAAAAGGTGATTTTTGAGAGCAGGGAGGTGATGTCTCACCCGGGGTCTCACCTCCCTGTTGAGAGAAACCACAACAATTTAGCACACCATTGACTATGCAAAGAATTTCTAATTACGTATTGTCAAGAAAGTGCATAGATTAGATTGTGTCATATAGAGTTAAAACCGGAAAGTATATAGATCTGTGTACAGATACACACTTCAGCAATACAGAAAATATATACATGCTCCCTGACACATGTATGCGAAAAGCCATGGTGATCCCAGTTATAGCTCTTGCCAAGGACTACATGCTGGTTTCGACGGCTTTTTATTTCCTGTCACGTGAAACATATCAATTATCACCTTGAATACAAATACATACTATACTATAATGCTCTATTTGCCTATACCAGCTAATTATTCAGTCTCTTTCTCTTTAACCTTTTCTGTCTCTCTGTCTCTCTGTCTGTCTCTCTCTCTTTCCTGTGTAGGACTAAACGTATACGTTTCATTATGTGGCATAAATGCAGTGTACAACTAACATCATCTGAAAGATATCGACTGATATAGGGCTTATTCAGAATAAGCCCTATATTCTTGCTTCTCCCCTTTTTGTTGCCTCTTCATTCTCTTCATATTTCTCTCTTTCAGATAGCTGATCGATGTCCATTGTATCACTCTGATGTATAATGTGCAGCATACAGTACATGTATTTAGTATCCTTCCAGCTCCTTCCAAAATATATGACATTGCTTTTTAAATGAATAAGCCTATAATAATTATGTGGACTGTTGTACTAACCTTGCCAGGAATTGAAGGTTTAGGTACACAGCAGAAACAGCATCTCAAGAAGCAAAGCTTGCACTTGCTTGGTCCTTTAGGCTTCATGTCTCCGAGATCAGGCATGGTGATGATGATGATGATGATAGCTGGATAACACGAGAGAGAACTAAGTCAGAGCAATGTGCAGGCGATGTGGCGGAGAGAACTGAATGAAAATGATTGTTTATTGACCTGCAGAGGGAGAGTATCACGTGTGAGGGCGAGGCATGCGCTCTGCAGAGGCGCCCTGCATGTTCTCTGCTATTAGAGCTTGTGTGCTTAGTAGAGTCAATTCCCTGGACGACGCCCTTTTTGTGTGGTGTTAAAGACAGCACAAGGTATTTATCCACAAGCAGTTTAATTGTTAGCTAATCGTTCTCTGCATAATGTTAGAAGGATCATCAAGCTATATTCATGCTCCCGTATAGCATAATAAGGAGGCCTACCAGTATAATAATGTATAGGTATTTTTGCATGTACTTTGACACTCTCGCTGTTCTAAAGTTACGTAATTATTTTTCTAAACAATTTTCTTTTTTTTTTCTTTTTACATAATATGCGTAAATCCAGGGAGGTTGCAAATTGTGTAGCCCTTCACGCACTTTAGATTTAAAAGCAGAAGAAAAGAAACAAACACACCATTTTCCCATTATTTTCAGCTCATCTCCCTCTTTCATTTCCACTTTTTCTCCTCTCTACCTCTCTCTAACTCCCGCTCTCCATTTGCTATCTATTATCACCTCTCTCTCTGTCTTTCTTTCTTTCTCTCTCTCTCTATACCATGTTAGCATTGAAATATATATTTTCCACTCCTTTTTGATTATTTTATTAAGTCCGTATGATCAACAATATACTTAATACATATGTTTTTAATGCTCAAATCGATCTTCATGGTGCTGTGCAATGCTTTAGATTTTAACAGCTTCATCTTAAAAGATTATTATCCTGTTTTCATTTAAACTATTATATTCTATGATTTATTTTCCATTTCGTTATTACATGTCTTATCACAGCTAAACAGAGCCCCGCTTGTTTTTAATGTCAGCGTGTTTCGTATCTTGCCATTTTGTCCCGAAATATTTTTGTTTTATAATGTGATATTATCTGATTTCATACTATTGTGGCTGCCGCCCTTTACCCCCGGTGACAGGACGGAGTTTCAAAGTCAAATACACTCCAACAGAAATGTATTCATGAAGCTGATGCTGGCTTATGTGAAATACTTTATTCATCAACCCAACGTCCCAAGTTCCAAGATAAAATACTGCAATGAAACAAAGAGAAAAAAATACATTTTGAGTTATACAATTCCACAAATGATTGAACTACAGTAATTACAATCAATGAGAGCTAATATCTATGAACAATCTTTATAGGAAGTATTCAGGTAAATACGCTAGAAATAACATGAATAGACTGGCTTAATATGTATCAAATATTGAAAATATAACAAGTAATTGTTGGCTTGTATGTTTACTAAAATGAATTAGGTAACAAATTATATAAGACGTACTCTTATTATGTTGCTCTAAAACCATCAAACTTCACTATACTACCAAGGAACATAAAGATTATTAAACGGACTTTGTGGATAATTCTACTAAATTATCCAAAATAAAACATAGAATAAATAACTATATCAGCAAAACTCTACTGAAAACTTAATATAAAGCAATACCCGAGAATTCTAGAGTAAATGAGATATGTATATATCAAGAGTTCATCATTCAAGGAAGCAAAGTATAAACATCATTATTATAAATCCTTAATTCAACTTAAATAATATTTTGTTCTTAACTATTAACAGAAAGAATGAGAATATAATTTATAGAAAAATCCACCAATTGGAGGCTTTGAACAGATAACACCTTTGCACTCATGAGAATTACAAGAAACACCCTTTGACGATCAACTGGAGTTCTCTCTCTGATATGTCTTTTAACTAGAACTGATAGCTTTTGGCTTTTTCCTAATGTATATGAAGAGCTTTCAGATGCTGACCAAGCTGGATGACTATTGTATCTGGACATAAAAGAAGCTGGTTCTAGCCAGGGCTTAACACCTAACGGACCATGAACTTGACCAACGTATACAAATTAAGACAATGAAGGGTCGGCCTACAGTGTGCTCTACAACTCGGCTTTTTCTCAACATATACTTTAACACATAACCAGCCCTATTGGATTTCATGTGGAAAGGGATTAGTAAGAAGCTAAAGTGCAAAATGTAGAAATTGAAGGAACAACACATGAATCAAGAAATATATACAACTTAAAACTAAAATAGTTTCACTGCAGATTGCTGCAGTGACAACTATCCAGTGGCGGCACCAAAGGGGGGGGGGGCATGGGGGGGGGGGCATTTGTCCCCCCCCCACTCAGAAGCTTTGCCCCCCCAGTTGCCCCCCCCCAGAAATTTTGAGTACTGAAAAGAAAAATTATACAGTAATTTGTAAATAAGTAGATGTTGTCATAAGCATCATATTCAAGATGTGAAGTGCTCTAAAATACCATTTTCCGCTCTTCAAAACTTCGATTGAAAAGTGGTTATTTTTGGCTCGCTCGCTTCGCTCGCTCGTCATATTTTAAAATTTCTTTTCTAAAATGCGATTAAAAACAAGACAAGTAGCCATTTTTGCCTGCTCGCTTCGCTCGCTCGTCATATTTTAGAATATTTATTCGAAAATGCGATTAAAAAAAAAAAACGGTTATTTTTTGTTCGCTCGCTCGCAAAATTGATATTAAAATGTGTGTAAGAGGGAAAAAAAATTCAATTATCCCCCACTCCTCAAAGTGGATTTACGCCAGCGACTAAAACTTGCGCTTCAAGCTCGATTTTTTTCCATACACGCAAAAAAAATTGATGCCCCTGCCCCCCAACATTTTCTTTTGCCCTCCATTTGCCCCCCCCCCCCACTTTAACAATCCTGGTGCCGCCACTGCAACTATCTATTTTGTTTTGCTTGTTTTTGTTTGTTTTATGCTGAGCAGGCCACTCTATAAATATTCGAGAATGAATAAATAAATAAATAAATTCCTCTTCACTATCTTTCTATTTCCTAGTTACATTGGTATTCAACCACACAGAGTATTGTTTGTCTAATAAAAATGATTTATCAAGTGGTCTTTTGCCTTTGTGTGTTGTTCATTATTTGATCTTGGGTAAAATTCCGTTCTGCTAGAAACTATATACCAGACTAGTCAAGTCTTCCTGTTTATTTGCTGCGCAGGTCTGTCAGGGGCGTAACAGGTACCTGTTATCGGGGGGGGGGGGGGGGGCCGAGCCCAAAATTTCCCGGTAACTATAGTCTATTCTAGAATCTGTGGCGTAGCTAGGACTGCATTTTAGGAGGACGGTAAGTGCTCCACCGGCGTAAATCCAATATGAGGTGTGGGGGATGAAAACTTTTTAAACGATTTTTTTCCCTCTCACACACATTTTAATATCTATTTTGCGAGCGAGCAGAAAATAACCACTTTTCCAGTGTGGAATGGCATTTTCGAATAAAAATTCTAAAATATGACGAAAGAGCGAAGCGAGCGAGCCAAAAATAACCACTTTTCTCGATTTTGATTGCATTTTCGGATGGAAATCCTAAGATTTTTATGAACGAGCGAAGCGAGCGAGCTAACCACTTTTTTGTTTTCAATAGCATTTTCAAATAGAAATTCTAAAATATGATGGTTGTTTATGACAGATATTCAGAATTTTTACTAACTGATTAATTGAAATATATCTTCTTCCTTAAAAAGTGTGTCTGCATGGGGGGGGGGGAGGGAAATTTGTACATACCATCCCCCTCTCCCCCAAGTGGGGTGATAGATTCCCCATCTCACCCCCAGAATTTACGCCAATGTAGTGCTCCCTAGAGGGGAGGGTGCAGGGAGGGGGGGGGGGGGTTTCCCCCCCCCCCCCCCCCCCGCGAAGCGCGGAAGCTCCGA